>BMAV01010397.1:226100-489929 GCA_019973955.1 Trichonephila inaurata madagascariensis
TGCCCTAAAACCATGATAATATTTGTACATTTTTATTACTGAAAATGTATTCTCAGTCTGAACTCTGTATTCTTTAATTTTGAGAAAGAATACCTTGACTTACTAAAGGAGGTCCAGCCAGAAAAATTGTGCCTTGCTGTTTTACTATAACACTTTGATCAGCCATAGCAGGAACATATGCACCTCCAGCAGTACAACTACCCATTACAACGGCAATCTAATATCAAAAACAAAAACAAAAAATTGCAGAGAAAATCACTATTAAATATTAATGAAAAATCTTTGCAATCAAGCAAGTGAAGTACTTCTAACCTGTGGTATATTCTTTGAAGACATCACAGCTTGATTATAGAAACTACGACCAAAATGGTTAATATCAGGAAAAACTTCAGCCTGGTAAGGTAAATTTGCACCACCAGAATCAACTATAAAAAGAAATTGTACTCAACAAATATGGTTGATAATACAATTAAATACTAATACAATTTTTAGGAATTTTCTTAAACATTAACAAATCAAATAAAAAAATTAGAAGAAACAATGATATTGAACATTCAAGTAGCCACAATAATTTCAAAAAATCAGAGTCATATTTATAAAAGTAAGAATAATTATAATTTAGAAAAAATAGTTAGAATTTTTAAATTAAAAGTAACAGTAATTGTAGAAGTACTTAAAATGAAAATTTCAAAAAATGCCTGATTTTAGATAAAACTTTTTTTTTAATTAATAAAATATTGTTAAAAGGAGAGGGAAGGGGAAAACTACATGAAAATTCAAAAAGGGTTTTTTTTTGGTTATTTCCATATGAAAAATAAACTGAATGTAATTATATGTCTAGATCACTTACTTAACATATAGAGACTTAGCAGTAAGGGCTAGTTATACATATAACTTAACTCAGTGGTGTGACAGCCCATGAGGGTCAAGACCTACTGTGCCCAACTCAGTATACACGATCTTGGGCCCTGAGGTGCATGAGCAGATGTTCCGGTCAGGTGGTCAGTCTGACGTGAAACCCCCAGTGTTAAGTTCCCAATCAAGCTTGGTACTCATTTTATCGATACATTGAAGGGATGAAAGGCTGGATCAATCTTGCCCAGTCCGAAGTTTGAACCTCGGACCAGTGGCGTGGAAGCAGTTAGACATATAGGTAAAAGATAATTAGTATAATTACAATAATTTTATATTAAATTACATATATTTGCATATTTGCATATGTAAACAATATGTGGGTAACATGCTGTAAAAAAGTATATTAATACATTTTAATAATAACTTTGCTACATAGAACAGAAAATTAGAGAAAAAGTTCTTTTCAACTATAAAAAAAATAATTTTTTTTACAAAAAATAAGTTTAAAAAATTCAAAAAAGTAAATGTTTGAAATCCCTACTGTTGAATAAACAACATTGATGAAAACTCTAAAATACAACAGATACATCTTAACTCTAAAAAAAAATACAATAGATATATCTAAACTCTAAAATACAACCTAACAAATATAATATACAGGAAAAACAAAAGTTTTAAATGACATAAAAAACACTGACCTAAATATATGCAAGGAAGATGATTCTCATGGGCTATTTCTTGTGCTCTTAAATGTTTTTTAACAGTTAAAGGATAATAAGATCCTCCCTTGACAGTAGCATCATTTGCAACAACCATGCATTCTACACTAAAAAGAAAACATTACTTTTTTTTAATTAATATATTTTAAGTTAAATTTAAACAGAATAAGCTTTGGTTCTTTTTTGAAGTATCTTGTGGTAACAAAAATTATTTGACACAAAAGTGATTATAAGTTTATGAAAATAACAGTCCCAATATTTCATAACCCTATTGTTCTTCATTTTTATTAACACCCCAAACAAAAGCAAAGTGAGCGCTATTGGCAATGGATCTCATAATTTTAAACCTTGGTTCAGTGATAAAGAACCCTAAACTAAACTCAGTGGTGCAAGAGCCCATAGAGGGCCAAGGCTTACTGTGCCCATCTCAGTTTTCGTGACTTTGGGCACTGAGGTGCATGAGCAGATGTTTCAGTCAGGCGGTCAGTCTGACGTGAAACCCCCAGCGTTTAGTTCCCAAACAAGCTTGGTGCTCTTTATCGACTCACTGAAGGGATGAAAGGTGAAGTCAACCTTGCCCAGCCTAGGTTTTGAACCCTCGACCTGTGACATGGAAGTGTGATACATTACCACTCAGCCGCTGGACTTTGACAAAGAGCCCTATTGTTATATAAAAGCTTCTTTTCACCTAGGAAAACAGTGTCTAACATCTATTTATTTTTTTTTACATTAAACTGACATTTTCATCGTAAAAAAAAAAGAAAATCTGCATATTGTTTAGTATAGATATTTTTGTTCCTTTTTAAATCTAAACAGGAATTATCAGAAAAATAGGTAAGTGAATGAGCGAGTATTTATTGCACTATAAAGCAACATGAGGATTTTTGGAGATCTCATAATTTTGAGCCCCGATCAAATGACGAGAAGGACATCTAAGCTGGCACCTCCCTCTTCAAACTACCATACCCCACTAATGGAAGAAAGGAAGAGGTAATCTAAAATGTTTACAAGTTTCACAATGATAAAAGGGTAGACAAAAATTTCCTTTTGTTTATTTAAAAGTTTAACTGGAATAGCCAGAAAGGAAAAAATCTGCATAAGATTCTTAATAATGTCAGTGTGATTTTTTCCCCTTTAATTAGGAATTATTTATTGTACTTTTTAAAAAACTTAATTTTTACTTCATGTTTCTTCTTACATCAGCAATGATGCCATCACTGATTTTCAGAAGTGATGGCATTTTGTTTCATGTTACAATGACTTCAAATGTGAAAGCCATGCATTGAAATAATTTTAAAATCATAACCAGGAGAGGCACCCAAACCTGATTTCACACAGAATTACTTATTTTGTATACATTCATCCATACTTTTATTCAACAAAAATATTTTTCATAAATGCATCAAAGTAATTAATGAAATACAGGCATTTATCAATGAGTTTTCTTTGTTTTGGTATTATATTACAGACAGTTAAAAAGCAAACAAAATTAATATAATATTTACTTAAGCAAAAGAAATTCTGCATCAATAAACATAAGAATATTTTTCTCAACTCACTATCTCTATAATGACCTTTTTCCCATACAAAAAAATTCAACAAGAAATTTCTATTACAGTAGAGTCCTGAAATTGCAATCGATAACCTGGCAATACAGATAACTTGGCCACACCCTTGCAGGTCGAAAAAACCCCATATGCACATCCATTAAAAAAAAATGCCAGAAAATGATGAAGACTTTAACATTGAAAACACCATAAGAATTCTTAAAATATCACATAGATAGGGACTAAAGTTTGTCAAAACTACCCTTCAGTATTTTGAACAACTAGGTGCACAGGTAAAGGACTTAATGTTCTTTCGTCGTCTTTGCGATGAAACAGCAAATAGCAGAATGCTGTATGGAAGACAACAGGACATTACGCATTCCTTTACAAAAAGTAACCAGTTTTTGCAAAGCCAGCTACTTAATTTTCATTAAAGACAGCTTTATGCCCTCATAAAGTATTTTTCTGAGATGTAACTCATCAAGTTCATTATATTTATTCATTAATTTTGATTTTCGTGTAGTAAATGCTCCATGCCTTCCTAAAGTACCTACTTTTTCTGTTTAAGAGTATTTGGGTAGTTTATTTTCTGTTGTTTTTTCAAGCAAACAATACATATTAGTGAAGTTCAATATTTTCTGAAGAAACACTCATACTTATTCTGTTTTAATACCATTCTTGATAACCTGGTACTTTCACAAACTTGGCAATCATTCAGTCTACATTAGGCCGAGTTTTCAGAGCTCTATTGTATTATAATATCTTAAACATTCTTATAATACACTTGTATATAAAAATATCTCAGAAAATATTTATACTTTTTTTATTACAATACAAATCAATTATGAATAAAATAGACTATTGTAATAAACATGAAGATTACTTGAAAAATATCTGTAAAAATCCTATTTACCCATGAATAAGACCAATCCCTGCTACAACACCAGCAGCAGGCACTTCTTCAGATCCATACACTTTATATGCAGCTAACTGCCCGATTTCTAAGAAAGGAGACCTGGATAAAAAACATATTAATATGTTTTTCATAGCTTTTTTTCTTTTAAATTTATTATTAATTATAAGAATGATTTACAATTTTACTCATATACAGTTCTATTAAGTATTTCTAGCAAATACAAATATTCAGATTTATTGGTACAATTTGTGATAACATGAAGATATATGAAAACTATAGTTTCGGTAATCATATTATCCTAACAGATAATATAAAATAATCTTTAGCTTTTGTATAAATACACTTAATTTAGCCTTTTAATGAATATTAGTAATGCACTTTGCCATGAAAACATGTCACTAAAATCAAGTATCAACTTTTTTGCTTTACATTTTTATTGTCAATATTGAATCTTAAAAATCCATCACTTTAATGCAGGAAGTATTTATAAACCATATTACCTTCCAGAACACAAAAACTCCCAGTTATAAAGTGAATGATACTGGTGACAGACCACATAATTTTGAACCATGGTCAAGTGATGAGGACAACACCTAAGGTGGCATCGCCCTCTCTGAACTTCAGGAGGACTTTGAGCCTTGACAGATTTAACGTTCATTAACCCTTCAACATGGCCAGACACAAGTTTATAACATAACCATTAGGCAATTGTGGCCATCTCTCAATTATAAAAACTGTAGAAAAATTCCTATTTACATTCTAGTATTTCAAATTCACAATTCTATATTTATTTACATATCAATATAATATGCTTCCAAATAATTAATGATGCACTGAATTTTACACAACAATCAAAACATTTAATGATATCTCTTAATTACAGAAAGAAAAAAAAAACAATTATATTAAAAAGGCTAAAAATTAAAACATTCAGTTTAATGGGAAAAAAATCAAGATTCACAAAATGAAAATCGACATCTATATAAAAAGAGGAATGAAATAGATCAGAATGTGTATTATGTACTTTGTAGAAGATATTTGGCATATTTAATATATGAAACAATTTAAGTAAGCATTTCAATTCATCAAAATAAACAAAAAAAAAACAAGCATAAGCCATTATATTACAGAAAATTAGTAAGGAAATCAAAGAAAAATAGTCTATATAGTAAAACTGTTCTAAATAAAGTATTTTAAAAATATATTAATATAATCTAAAAATGAAAACAATTACCCCATATCTAGCAGGTTTAAAATTCTTTCTCTAGCAAGCATTTTGCCTTTTGATGTGTGACGAAGAATCGCTTTTTCACCACCACCTACAATGTAATGAATTCACTCCATAATACAGAAGAAACAATTAAATTTAATATAGTTTCCCAAATAGTTAACTACATTTATTTTTCAATTGCATTACTAATATAATTTAGATAATTATTTACTTTTAAATAAAAAGAATCAGACACATAAGAGAAAGAGATGAAAGATTTTTTTAAAACTTATATTTTATAGTAAAATTTTAAAAATGTTTACTTTACCTTTAGATATTTTCTGAATTAGCTGTTTTAAATCATTAACTAAACTCAACATTGTTGAATGTTTTTCCTGAAAAAAAAGATAACATTTATTAAATATGACAAAATAATACTAAATTTAAAATAATCATCTGTAAATTAAAAAACTTAATTATAATAAAATTATAAATGTTATTGATTTAATTCAATATATATTCAACTTTTTCATAAAAACATACACGAAAACACATTTTCATAAAATCTTTAAAATTCAAAACACAAAGAATTGAAAAGATTTCAATAATCATCAGCTTACTGCTTAAAATAAAAGTAAAATATAGAGATTTTAAGATTTTATCTTAAAGTCAAATAACCATTTACAAAAAGTAGTGTTTTTTAAAAATGCTTTCACCACATCTGTAGAACACAAGTATAAGTTCCATATTAAAATATCTATCAACAAAACATGAGAAACAACAGTAGTTTACAATACCTTCGTGTATTATTTAGGTACTAACGTATTAGCGTCACCATAGCCAAATTGCACCACGAAAATCTTTTTTTTTTTTCAAATAAAACAAGTAAGAATCTTTGTTATTTTGATATTAAGGCACTATTAGTATGGTGCAAATTTTGCTGCAGTGACGCTAATATGCACAAGTTCCTTTATGTATTTTTACAATTCATTTAAACTCATTTCTTAAGATAGAATTCCTAAATTTACCCCATTTTTTGTCTAAATACATAATATATTATCTTAAGCTTTTTTAAAATGTTACCTAACTTTTTAACACAACAGTAAAATAAACTTAAGGATAAAATTTGCAATCGGGGATTCTGTAATGAGCAGTGACAAAAAATTGGTTTCATCATAAATTTACTTTTTTTTAATTTCAACAGTCTTTCAATGTTCTTCGTATTAAACGAAATAAACAATAATTGAAAATGTTTCTTCTTAACATTTATGTCAATGTTAAAATAGCAAAACATACTATTAGGCTTGATTGTACAGTGATAAATGTTGAAAACACATGATAGTTCTTTTTCTGAGACTTGCTTCATATTTTTATTATTGAAAGTTTTAACCAAACGATAATCATGAAATGATAACTCTAAAATGTTGATTATTTCTTCGAAAATACCATTAGACATTTTTAAGAGTATTTGTGTCGGCATTTAAATACATCTTATAATTTCTAACCCTCAATAACAAAGCCAATTAATTACTTGAAATTCAGGAGAATTTCTATCAGGATCTGATCCAACAACAGAATGATTATCATAATGATAAGTTCTTTGAATAGTTTGTATATGCATATAAACACTTCTAGTAAATAATATATTCTTGAATTTGTTACATGGCAGTTGCCCTCGTATTAAACTAATGAATTTCATTTTTGTTCCCAAGCAAATTAGTTGATTAATTCGTTTTACTGCTTCTAAAGAAGGTCCAACATAAGTATAAACACTACATGAAAAACTTGTTAAATACACCAGTAAAATGTTTCAATTCTGAAACATAAACATGGAGTGACACGGTTGCAGCTAAAAAATACCTTAATCATTCGATAATTATTTATAATTTGCTTCATATATTGTTTAATATTATACTTAAACTATTAAATAGTTCCCATGCTTTTTTTAATTATGTTTGCACATAATTATAAGATTTTCTTTATTTAATTTTAAAAAATTACAAAGTAAAAAATAAATTTTTATCTTTTTTCACCACGAGATGGTGCCATGTGTACTTACTCTGAGAAACTGGAAAAATTTCTGCGTAATGTATACCAATATTAATATATTACAAAATTTCAACTATTAAAACATTTGTACTCATTTTTCTTACTATTGATTCTGTTCAAATTCTTTTAAAAGGTGGATTTTATCTTACAAACTGAAATTTATTTATTTATTTTTGTCAATTATTATTATTATTTTTTTTTTTTTTTTGCAATTCGCTTTGTAAGAAATAGAGCTTCGTTTCAAATAAATTACTTTCGTAATTATTTCTTGCAAACATTTTATAAGTTTCATTTGTTTCATAATCATAACTACAGGAAAAAATTCAAAGTTTGATTTAAAAGTGCTCCTGATTTCTGTAAAGTTTTCTTCCATACACACTATAGAAGTACATAGATCTTTTTTTTAAAAAAAGAAAGCATTTTTTTGTAATATATATACAAATAAATTACGCCAACAAAACCTTAAAGCAATTTTCTTGCTTTGTGCTCAAAAATATACAAAGAGAACATGTTTTTATGTATTTAATATTCTTGCAAAATATTAAAAAAAGTCCTCAACATTTCAGCCACCAGTGAGGATTGAACTCACGACCCCTGGTTTACAAGACCAGTGCTCTAACCACTGAGCTATGGTGGCTACGTACAAAGAGGGATAAAATAATTTTATAAATTGTATTTCAAAAATGCATGCTTAACTTTAAGTATGCAATAATGAGTTCATTGAATTTTTTTTTGAAAACTCTATGTTTATTGATTTGCTTGTTTCAACACCTGAAAGAGATTGCTGATTTCTTCCATTCTTTAGTATCCTTGTGTAGTATGACATTTCTTGTTTGCAGTCTCGTTGCATGGTAAAATCAATTCAGATGTAATCTTATACTGAGTTGGAGTAAATCTACGTAGTACGCGTCGTTGTATCTGCTATTTATTTTTGATGATCAGAAATTTTGTGTTAATATCTAATAACCGTCTACTTAAATGTTTAAATTAATATGCCAGCTGATCTAAATCGTTTGACTGAAGGATGGTTAGAACTCGAGAGCGATCCTGGTAAGTTAATAATAAATTTACTCATTATCACCACCTAAGTTAGTTTTGCTTTTATGTTTATATTTCTTCAAAACATTGAAGATTATTACTAACTGAAACGTATTTAGGTCTTTTCACTCTTCTTCTGGAAGATTTTGGTGTCAGAGGTGTTCAAGTGGAGGAAGTATATGATTTACAAAAAACAATAGAAGGGTAAGATTGGTGCTTATGTCTTAACATACTGTTATACTTACCAGTTTATAATATATTTTGAAAACTATAATTGAACGATGTCTCTTTTCAACTCATTCTATGCGATAGATACTTTGAAATTTTTAGTTATGATTTGGAAAAGTAGAAAATTAGTTGAAATAATGTATCTAATTTTCTAAGGAAATCTTAATTTTATTTTCATATACTGATTACTATATTTTCTAAAGCACTTTCCTTTCAAATTCAGAAACATTATATGTTTTTTATAAATGAATGAATATAAAATGTAATATTTATTAATGGTAATTGTTTAACCATCTTTTCTCTTGTGTGTTAAAAGTTTACTTTTTTTTCGTATTTATTTTCTTTAAATCATTTTAATTCAAACTCATGAAACATATTTAGTAATCACTTAAACATATAATCCAGACTATTTCTGTTATTGTTTAATTTTATCAGCTGACATTGTAAAACTGAAAATTAGAAATAGCTACAGTTAAATTTCTATTCACTCTGCAAACATTAAATGTACCTTGCATTGGCATATCCTCAAAATGAAAATACTTGCATTAATATGATTTGAAGGTTTCTATTAAGAAAATTGTCTTCCATAATTTGTGATAAATATTAATTACATTTTGATATTTATATAGATTTCTTAGGTAAAGATTCTGTATTTATAAGTAACTTTACCAAATTTGTAGTAATTACTTTTACATAAACTTATTATATATATAAGAAAGTGAGATGTCATGTATATGATAAATATTCAAAATCATGAATTCAAGTTTTTAAAGAATGACAGAAGTATAAATTAAGCTTAAATAATTTAGTTATTTACTAATATAACATGCATTACTATTATAGTTAATATTTTTATTAGAGATTTAGAGCAGCAAATATGCATTACTAGTATTAAATTTTTTTATTTATAATTTTAAAAAATTCACAAAAGATGGAAACAACTTATTATAATCAGTGTATGTATGTTCAAATTATAAGTAAATAATTTAAAATTTTATAGTTACTGGAAAAACTGTTTTTAGTTTCTTAATATCTGATAAAAATTTACATTTGATAAAGAAACTAAGATGCAAAGGCAGTGGCATACACAAGGCTGGGGTTTGGGGGTTAAAACCCCTCTCATGTGGACCAACAAACTTTTAACACAAATATAACATCTAGGTGTTTTAACTACATCTTAAAAAAATTATTACCCCTCCCATGAAAATAGTCTGTGTATGCCACTGTGCAAAGGAATGGCAAATGAAAGTAAGTTTGCTGAATGGAGGAGATTACATTAAATCCATTTGACTAACCTTTATTTATATGTGAATTGGCAAGACAATCTGGAACTAAAAAGTGTAAAGAAGAAAAACAGAATAAGTAAAATGTACAAGGATTATGTGACAGGCAATCAACTAAGCAATGTGAGGTGTTTATAGAAATGCCATGATGCTTTGAAAAGGAGGGCTCATTTACAATTGAAGAGCTTGTAGATATGCTTTGTGTTTTATGACAAGAAGTTGTGGAAGAGAGTTTGTCTAAGAAAGATGTGATAATAGCAAATTCATGATCTTCTGCTGCATTAAGAAAATCTGAAAAACAAAGGAAATGTTTGCATTATATATTGAGAAGCATTGCCCAAATAAGTCAGTGGCTAAGTGTGCTACGAATTTATTTCACAAACATGTTGTTTTGCATTTTCATCAAAATTTGATGAATTGGCAAAAATAAATGTCTCTCGAAAAATGTTTGATAAAGAAGAATTAGATATATTTACTATAAAAGAACTTACATACCATTGCAACCTATTGGTGACATTATATGAAATGAAGCACATGGATGCCAATTCAGTGTGTACAACACAGGAAATTGGGGTTGCCAACTTGGCGACTTATTAATAGAGTTGGTGATAATACATAAGTACCCTGTAAATTATGAATTAGTTGTATCATTTCTATTATTATTTTTAAATTTTTTCTACTGCAAATCAAGTTTAGATTCCAGATTTACTCATTCTGCTGTACAAGAAAAGAGGAATATGATTCACTTTTTGAGTATTTTTTATGACATGAGATGCATTGGTTTACATAAATATATAAAGGAAAAATAGTTTTGCTTATGGCCAAGATTCTAGAATGAATTATGCTTGTTTAATAAGATTCTATTGTATGTTGATTCTATTTTGGGGACTGCTTTTATTTCAATTATTTGTTTGCTTAGTAGACTTACAGCTCAAAGTTGTTATATTTAACAATTACATAATGAAGGATTACAATACATCAACAAATTATTTTTTAATTAATTGGTTTTTATTTTGAAGCAATTTAAATTTAAATGATATATAATTTAAATGCTTTTTTATGAGTTTTTAACTAAACCATTTTATTTTTTAAGTGCTTTTAGGAGTTTTTATATACATGTTGAGGATTTTATATATTTAATATTTTTTTTTCAGACCAGTATTTGGATTTATCTTCTTATTTAAATGGATAGAAGAACGTAGATCACGTCGCAAAGTAACTGCTTCTGAAGAAAGTTTTGTGGAAGATGAAGAAACTATAAATTCAATTTTCTTTGCACAGCAGGTATTTCTGGATTAAGTATTAGTTTTTAATTTTTAAATAGTTATGTTTATAATATAATACAACCACGCAGGTTTTATTTCATTTAAATTTTTGTGATAAAATTAAATCTAATTTTAAAGATGTCTGAGAATAATAAATGATGGAATGAAACTCCATATTAAATTAACTGTACATTATGAATAAATTCTAACTTTATTTATGCCTTGCTTAAAACTTATAGCTAAATTATATATGCTTAAAATTCATATATTATTATACTTTTAATAAGATTTTTTAACTCTTTTTAAGTAACTGAAAAAAGAACTCAAAATGTTGTAGAAATTATTTTGTTATATTTTATTGAAGAACTTTTGTACTGTGAAAGAGAAATAAATTTCAATAGATTGTATTTCAATCTTTTATTTTTTGTGAGATTTTGTAATTAAATAAAATTTCCACTGTGATTTGTATATAAAATGCAGACTGATTTAAAATAAGGGATTTTGAATGCATGTATTATAAATCAATGTACTGTTTTATTTAAAATAACAATATACTTAAATATGTTTTTATTTGAAGCATTATTTTGATTAGTTTTATTTTTTAATTTCATACTATTTTCTTAGATATCTTAGTTTTATTTTATTAAAATAAATTGTTTTTAAGGATGTTTACTTTTTTTGTAAGAACTTTTTTATTACATATTTATTTACCTTTTATTCTGCATTTTTAACAAAAGTAATATGTTCTTGTTTTAGATGGTGCCCAATTCCTGTGCAACTCATGCTTTGCTAAGTGTTTTATTGAACTGCCCTAAAATTTACCTAGGACCAACATTAGCAAGATTGAAAGAACATACATCAAATATGAATCCAGAAGTAATATTTTTTATTTGTTTTGAGTTCTTTTCTTTATCTTAATAAACAGCTAATTTCTCTTTCATGATCTATAATAAATATACATATTATTAAATGAAAATAAATTAAGTGAAAAATTTATATAAGAGCTACAGAAACCAGTTAACTTTGTCAAAGAATATAGTTTGTTAAAGGTATTGTATTTTTATGAACTTCAGAAAATAAGTGAAATTAAATTGCAATAGGGAATATTTATTCCATGCATTTTTATTGCCCCTCATAATTTTCAACTGTTTCAAATGTTTAAAGTTATAGTTTGTATCATAGTTATGAAAAATATCCTACAGAGAAAAATTTCTTCTATTTGTTATTCATAAATTTATTTGAAAAGAAAGTATTTTCTGAACTATATTCTGTTATTTTAGGTTCATTAATTATTATTGAAGTGATCTTTTCTTGCTAGATCTAAGACAAAAACAATGAATTTATTAAAAATTAGTTGATTCGTACTGCAAATTCATTTTTGCACTTCTTTGTTCTACATACAGTATCTATCTTTTCAAAATCCATCTTAACAGATAAAGGAAGGTTTACAATATTTTCTTTTGCATTAATTGCCTCTAGATATCACAGTGAGGTAAAAACCTTTCTATGTGGAATAATAAACATAACAAAGTTGCACTAACAATAATTAATTGTAATTTTTAATTTATATTCCACACTGGTATAAATTGTTAATGTTATTTTTTTATATTGATATTATAATTCTCTGTCATAGTATTTATTTTCTATTTTATAGATAATTAAAGATTTTATGAACTACCATCAAAGCCACTTTCAAAAGCAGTCTTTCTTCCTTTTAAATGTTAAAAGTGGATAAATTTTTGAAACTACCATGTTCTAAATACACAATCTTATGCATTGTAAGAAAGGGGTTTTGGTAATTTAAAATTTTTCTACTGAGAATGGTATGCTTTCAATGTGAGGATTCTGTTAAAATGTGAAACATATAGTTTATGAGAAGGAAAATATAATAGTTACTTACAGTATACTATTTGAAATTAAATTATTTTTTTACGTATATATTTAAATGTTGTTTTGAGAAACTGAATCAGTATGTAATTTAATTAGCAAATAGATTGCCTATCATCTTTACTTCATAAAATTTTATGCACTTTGACTGATACTTTGTAGGATTCATGTAGTCTTGACATTTTACAGAATCCGCAATTTTAGAGAATTATTCTTCTTTTTAACTCGTAATTTCAATATGTTTAGTACTTATACCATTTATTTTATCTCAAATTATAGATATAAATTAAATCAAGACCACAAAGAACTATATACCTTAAAATTTACATAAATTGTTATATTCCTTAGACCATTTAAGAACAAATCCTACGAAGTGAAACATTGGCTTATTATTTTATGTAAATATTTAGCTGTGCATTAGTATAAGACGTTTTTGAACATTGCTGTCTAAAATAGTTCTATCTCTCCATGTTAATAAATTCATAGTATTAATAAAATGTAAATGATTATAAAAAGTAAAGTTCTATCTCATGCTAAAAATAATGTAGTGTTTTTAACCTTCCATTTAACACCAAAGCTTATGTTATATATTCTGATTTGATTTTTTTACAAATTAATTTTGTCTAAAAGGAGCAATTCTTTCATTGAAATATCTTCTGCTCAATAATCATATGATTATGTTTATTATAAATTCTTTTAATGTTCCCTCTTGCTACTTCATTTTTTTTATGCTTTATAATAAAATGTATATTTAATTTTTATGTTCTTAAAAAGTGTTTCTGTTGTGTGATATATTGAGTTTATGGTTCAATAACTTGGAATTCAAAACTTGTTTCATTTTAAGTGTACTGTTAATTTATTGTAATTTAAAGTGTATGTTTTATATTTAATGTTTAATTAATCCAGCACAGAAAAATTAAGTTGATATAACAGGAAAATTAGAAATGTATATTCATACATTTATCTATGTATATTTGATTGAAATTGTTTTTATACAAAACAATTAAAAAATTTAAGTATTCAATTTTTTGAATGAGCATAACTTTTTTTATTGTTCACTTGCAAGTTTTGTTATTAATATCTGAATGTCAAATGATTTCAATTAAAAAAATAATTATGTTTAAAGAAGTATGATTGTTTCCTGTTTTAATTCTGTATATATTTGTTTCTTTTTTTATGTAGAATAAAGGATATGCTATTGGCAATACCCCAGAACTTGCCCGTGCTCATAATAGCCATGCAAAGTGAGAACAACATAAAATCTGTAACACATTATAAAATCTTCTATTTTAGTTTTTTTTTAACTAGGATTCTAAATTCTCTAATTATTTTTCTGATAAAACTTTCTGTGAAGTAGCATTCAACTGTATTTTTTTTTTATACTTTAGACCAGAACCTAGAAATCTTCATGAGAAGTCACATGGCATATCAACTGGACGAACTGTTGAAGCATTCCATTTTGTGAGTTATGTGCCAATTGGTGGACGATTATTTGAATTAGATGGTTTAAAACCATATCCTATAGACCATGGTTTGTATTATTTTTTTCGTATTGTGTTTAGCATTTACAATGTTTTGTTAATTATATCACACTAGTTATCTGTCGTGGGTAAATATAGGAAGCAAATAAAGATGTTTAAAATAAGTATAATATAATAATAAATAATGGAATGAAAACACTAAACAATTTTTACTTGAAGCCGTATTTTTTAATTAAATTACATAAATATTGAGTAAAGGATACTATGTGCTAATGATGTTTTATTATAAAGAAAATGCTACACATTTATTTAAATTGGGATTATTTTTATGATAATAATATACTAACTTATTGCATGCTTTTTTTTTTTTAAATATTCATTCAGAAAAATAATTTGTTTTGAATTTATCTAATCAAAAAAGTTAACCAAACTATAATGATTAAAATTATTATTATTTTTTAAAAAAAATTTATTTATTTTGAATTTTAATGTGAATAGTAAATCATTTTTAGTAAGATATGTTTTTATTAATTAATACAAATTAAGTAGACATGGACTTTAAAATTTTTGTCGTAAAAATAAATTATTATAAACATAATTTTTTGATAGTTTTGCTTCATAAAGTTGATCTCAATCATTTCAGATCTTCATTTATATATATGAATATTTTTATAATAGGTCCTTGTGGAGAAGATGATTGGACTGAAAAATTTCGGCTTGTTATGACTGAGAGATTAGGTATTGCTACTGGTGGGGAACCATACCATGATATTCGATTTAATTTGATGGCTGTTGTTCCTGATAGAAGGATTGCATATGAACATAAGTTAAGAACTTTGAAGACCAATCGGCAGATAGTATTGGAAGCTTTGCAACAGGTTTACTTTTATTATTATTAATAATAGGCTTGATCCATTAACTTGAATTCTAAATTTCAATTTGGAATTCATAATTTATTTTTAATTACTAATTTGTTTTAAATGAGTTTCTTTAAAAACATATTACGAATATGAAACCTATATTGTATACATCAAAGTAATTTACTCTACTTTTTTTTTCTGTTGGTATCACTTATAAAGTTGAATTTTCTTTAAATTTATTTTATGAGAATATTAAAGTCTCTAAATATATTAAGATTTTGCTCTTTTAATGAAATAAATAAATAATACTGAAATAGAGTGCTAGCTAAATTTTCACTTCCATCACAACGTAATATTGTACTTTATTTAGATGTAGAAAGAAAGATAGGTGAAAAATTAACCATTATATACTATAGTGTATAAATATATGTAAAACTGAAATACTAAAAGGTGTTGCTCAGTGCTTCTTTTTAAGTGATAGCTTCAATTTGTTGTTATTGTTGTTGTGGCTAATGCCACCAGTCTGACATATTCAGAACAAGGCCCACAAAATTCATCATGACAAGAGGCTAGAAGTATGCCTGTTGTTGGCCTAGGCCTTGAGCACCATACAGGTGACAGTACAAATTAGCTCGGCGAAATTCCTCGAAGGGACGATAGATGGCAACACCACCTATCTCCACCTCCACGATTTTGCCATGGAACTGAAAGGGAGGGAAATATTCTTCAGTCCCATGCACTGGTGATTCAGCCCACAAGACTTTCAGACCCACTGATTTAACAAGCACGTACTCCGTGTGTACTCGGAGGGTATTTGGTGGCATCAGGCATTGAACCCAGGCCTTCTGGTCTGGAGTCTGATGCTCTAATCACTAGGCTACCCATGGCCCAAATTTTTGTAACTTTGGTTGACTATTTTTCCACATTATAGTTTTATTTATTTTAAGGAAGAAATATTTTTAAGTAATAAATTACTCAGTATTAATCCTGATTGTAAGTATTTATTTTTTAGTAGAACATTTCAAAGATGTAAGTTTATACTCAGCTTTATTAAAATGCATATTGAAATTTCTGTAGCTTTATTTCTACAAAATTATTTGGTAACACATTATGCTTTAAAATATTTTCATGCTGTTTTTTTTTTACGAAAGCCGTTGTGTAAAATCTAGTTTAGTACATTAATTTCATCATAAATATATTATTTTTGTTCAATAATTATTGCAGAAAAATTTTTGTGTGAATATGAAAAAAATCATTTAATTTATGTTTCTTTCTGATCAACATGAGCAGTGATGTTGTAATTATTATTTATATTAACTATTTTATAAAATATTAATTCAGGATGATTACTTATACTTTTTCTGTTGTAAATTTTACTGTGTGTGTGTGTGTGTGTTTTAATTTTTCTTCGGGGTCTATAATATATTAACAGTTAGTTAATTTATTTTTTTTAAAAGTTAGTAAAGCTAACCCATCCAGAATTAACATCAGATGACCATGCTGCAGTTGTTGCTGCCATGAAATCAAAACCACCTAGTTCAACTGAAGATGAAACAACACAGCCTTATAGGTAATATATGTTCTGCATATTCAATATATTTTCCCCATAAGAATTATCTTTTATTTCTGTATTTAAACATGTTTTATGACTTAAGTAGATAAGAGTTAAATTTTTTAAAAATTGAATTAGGTAGTACAAATCAAATTAAAATTTATTTGTTTACCCTTATTAAAGCTTGGATTCCAAACAGAAAAATCCTACACAAAATCAAGATCGAAGCTCCCCATATCCTAAATTACCTGCTGCTCTTGACAGCCATAATTATGCTAAAAGTCCACTGATGGAAGGTAAAACATCAGGTAGGACAGATTGTCAGCCTCATTATGAAGATTACAGTGGTTCAGAATACTCGGATGATGATACAAGAACCACAGATAAAGAAATCAGAGTACCAACCCCAGAAAACAATTCAAATCCCAGCATCAAATCTTCTGAAGGAAATGACAGTCTCATGGCACCTCTATCCATTGATACATCATCTGATTTGATGAAGCCTTTAAGTATACAAACCAAATTTGAAACATCTCCTGCCCCAAGTGCATCAAGTACTGATACATCATCAGAAGTTGGAAGTGCTTTTAATTCTCCTATTCAAAGCATGCACAGTAATTTTAGTCAAGGTAGTCCAAATTCTATCAAATCCAATAGGACACCAGAATCTATTTTTGATGATGTCAGGGACATAAAAAAATTCTTGGTCATTCGAATGACCTCTGGTTGTGACAGTGACTCTCAGCAATCAAAATCAAATGCCAATGCTGGTCAGTATGGAAATCAATCAAATGACAATGGTAAAAAGAACATAGATCAGATTGATACATCAACTGAAGAACCCCCTTCTAAAAAATTGCATACAGAATCTCTTAGCAATGAAAATAATCCTAGTAATGTTAAATGTGATGGTGTTGATCCCAAAGAAAAAGATTCAGATGATAAAGCTGACAAGAATGAAAGTGCAGACCAGTTTTCCAAAAGTGGCAATATTATATCAAAGCATCCACAGTTGATAGAACCTCACAGATTCGCTCCCAAGGTAAATGAATTATTTTGTTTCCAAACTCACATTGGTGTTTGTAATTTTTTGTGTAGTTTGTATGTGTATCAAAATTGAAATAATTAATAAAATGTTCATTTGCTTAAGAATAGTAACACTAATATGAGAAATTTTCTTTTCTAGGACTTACTTGCTTTACTAAAAACGGTAGAAACTGAGATTGAAGGATGTGAGGACAGTTTATTTGATGAAATAGAAAAGAGGAAGAAATATAAAGTAATCGAAATTTCATTATTTATAAATTATTGATCAATTTGAAAGAGCATATATATATTCTTAATGGAACACAAGTTTTTGTAGATAAATATATAAAATATATGTGTTTTATCATGATAATTTAAATAAGTTGCTTATTTTCCATCTTGCACCATTAATTTTTTTCAAGAATTTAAAAATCAAGCATATCCATTAGTTTTGTATTTTAATTTTTTGTGCATTTAATTTGATTTTTTTTTTTAAAAAATTTTTGATTATTTATATGAATACAATTGGTGTATACCGAATTTTCATATTCAAGAATTATATTATTTAACTGAACTGTAATTACTATAGGATTAAAATAATTTGAAGAAAATATTAAAATGAGTTTAAATTTATATTATTCCAAGGATATATTTTTTTTACATTATTTGTGGTCTTTTTTTTTTTTTTTAATTTTTTAAAAATCTTTTCATAATGTTCACCTTGGTCTTCGAACCACTGTCTAAGGATGCACTGTCTTGTGGGGATCAGCAATGTGTGCCATTAAACTAACTGGAAAAAAATTGCATCCTTTAAATTTACTCGTTCAATTGTTCCAGTTTTTTGTACATTACTAGAGGAACACTCAGGTACTTTTCAAAATTAATTTGAAACTGAATAATCCTTTGTTTAAAAATTATAAACTTTTTGACTTGCTTCATATAAAAATATACAGAAAAAATAGCCAAACAATCTATTTTATTTCATAAAACACAATTATAAAAGTTAAAAAAATCACCCTTAAAAAAACAGCATGAGAAGGAAGCAATGTATCTAAAAGTAGACATTCTATCTTTTTTTGCATGAATTAGTTCCTCATAATCTCTGGCTTTGAATTAAAAAGTTCCATTCATACTGACAGCTCATCTAGCATAACTTATAAATTTCCAAGTAAAAAGTAATTCATTATTGAAAAAAAGCTGTTTTAGCATATTGGTAGTTTTAAGTTTATTTTGTAAAATTTTGATGAGGCATTCCAATTTTTTTAAAGCTTTCTGTATTGTTATCAAAAATGAAGTTTAAAAATTGCAAGATATTAAGGAAAACATTTTACAAAACAACTGCTGAAAAATGGAATAGCATCATCTATGCCAAAACACTTTTGGACCTCTTACAAATTTGCTAAATCACGAAAAAAGTTCGTCATATGGAAAATTCATTAAATAGAGATTCATCTTGTAAATTATAAAAGTTCACAAAATAGAGGTTCATAAAATGGAGGTCCAACTGTACATTTTAAAATTAGGAATCTTGAATTTTTTCATCAAAATAATCAAACCAAATAATCACTTTCGTTTGATCCAGTTTCACATCTGAAAACTTTATTGACTTTAACAAAGATAGGGGATTTGCTAGATGATTTTGTACAAAATTGTTTTTGTGGCTGCATGAACTGAAGAGAACTTACTTACTCTTAATTTCTTTGTTGTTTGGCGACACTTATCATTCCATATTGTTTACCTTTCTGTAGAACATCGTGTTACAATGTATCCTATTTGTTTTATCAACATTAAAGTCCCTCTTCTCTTTTGTGCTTTGTAGAACATTGTTTTAACTAAAAGCAACAACATTCTGAACATGCATTTTTGGTATTAAATGTTTTTCTCCAATCTGAACATGCATTATTGATATTTAATGTCTTTCTCCAACCCATCTTACCATTATCATCACCAAAGTGTCATTTATGATGTATTTTATAAGATTTTCATCAAGAAAATAGTTACAAAAATCATTTCTTTAGTTGCTTTGATAATATTAATATTTGGTATTCCTACAAATCTTGGAAGTTTCCTAGTCCAAAGTGTTGTTCTCTGAGACATTGTTGCGAGATATAAAAGACATGAATGTTATAATATCTGTATCTGTTAACATTTCTAATGGAGTCGCTATAACTATCACTTTTAAATTCTTTATAAGTATCATTAGTTTCCACACATAAAATGACCTATTTATCATTCTTGTATACTCTCTTCTGTTACATACCATTTTTGTTTCATCATTTGAAGTACAGAAAATATTTTGCTAAGCAATGCACAAAATATTCTTCTCAGTGTGAACCAAACTCTTTGAAGAATAGACAAAACCAGTAAAATCATAGATAATCTATCCTCATATTGCTGAAAAGATATTTGTGATGCATCAGAAACACATGCATTTATGCCAGCTGAAGAGCAAGCTCTCTTTATTTACATTAATCATCCCTACATTATTCCTGCTTCCAATTCAAAATAAAATACCATATATACAATGGAAATGAAACTAAATATTCTCCTGCCCCTTGATACATTCCACCATTCATTTAAAAAATTTTAAGTGTCTTGTCCTCACAGTCAATTTAAATGATTTCATTAATGACATACCCAGCTGCAAGAAAAACCTAAATTTGATGCATGTGTGACACACCTGTCCTGAAAGGGTTAAATATGCTTCCTACTAAAATGTTAAATCTATTTTCATTGTATTTAAATTTTTAATAAGAAATTCATTGCTCATAAGAACAGCATGCATACATAACAACTTTAATGTTCTCTATTGCTAGAACAGTTTTAAAAAATATATAAACCATCAAGAAATATTCATTCCACTTCAGAAGAAAAGTTGTTGAAAATATGTCATTTAATAGTGTATGTCATTTCTTTATAATTACTTTTTACATGCTTTATTCAATTATTTTAATGAATATAAATAATTAATACTCTAAGATAATATTGAAATATCCTTTTAGGTGGACGATTGTAGGCGAACTCATAATTATGATCAATTTATCTGCACTTTCCTCTCTATGCTCGCAGAACAAGGTAAACTCGCTGATCTAGTTGAGCAGCAGTTGGTGGTCAAACGGCGGCAAGGAGTAGCAGTAGGACGACTCCATAAAGCAAAGAAACCTGATAAACGACGTCGTTCCAGACCAAAGAAAAGGAAATAAATAGATAGATAGCGAATTACAATACTGTATATTATTTACTTAAAAATCTTCTTTAGATTATACTTTCTCCAACTGTGACCAAAGTTTCCATTTATTTTTTATTAATGTTGTTGTTATACAGAGTTCATTTTAAGTTTGGAAAGGCAAGTGCTTAAGTTTTTTAAAAAGGTCATTTTGTATCATAAAAATTGTTTAATAAGAAATTATTTGAGGTAACAAAATGATTTTAAAAAAAAATCCCTTTGTAATTAATAAAAACACATCTCGAGGGCATTATTTGAGATATGAAAGGCAGAGTGAGACATCCTGAAATACCTTACTTAAATGAACGCTGTAAACATAGTTATATGATATACAGATCTATTTGTATAATATGTTTATAATTATAAAAGTTTATTTTTATTGCATTTTTATTATATGTATATACATAATTATACTTTACTACTTCATTAAATACTTTTTTGTTTTAAAATTGTTTCAAGTGATATGATATATACTTATCTAATACTTGTAACTCTTTAAATGATCAACAAACTAGAAATGACAATCTAGAATTTGTAAGATCAATTATCACATAGAAGGAAAAAATTAGGTGTGAAAATATATATTTTTGATTTTACTAGACATGAACAGTATTAAAATATCTAGATGTTTATGAAGCTTAAAGACAAAGAGAATTTAAGAATATATTATCTAATTTTTTTTCAAATGTAAGAGAAAATTATTAGAATAATTAGACAAAGATAACATCTGAAAAGATTCCCCCAACACTTGTGCTGTGCTATTGTAAGCTTTCTTAAATCAAAAGAAAATATGCTTTATTTTTAACATAAAAAAGAATTGTGACTGAACAATATTGTATTATTTTCATAAGATAAACATAATTTGCTAGAAAATCTCGAATTTGTTGATATGTTTACTTGAATTCTCTATTTTGATAGTGAGAGATGTAGTACATTATTTAATGTTTCAGTACTATAAACCAGTGTGGTCTCCAACCCCCGGTCCATGGATCAAATACTACCGGTCCGTACAAGAAACATTAAATTATTTCCCTTTTATTAACTGTGGTATATTTTTCTTGGAATTGGGCTACTTTTTATGAAAATCTCTTTATATTCATTTTTTGGTGTAGCTATATTTTATTCTGAAGTCACGATACAATTAAATTAAAATTATTCAATCAAAACGGTCTAAAATATAACAATCAACGTCCTCCCCCTCAGCGGGCCGTGGTAAAATTAACAAATGTTGACCAGTCTGCAGCAATAAAAAGGTTGGGGAACACTGCTATAAACAATCTTCAAGATATCTTTTATTTAGAGCAAAATATATTTCGTTAATATAATAATTTTAAATTATAGTTCTAATCATAATTGTGATGGCATTTCAAAATTGATTTCCCTTTTCAATTTAGTATGAATTTTGCTGTTTGAGATAAATTCAATTTTCAGACAGGAGAAGAAAAATTGATTGCATTTGTTAATAAATGTGATCAACTTTGTAGTTAATTGTACCTTTATGAAAACAGCAAGATGGATTCTTACATGAAAATGATTATAGTGTTTTATTATTTACTGCATAATAATGTATTTTCTAGTTATAATTCTTATTTTTTTTTTAAGTATTTCAGAATCAAATTAGACAATAACCAAAAATATTAATTAATCTTATTAATAATCAACAATTAGTGTTAAATTAACAGAAATATTTAGAAAATAGCTTCATATTACCCTCTGTCACAAAATAATAAAATTACTGATTTTCAAGCATAAAAGTAACTAAGAAGCTTTAAAATTTTAATCTAATGACGAATTTGTAGAACGTTTTGTTATAAATCATAGAAAATTGTTTTTCCTATTCTTTACTTACTAAGGTGTAATTCAAGATAAATAACATTGTGTGGAAATACTTTTATAATTAATTGTATTATCAATAAATGAGCTTATCAACTGCTATGAAAATGCTCTTTTTAAATGCCCCCTCTCTCTATCCTTTTTCCAGTTGTAATCATGAAATGAAAAATATGTTATCGAAACGATTTTGTTCCCTAAATGAATTTAAAAAGTATGTATATCATTATGAAATTTGTATTTTTTAAGCATATGCAAGCATTGTAAATATTGTATGCTGTTAAATATTGTAAAATTGTAAATACAGTTTAAATGCATAGTAAAATTATTTAAAAGTTACTGTGTTTTATTTGTGTAGAAAATTTTTTTTCTGCAATATATCACACTTGTTAAAGGTACCAATTAAAACTATTTTGAAAAGATTTAGAACTGAACTAATCTAGAATAAAAAGTTTTATAAAACGAAAATATATTTTAAATTCTTAACTACCAAGGAATAATTATGTGATTTGCTCTCCAGTGCCACTGTTTGTCAGAGGCTTGCATAGCTATGCAGTGTATTGATGGAAAAGAAATGGCATAAATAAATAGTTTTCAAATACTGTCAGATTTATGTATTAACAAATGTTATTGTATTTCAAAGCCTTTAAAATAGTTTTACTGATAGCAGTGCAATGCAAAAGATTGTATTTTGGAAAAACATAAATATACACCAGGAACAGTTAATGCACTGGCCAAGCGAGGCATATGTATGTATAGATTAACAGCAGTTAAGGGGTTAACATAAGCTATATAACATAGCAACATATTTTTACTACTAAATTTTAAATACATATTACAATCAGAATATTATAATTTTATAATAAAAAAACCCATTAAATTGTATAAATTGATTTATAAGTTATGAATAATATAATTAAAATTACAAAAAAATTTATAGACCATAGTTATATAAGACCTTTGGGTATAGTATTAGAAAATTCATAGGATGGACACTCATTAGCATTCCATGAAAACTAGGTTCTGATCATTTATACCAGTTCTCTCAATTTTACAGTCTTAATGATATATAGTACACTTTCATTTACTCAAAATATTAATTACTATCTGAAATGTATTTGCAGAAGGATTTTTTTTTATTGTGCGTGTGTGAAAAAATAAAAACATTTTGGACAAAAATAACTTGATTCATAACAGCATGTATTGTTTAATATACCTTACAAATTAGTATTGTGATGTATCTTTTATAATGCACTTCATAAATTAAATGCAAACTACTTCTAATTGAATAGAAAGAATTATAAAAAAGTGGGTGTCAATTCAAATCAACTTCTACTGGAATATCATTTAATTTAAAACTAAAAAAACTATTAATGTATGACATTAATTTCATTTCTAATTTGAAAAAAAAATTTAATGATTAAAACCAAATTTTAAAAAATATCAGTTATACATTTCAATGCATGACAGGCTGTGGTCATTTGATTATCAGAAAAATACAATTTAATAACTTGTGATAAAATTAATTAAAATAATTAGTGATACAAATTTTTAGTAGTTATATCATTCAACCAAATTTTATGTTAAAATAATGAGATCTCAACTGTTGCTTCACTTTTATCATCTAATTATAATATTTCTATAATTATTTCAGTGAATAGTTGGAATAAATAGTTTATTAAATACATAAAATTCTAAGTAAAAAACAAAATTAACAAATGTTTCAGATAAATTTAAATGCATTAAAATACAAATTCAGATCATTTTTTTACTTTAACATAACTTATCATTATGCAACTGTATAAAAATATTTTTATCTTACAAAGCATGCATTATATTAAAACAAGTAATGTATAAATAAATTTATTACACAAACTGAACAACAGGTACACTAACACAAATATATATATTTATATTCGCTTTTATGATGAAACATCTAAAATAACTTTTCCTGCTGATTTTCTTTCTTCAACATGTTTAATTGCATCATTGACCTGAAATATTGTTTTCATATTAATATAATAAATTTATATACATAATTCAGAGCCAAGTAATTTTACTTAAGAACATCAGTAATGTCAAAACTAAATAGTTCACTTTTTTTGTACTTTCAGTGCACAAATTTAGAAAAACATTCCTTACACTTTCATTAGAGTTTTTTGTATCTGGAAAAAATATATTTCAATTCGTTAAATTTAACTAAAAAATATACAATATTGAGAAATTCAACATTACTTACTACAAGCATACAATTAAATAACATTTGTTAAATATTTACTGTATGAACAGTTTAATGTTGATTTTGCTAAGAACTATTTTAAAATAATTTCCTATAATTAAAATGATATTAGATCTTCAAATAATGTAATTGAGTTAAAACTTTTGAATAACAGTTGTGGAAATCACACAAATTCATTAAATAATAAAATGAGCAATATAAATAAACTTAATCAAAAAATTACATTTTAATTTTTGTGTAACAGAATGAATCTCAAAATATACATATCAAATAACATATATATATAATACTTACATCTTTAAACTTAAATTCTTCAGCAACATGAGGATCAATGAATTCATCTAAGTACATGTCTATAACTTCTTGAACAGAGCTGCGGTAAGTTTGACTGACCATTTTTTGATAATGAGTAAGAGAAATACCAATCAAAGCACAGGATTTAGGTAGGAGTTGACTTGTAAGTATTTGTGGAATTTTCCTGGAGGAAAATCCTAGCACTGCTATACAACCTTCAGGAGATATACTATAAAAAAAATTACAATAATAAAAAACTTACTCAACTCTCTCAAAATTAATAAAACTTAAAATATTGATCATTTAATATCATTGCTATAATAATGTTCGGAGAACATCCAAGATATACTGATGCCACCTGTACTAAATATGCTACAAAATATTACAACTTCTACTCACACCTTATTCATTACTAACTATATATCTCACACCTTTTACATTACTTAATTCTCATAACACCTCAGAAATTCTACTCAAACTTTCTCTTGTCTTATTCATCACTCCCCGTCTTCTCGGGGTTATACTTACACAATGCCACTGTTGAAACAACGCCATCTATAACCTTAACACCACCCAAAAGATTTCTTTCACATTAACTTACATAAAAAGATAACTATGTAAAAATTCAGATTTAAATATAATTTTTGTTTATTCAACATAATATATCAACATATAAAATAATAAATTATGTCATATTTAAAGTTTGTTTATGAATTCACAAGGTTATAAGTAAATATTGATTTGTAAAATGTTTAAAAATTATTTTTCTCTGATAGTGTAAACAGAAATGTGTATCTACAAACACATGAAAATATTTCAAAATGAAATCTGCGTTTTTACAGAAATACATAAATATCTTAATAAAATAAAAAGTTTTTTTGCTAAAAAATTAATAAACTCAAACTCAGTGGTGCAACAGCTCATGAGAGCCAGGGCCTACTGTGCCCATCTCAGTATACATGACCATAGGGCGCTGAGGTGCATGAGCAGATGTCCCGATCAGGTTGTCAGTCTAAAGCCAGACCCCTCAATCTTTAAGTACCCAAGCAAGCTTGGTACTCATTTATCGACCCATTGCAGTAGGGATGAAAGGCTGAGTCGCCCTTGCCCAGCCCGGGAATAGAACTCGTACCTGAGGTGTGGAAGCACAATACGCTACCTATGAGCCTTCAAAATCTTAATGATTATTAAATAAACATGTAAATTTTTACAAATAATTAAAAAATTATGGAAGATAAAATATAAATACCACCCCTACCCTAAATAAAGGGTAAACAACTTGTTTTGACTTGTGGACCACATTGAGAGAGTAGGAGATATCAAAGAGTTGCAAATTTTTAAAATGATTGCATTCATTATAAAAAAAAATAATAATAAATACAACTTAAATAAAATAGTGGCAATTTTATTCATTGTCAATAGTTGCAAGCACATTTAATTTTAGAATCAGTTTAATGAGATAAATGTACCCTATCATACAGTTCTACAACTTTTTTTTAAAAAAATCAGGAGTGAGATTTTGTTTACAGCCTACAAGTTTATGTTAGCCAACTTGCATCTATATTTACTCTTGTTGATCTTCATGCAAAAAAAACTTTGCTCACAAATATACGTCAACTAAAATATAAAGAACCATTTTCCCGCAAATATTTTCATATATAGAAATTTTTCAGCTGACAAAGATTTGTAAAAGTCATAACATACATTTTCTTCACACTACGATCTGACTTCAAGTCAATAAGTTCAAGCTGTAGCTCCTCAGGTGCTGTTTCAATATCAACACAGTAACGGAATAATAGAGCAAATTGAATTTAGGCTCAATTTTCATAAAATCCTGTGACCTCATCCTCCAAACTCTGCACAGGATGCCGTAGTAGAAACACTTTAGGGTACTTTGTTTCCCTAATAGTTAAAAATAAGACTAATCTTTGATCACGCATTGGAAAGAAGTCTCGGTTCGAAGCCGATTTTCTGACTGTCTTGGCAGGTTGGAAGTTGCCCACCCCTATCCTAAATAACTCTCTACAAGAATCTACTTCTAGCTGATAATGTCCTTGTATAATAATGAAACTATAAATTTTATTTGGATGTACCTTTGTAAACAGTCTTCAAAAGTATCACCTCCTACAGCATCAAAAACAATTTTTACTCCTTGATTATCAGTTTCTTTCATCACAGCTTTTACAATGTCTTTTTTGCTATAATTAATTGTAGAAAAAGCCCCTTTTTCTCTCAAAATACTTGTTTTATCTTCAGTATCACAAGCTCCAATAACCTGAAAATACATACAACACATTATACAACAGAATGGCACATTTCAAGAAAAGATAGAGCCACAGACTTAAAAATTTATTATAAATTTTAGCATTTTTCTTAATACACCTTAATGTTATTTATTAAACAGAATGTTATTGAACATTTATGAACGAAAAATTAAGCAGCAATTTAATTTCTACATTAAAGAAAAGCATTAAATTTTTTTTTTTTTCAAATTTAAAAATATAAACGTAAACAGGTACAAGATATGTTTCCCTTCATACAATAATATATTTTTATTGCAAAGCAAAATATTTTTAAATGATACTACATTCATATATATACAGAAATTGAATATTGTTGCAATCATGTTGGTAAAATTTGGCAACTTGTTAGTCGAAATAATAGTGATTTAAACTAAACTCAGTGGCGTAAACCCCCATGAAGACCAAGGCCTACTGTGCCCATCTCAGTATACGTGACCTTGGTCCCTGAGGTGCATGCTCAGATGCTCTGGTCAGGTAGTCAGTCTGATGCAAAACCCCAGTGTTTAATAGTGATTTGAAAAACAAAAGAATTATATGTTTGTACAAATATATATAGTTCTAATTACTTTTGCGCTTATTTCCTAAATTCTTAGACATGGCTATGTAGATCTACATCAGATGAAAATTTCAACACAACAGATTCAAGAATACTAACAATGTGAATTTAAGAAAGGAAGATTTACAACTGAGCAAATTTTCAACTTAAAACAGATTCTTGAAAAATGTAGAAAATTTGGAATTGAGACACACAATCTTTTTATCAATTTTAGAAAAGCATATGATAGGGCTGGACGATGCATCGATACATCGGTAAACACCGGTGTAAACGCTACATCGAAAAACCGATGTTTTATTTCTATCCAAAATGATGCATCTCTAAACCAGTGCACCATAAATACCATTTCGATGTAGCCATACACCGAAGATTCGATGTAGAGCTGAGCTTCATTCCGATGAAGTTCGACAAAAACGAGGGAGGAAAAACCGGTTTTGTATCAATCGCGTTTCTGGTGTCACTTGGGGAATGCTGGAGACAAACCTTTTAGCCCGGTTTGATGTAGATGTAGTGATGAGCTTCATTTCGATTTAGGGTTTTCTTAACTGCTCGACTTCAGACAGATGAAAAATAAATCCATTTGGCGTTCATCGTGTATCACGGTGTTCGGCATTGTGTTGCATTGCTTATATCAGCATGTGGTGAATAGTTAATTCAAACCAGCGACCGATGTACAAGTTTGCAGTCCAGAGAGGAAATATTTTGATTTATTTGCAAACATCGCCAACTGTTACTGTCATTAAGGTAAGCATTTTTTATGTTTTTATTAAAACCTTTCTCTGATATTTCGTATTGAAAAAAAAATGTTTATGTTTGATTAAGGTGTTTAAGGGAAAAAAATGTATTACTTACAAAATAATCAATCCTGCGGCAGATGTTTTCTTAGAGTAATTTTTTTTTCTTTCGAAAATTATCTCGTCTGTCACATGTGCTTTTTTCAATAAATGAGTTTTATTTTAATATTTAAAACAAACTAGATAACTTTATTTTTATGGGAAAAAGTATTTATCAAGGAATTTCGTTTTCGGTTCGGCCCGTAGGCGGTATCAAATGTAATTTTTTTTGCTAATGTTTTACAATTTTGTGGTTAGATATCTGATTTAAATTAAGTGGATTAAAACCACAATTTTTTCTAAAGTTTGCCTAAATAAATTAATAATCCAAGCTAAACATTTTCGCAGGCTTCAATTTTTTTTTACTAATATTATCTTTGATATACTTTATCATAAAAATAATCTTCCGAGTAATTTTTTGAGTGTGATACAGTAAGTACAGCATCGATAATCCGGCATCGTCATGACCGACTCTATGCCGGAAAATCCATTTTTCTGATTATGGGTGCTATTGGGTAAAAAAAATTAAAACGGCAATTCGCAAAAATCGATATTTAGTTAATGGAACCTCGAATACTTGATAATAAAGACGGAATTTCTGAAGTATTGAAAATAAAAATACGGTATAAAGTCTGAAATCTGGATGATGAATATCCCGAATGATCAAATTATTACCCGACATTTTTTTTTCCAAAGGTAAAGGAAAAAAGGGATATTCTTGCAACATTACAGTGGGTAAAATTGATTTGCTCGTGACATCTGTTATACAATAATTATCAATTTAATTCTTTTTGTAGGAATCTCCTATGATAAAAGTTGTGTGAATGAAAAAAGATGTCAGTTGCTCATCGAACATTAGAATGTCCAGTGTTTTCTCAACTGCTTCCAAAGAAGAAGTCAAAATGTCGAGCTTGGGAACATTTTGGGTTACCAGCGAATGAAAGCGGACAAATCGTTTCTCAAGATATAGCAGTTTGCAAACTTTGTTGGTCCCCAGTTTCAGCAAAAAGTGGAAGTACATCTAATTTATTTGGTCATCTCAGGCTTCATCATCCATTAAAGTTTTCTGAAGTTTCTAATAAAAGTAAAATAGTCACGGCGACAGTGCAATATTCTCCATTTTGTGCTGCTGTTGAGTCAATTGATGAGCCGCAACCACATTCAAACATGGCTGCATCTGAATCCAATCAATTCAACTTTGTTGGCAATCATAGGCATAAAAGACAAAAGTGTATGAATGATTTTCAACGGTTGGATGACCAAGCCTCTAAACGTGCTACTGACTCAGTAACAAAATTTTTAGTGTGTACTATGCAGCCATACAACCTTGTTGATAGAAAAGAATTCATAAATATGGTGAAGGTCCTTAACCCTCGTTATAGCTTACCTGGACGAAAGCACTTTACTGCTACAGCAGTTCCAAAACTCTATAATGAAGTCAGGGACAAGATTAGGCAGGAACTATCATTAATTAAAAAAGATACAATTTCTGTAACAACTGACTGCTGGACATCTATAGCCAATACACCATACATCACTATTACAGTGCATTTTATCACATCAGAGTGGGCACTGAAATCAGCATGTCTAGCATGTGCACATTTTGATGACGATCACAATGGTAAGAACATTGCTGAAGTTTTGAGGAGTATTTTAAATGATTGGGGCATTGATGTCCAGAACATAATGTCAATCACTACTGACAATGGGCGTAACATCTTAAAATCAATTGATGAACTCAATTTAGAGAATGCTCATATTTCTTGTTTTGCTCACAATATAAACAGGGGTTAATCACTCTTTGGATATTCCTATATTGAAGAGAGCTATTGCACGGCTTAAAAAGTTGCAAAATGCATTTGCAATGAGTTGGAAGATGAAGAGAGATCTCCACAAAGCCCAAGAGTTACTACAAATGGAGGTAAAAACACTTCCCTCTTCTTGTCCAACTCGATGGTGGAGCACTTTAAAACTAGTGAAACGATTTTTGGAAAATCAGCTGCCAATTTGCAACTCTTTTAGAGTACCCAAATAAAAAGCATTTGATGCTAGAGGGAAATGAAATTTCAGCCTTAGAAGACTTCACAACAGCGACTGAATTATTAGAGGACATAACAAGTTCCTTGAGCGGCGAACAATATACAACAGCGTCAGCTGTACTACCTTTATATATGAAAATAAAAAATAATCTTCAAAACAAGGATGAAGACAGTTCGCTACTTAAAAGTATCAAATCAGAAATTTTAGAGTCCCTAAATAAGTATGAATCTCATCCCATGTCATCAAATTTACAGTTATCAACTCTGTGTGATCCAAGATTCCGGCTAAACTTTATAGAGTCTCCCGAAGAAGTAAAGAAATTAGCTGTTGCAAAAATGAGGAACATTTATACAACACAGAAGACATCTAATCCTGATAATATTAAAACTAGGACAAAAGAACAAAACAAGAAAGGATTGGCTAAATTTTTTGATGTGTTCGGTTCAAATAGTAATTCAGAAAATACATGGAATTCTTCCCAGGAAGCTGAGAAAGAGCTCAATGAATATTTATCTATGCCAAGAGTTTCTTTCGAACATGATCCCCTCGATTGGTGGAAGGTTCACTATGAATCTTTCCCATCTCTGGAAGTTCTAGCCAGAAAATATCTGTGTATTCAGGGTTCAAGTGTGGCCTCGGAAAGAGTTTTCAGTTCAGGTGAAAGCGTTATAACAAGACAAAGAGCTTCCCTTCTCCCTAAGCATGCAGAGATGCAAATTTTCCTTAGTCATAATAAAAAATATTTTTAAATTGTATAGTACTTTTTTTATATTTGAATGCCTTTTTTAATTCTTTTACAGGTTCATTTATATGTTTCAACCTGTTTCTGTTAAATTATCTTTCAAATTGAAAGTGTACCATTTTTAATTATTTCACTTATTAATAATTTTTTATATGGTCAATCATTTTATTTTTTTAATATGTACAGAAAGCGGTGGCACATTATTTTGTTTTATTTATAAAAGTTTTACATCGCGATACATCATAACATCACGATGTAAAGTTGCCGATGTCCAGCCATAGCATATGATTGTATTAACAGAGAATTTCTCATAAAAGCTATGAGTGAATTGAAAATTCCTTAAAAACTTGTTGCACTTGTATTTTTGACTCTCAAAGAAACCAAAATTCAAGTATACTTGCAAGATAATTTTACTCAATAGTTTGAAGTGAGAAATGGAGTGCAATAGGGAATGTATTGGCATGCCTCCTGTTTAATACAGCACTTGAAAAAGTTATTAGACTCAAAGGTTAGAAGAAATATTTTTAATGTCAAATACTGACTTGTGCTGTTGACATTGTCATTATTGCCCTAACGGCACCAGCTTTTAAACAGATATTTATGGCATTAGAACAAAGTGTTAAAAGAATTAACTTATCTATAAATGGGAATAAAACTAAATATTTACCTTGCTTAATGTGTGATTAACAACTTAGTCCCTTAGAAATTAGCAATTATAAATTTGAAAGAGTTAATAGTGTTAATTATTTGGAAACAGAGATAAATAATAAAAATAAGCTGGCCCCAGAAATTTATAAGAGAATCATGGCAAATTTGTTTTGTTGTATTTTTATGCCCTGAAGAGTTATTTAAAGTCCAGCTTTCTTAAAATGAACTAAATTCCTTCTATCCAAAAGTCTTATAAAATTTGTCCTGACTTAACATCAGAGACTTAGGCAATGACTTTACATAATGAAGAAACTTTGGGAATTTTCGAGAGAAAAACCTTGAGTTGCATTCTTGATGGGATCCAAGAGAATGGATCTGGAGAAAAAAATCTAACTTAGAGCTCTACAAAATTTACAAACAACCTGATATTGTAAAATGTGTCAAATTACAGAGACTTAAATGGGCTGGTCAAATGGCTAGAATGAATGAAAATCGTTGCTGCAAAAAATCTTTCTGGCAAAGCCCATGGGAAATGAACCTTGGGGCAGACTCCCACCAAGATGGATTGATTGTGTTGAAAAATATCTCAATATTTTAAAGGTCAAAAACTGGAAAACAGTTACCAAAAGTAGAGATGCCTGGAGAAGACTTCTAGAGGAGGCCATGGCTCACCCGGGGCTGTCGAGCCATTGAAGAAGGTTCAAGAATAGCTCAAGTACCATATAATTGTGGAAAAAATATGACTGTTTTCAAACCAACAGCCATTTCTTGTTCAAAATGTGTCTATTATATAGTTTTTAATACAGCAATTCCAAAACACTGATTTTTAAGAGATATGACTTCATAACATGTAAATTTAAATATTTGTACTTCTAAAGTTAATTGTTGTACTCTTAAAATAACTTTATTACACTTCCTTTTGTTGCAAGCAAATCATAAAATGTACTTTTAGAAATTTAAATTAAAATGAAACTATATGCAAGGAAAAATAAAATACTAAAACACAGAAAACAAATAAATGCAAAAATGGTTAAGCCATTTGTCGAAACATATACCATTTGTGGATATCACAAACAGTAGTAGCCTTAAAGCAATGGCATCAGGCTACTAGAACTTGTGTACTTCTTAAGAGAGAATTTTCATTAATGTGATAGTGAAGTAGTAGCAATAATACACAATACATATACACTCTGAATTTTTGTGTAAATTTGCACTTTAATTTTATTCTGCTGCATTAATATTATTAGCATATCTTCTAACAGTAGTTTCTCATGATAAATAAGAAAAACCAGTAGCTACCACTTTTATTTTTAAAAAATGTGTCATATATTCATTTCCAGATTGTAAAAAAAGTAGAATACTAGCAGAGATTAAGAGTAGTGTTCATCCAAAATTTGTGATATAAGGTAAGACGGAATAATTACATAATAATCCTTCATATATTTAGAAATCACATTTTTGTATATTAACCCTTTTTTTTCTAAAATGCCTAGAGAGGAATATCCTTGAGTTACTATCAAAAAGATCAAGCTTTAACTCACAAAAATGAAGATTGAAGACGGAAAGACGTAAGCGAGATTACTCATTTTACTTAATGTTGGTTGCAATGTGACTTCTAGATTTTTACAACCCGGCAGTCATGGATCCAAAAATAAGACAGGACAACCAAAAAATCTGACTCTCCAAAATGAAAGAAAAAAATCTTGAAAAAAGTTGCAACCATTTCAGAGGTAAAACACCCAAGCAGGACTAACACATATCTCCAGACAAATTATATATAATACCAAAAAAAAGATCCAAAACTTTTTAGTTCAAAAGGAGAACACATCTTCCAAAATATCAAAAACACACATAAGCAATCGAATCAGGCCAAAGAACAAAATCACACAGATTGTTATATGGAATTCTCTCATATTCTCAGATGAGAAAAAAACTTAATTTAACTGATGGCTATCAATATCACTAGCGTAATCTTAAGGATAATGAACAATTTTACTCAGTTTTCCAAATAAAAAAAATTTTTATTACTTTTATTCAATTCCTACTTAGGTTGACAAAGAATTTTTTTTATTTTAGTTACTTTTTATTAAATAGTTACAATTAATATATAATATGTAAATACATATGACAGAATCACAATATTAAGTGGCAAACTAGAAAGCAATTTTCCATTTTCTTCTCTATATATGATGTTAGACTATTTTTTTTGTTACTATTTATTTATTAAATTTAATTATTCTAATAAAATAGTATAGTAGAAAAAGAAATCACATTCTCAGAAATTAGGCCATCCCAGGTGGGATTTGAACCCATGACCTTTGGATTAGAAGTCCAACGTGCTATCCATTGCACTACAGGGACACAACGAACAATTTTCCTTTCTTTATAAGCTGTTGGACTATTATTTTTGTTTGTTACTATTTATTCATTTTTTAATTTAATTAATAAATTAATACTTGAAAAAACTGTATTAACATCAAGTGTCATCCACTACAAGTTTAAAAAATGTATTTGAACTTGAATGGATAAATAGAAAGTATTTTATTAACGATTGAAAATTTGAACAAGATGTACATACGCTGTTAGAAAGTAATAAGACTAATTTTACTACCGCAAAACCACTCATTGGAATGTTAATTTCTGTAATATAAGAAAAGTTTGTTGTCCATATTAACGAAAGCTACCGATCGATGGCATGTACAGACTCGTATTCTCGAGTATCATGTGATCGAAATGAAGCGTGTTTGAGGGCACCTACGAGACGCAACCAGTTGTTGAAATGGAAGCAAAAATCAGCATCGGAGACCTTTGATATGATAAGATACGATTAAAGACTGGAACAAGAAGGTAACTATCTTAAAAATATATCACAGCAGATGAAGCTTGGTTGTATTACTATAATCCAACCATAAAACAAAAAAGCAGTGAATGGAAACATCCATCCTCATCTACTCCCAAGAAAGCAAAAACTTGAAATTGGCTGGTAAAGTTATGACCATAATTTATTTTATGAAGGAATTGTGTATCAACACGCTGCCGAACCTGGTACTACCATAAACGACTCGTACTACACGAATGTCCTGCGAACAATGGTATAGCACATTAAAAGGAAATACCCATTGCTTCGAAATAGCTTCCTATTGCACCATGACAATGCCCAACCACATATTGTTGGTTGCATACTGGATGTTTCACAGGAGAACAACATAGAGATTTTACCACATCCTCCAACAAGTCCTGATCTCACTCTATGCGATTTCTGGCTGTTTCCTCAACTTAAGAAACCATTACAAGGCAAACGTTTTGCAAGCAACAATGTGTAAAGGCTGTGGAGGCAGTTTTGAAATAGCTCTCACATGACGGACTTTTGCATGTTTTTAAGAAGTGGACAGAACTTTGGGATAAATGCATTATGTCCACAGAAGTTATTTTGAAAAAAAACATATAAACGATGACAATTAAAGGTATCCTGTTTTGTTTTTTTTTTATAAATTTTAGTCTTATTACTTATTGAACAGCCCTCGTATACATAGCGAGAGAATGAACTAATAGTAGGAATTGGGAATATATTTTTAAAACCATTTGTTCAAAAAATTAAGTTCTAATTAATATTTCTTACTTTCGCATTAAACAAATTTGAAGCAAGGTCTACTGCTGCTAATCCTAATCCTCCAGCAGCAACTGTCACCAGTACTGTGTCTCTGATAAGTGATAAAAAAAAAACAGCAAATCTCTGTTACAGAATTTCAAACACTAAATTACATAAATTTTAAGTTATTTTACAGCATAATGCAACATTATTATAACATTACAATATAGTACAAATGATAGATAATAAAAGGTTAAATGTAATGTAAAGTATTATAATTTTTAAAAAGCAAAAAATAATTAAATATTAAAGTGAAATAAAGTAAAATTTAACTAGTATAAAAGCAAAAGTACTCTAAAGAGTTTTCCTTTTTATTTGAAAAATTAATGAAAAATTTTAAAAATTATATGTAGCAAATTTTGAAACCAAACATTTAATAAAAAGTATAATAATAGTAATATAATGTACTTTGTGAATCCGGCCACATAAATTTTAAGTATTGTGCCAATATTTAATATCAAATAAATATCTTGAATATTTTACCCTTCACGCAGATTAGCCCTTCTGGCTGCTATTAAAACAGTAGCATAACTGTCTACGAGAGCTGCAGCACTATCGAAAGCAACATCTTGGGGTATTTTCCACAAATCCTAATTAATACAAAAATTATAATTTAATATAAACCCCAACACATACATAACAAAAAAATATAAACGAATTTTGAGTACTATCATAACTGTTTGGTATAATATTAAAATTAGCCCAATTAGAGCTTTAAAAAATTATATAATTTAATTTGTGAATCTCCTCAAACATTTTTATAACATTGTTTTTTTAAACTAAATTATTAATATTTTCAATAGCTAAAAATTACTAAGATTCATGGAATAAATTACATTCTCATTTCAAAAATTTTGAAAAGTAATTTCAAAGCAGGAAATAATTACACAATTTAACAAAGTATAAACTTGTCCCCTTTACAATATAAAAAATATATTTCTGTAACATATTGTTTTTTTTTTTTTTTTTTTTTCAATTCTTTTAAAAGGGATCATTGTATTAAACTATAAGTGTTAACTATCAGAAATATCCAGGAAAAATACAAATATTTGAAATAAATCATAAAAATAAACAAAAAAAGTATAAAAATATTACACAGAAAAGATATTAATTGTAAATGTTACATATTGTATACAAGTATAAAGACCATTAAAATTACAATCACAAATTTTAATTCGCAGGTTAAAGTCATTTATTTATGCCAATAAATCAATAAAATATATTTAAATATTCATTAACCTCTTTGGGACAGGGCACCTTTACTGAAGATGCTCTTTAGGGACGGGGCACAAAGCAGAGGGAATTATACTAGAGGACGGAGGTTTGCATCGCTAAGCCTAACTTCAGAAAAAAATTATAAATAAAGTTTGAATCCTACAGTCACAATTTTCGGTACCATTTTATATTATTACATAAGTTGTCATTTCATTACATAAGTTGTCAATAGCAGAATGTAGTAATGTCTTTCCTTTAATTTATATGAAAATATATAAAACTTTTACCTCAAAAATAATTTCTGAAAGTGCTATTCAAATTTTTCTGAATTTTTAATTGACAAAATACATTGATAAGCTTTCAAACTAATTTTTAAAAATACAAAAAAGACTATTTACAAAAAGAAAAACAAAATTAAAATGAAAACTGAATGTGGAAAATTTCAAAGCATGGAGAAATGCAAAGACCTGCATTGTACAATTTGCAAGCATAACATGTTTATTGCGTTTTTCTTTGTTTAAGCACAGTTTGTGAACAAACTATGCACTTTCTTTGGCTTTTTTCCTACTTTTTGTTCATATTAAGGGTAGAAAAATGCCTTCAACACAGTCAAATAATAATCTGAAATCAAGGTTTTTGAAAGTACACAAAATATATCCAAATATATTCAATTCAAATATAATAGGCACAAGGCTCTAATGGTCATTAAAAATTGTTCCAGCTTAAAATGCACATATGCACCACCCGACATCAAAGCCAGTTTTTCTGAAATGCATACATGCACCGCTCAGCCATGAGACACATTCGTGTTGAATGCATATATGACTCACCCATCGCAAAGAGGTTAATGAGTAACAAATATATGTAAAGGGACACAGTACATTGCAAATATAAAAGTTTTTGAAATTTTCATATTTATTAAAAAAAAGATTGCAATATTTAAAAGCTAATTTTCTGTAAATATTTAGATACAAAAACAGATAATTACCCTTTCTTCAGAAAGACATTCAGTTGCCATTGCAGAAAATGTGTCCTTATTTAACCCAATCACTTTATCACCGACAGATAAATTTTTTACTTTTGAACCAGTTTCCAAAACTTCACCAGAAAATTCATACCCTACATAATGCAAATATTTGTTATTTTATAATATAATACAAAAGAATAACAACATTGTTAATTTATAAAAACAGTTAGAAATATGAATACATTGCAAAAATATTTTTAAAAAATACTGTATGGTATTAAAATAAGAATACAAATGCATTACAGTTAATATACAAAACCATTATTATTCACCTTGTAAAAAATTATTACCAAGATATATTTAAAAAATCATATAGTTCACCATTATTTTTGTAAAACAAAATGCAGCATACATTTTTCTGTAAAAAATAAAAACAAGTATAGATTTTCAAAATATTAATTGAAACATTTTTCAAAAAATGAATTAAAATAATTTTTTACATTTCAAATAAAATTAATACTAAAATAAATTATTAACTTAACTCATTGGCATGGCAGCCTAAGAGGGCCAAGGCGTACTGTGCCCATATTAGCGTATGCTACCTTGGGCCCTGAGGTGCATGAGCAGATGTCCTAATCAGGTGGTTAGTCTGACACAAAAACCCCTAGTGTAAAGTTCCCAAGCAATCTTGGTACTCATTTATCAACCCATCAAAGGGATGAAAGGCTGAGTCAACCTTGCCCAGCCCAGGGTTTGAACCTCGGACCTGTGGTGTGGAAGCACGATGCACTAACCAATCAACCACTGGGCTTCAAAATAAATTATTAAAGGAATAAAAACTCTTGATTCAGAAAAACTAAAAATATAACAAAAATCTTTTAAATTATATTGCATTTTTTTAAGATAAAATACTTTTATATATATAGAGTCAAAATTCTTTTGTCAAAGAGAGATGAACACTCAACAAGCAAAACTGAAAAAAATTGAAATCTCAAGACAACTAGACATTGAAGGATATAATAGGGTGAAAATATAAAAATTGGATGCAACAGTATTATAAACATTGCTGACTTTGGACAGCTTATATATAAAATAATTTATATAAAAGTGGGGTTGATTTATATAAAAGTTTTTTTGTGGCCAGCCAACCTTCCCCATTTATGTTAATAATACTTAACAAAATCCTATTGAAAATAATGGATAGAATATCTAAATCCATTACAAGATAAAATACACAATTACAAGATAATACAGGATAATATATAAATATATATAAATATAAATAAAACTCATTGTATTAAAAAAAAATCATCCATAGTATTTTGTAAGCGGCAGAAATTGAAAACAGAATTAATCTGGACATAAATGGTAGACAAGAAAGAAAAGGTAACTGTATTTCAAACTAGACATCCTACAAATCAAAAAAGAGGTGAAATTCTGAATATTAGAACCAACATGAGACCTATTATAATAATTCAATGAGAATCAAAATACAAAACTCTTATGTTTTCTAAAGCTGTTACTTAGGGCAGTGAAATAGGATTAAGCTTGCTTTAAATGATCTTTGTCTTTCCCCTTTCAGAAAAAAATATATACATAATAAACAAGCAAAAATGAAAAAATAAGCCAAAATTGAAAGTTAAGCATAAAATTAGCATGTATATTCATACAGATACTAATAGAGAAATAAAATGAGTTTGAAAGTATATGGAACTAACGTATTAGTGTTACTGCAGCCAAACTGGAGATATGAAAATTATGCCACTTTTCATCAAAATTTTACTCATTGTTTTTTCTTCTAAAATAAAATACATAAGAATCTATATTGTTTTTTGTTTGTTTGTTTTTTTGCAATTATGATATCATGGGAGGATTCATGTGGCATAAATTTGGCAGTGGTGACACTAATACATAAGTTTTAAATTATATCTATCAAAACAGACAAAAGTGGATATTATAAAATATTTATTCATAATAGAATAAGGTTACATTGATAGCATAAATGGTTAGCTGATGACAGATTTTCAACATTTAGAAATGTGAATAATTTAAGCTGACTTTCTATAATATTCATAGTATTGACAGGCAAAAATTTGCTTATGCGATGACTTTCAAGCATTAAATTAAACTTAAAAATTGTTATTTAGTTAATGTATGTATTTTCCATCTGTTAAATTTTAGTTAAAATTTTTATTGCATAAAATAAAATGTATTTTCCAAAAGAATTAAGAATTATTATGCCTATATTAGCTAAGAATTGAAACTAACATAAAAATTAGAAATATTTATTAAAAATTGGTTGAAACACATATTTCAAAAAATCCATTTTTGGTCACTCATCTAAATTACCCCAGAAGTTAGAAATATATATAGTGAGATTAGGACACAGATATAGGTATGTTACACTTCATGCAATCCTCCCCTCCCCTCCCCCCTTTCTTTTCCATTGTGGATAGTAATAACAAAATACTGATTTTATTTCATCTGACCCAGCTTCCTCACTGTTTTGTATGATAAACAATTTTCTTTTTTCTCTCTCTTCCATAAGAAGAGCTAGAGTCTGAGACATAGTACATAAACAACACTGTATTAAGTCAAGAGCCATTTACTTTAGGAATAACTTTCTCTTTTTTTTTTTTTATCCCTTCAAATTGAACATAATTTGACAATTTATTTCTCCAATATTTAACAAAGAAAAAAATTACCAAAGGCCATCTACAGCTTATTCTACACACAGTATAGGTGGCTTTTGTATTAGTAGTATCTACACCACCTTTAGAAAGATGTAAAATATTATAACCTCGGGTTTTGAGGCTTTATTAGAGGTTTCATCAGTTTTCTTTTTATTAAGGAGGTGAAATTACCAAAACAAGTTTTCTTCTCTTTGTTACTTTTCTTTAGAAAACCAAATAAAAAGCTTCAAATTGTATGTGGTTTTTCATATTCATAAATATGTTACCATTATTAACAATGGAGTATAGTTTCATTGTAAGTGTCAGGGCATATAGCTGATAAATATAGAGATAAAATGCTAATAAGAAAATTTTATCAAAAGTTAAACAAGAATTAAAAGATTAGAATTTGCACAGTTAGAAAAATTTCATATTATTCAGAATATCATAAAAGAGGTAAGGGAAAGAAACTTATCAAAAAACAAGAAACCAACTGCTCATGAAAATGTCATTTCACAAATGAAACTAGAAATCAAAGGTGTATGAAGTTCTGATATTGGGCCATTAGAATTCATGACAATTTTTTATTTCAACCATTCCTACTACAGTTGGGTACTTATTTATTACTGTCACCACAAAGCCAAATTTGCACCACACGAATCACACCATTTTAGATCAAAATCTGGCTACACAGTTTGTTTGTTTTTCAAATAAAACACATAAGAATCTTTTTATTGTTTTGATATGGTGCAATTTGTGTGGCCCAAATTTTGCTGGGGTGAGGCTATGACGTAAGTACCCATAATTGTAATGAAATGCAATGCTAAGAGACTTTCAATTTAGTCAGTCCGATTTGCTTAGAAAATTAAGAAAGAACTTGGTACTTACATATTATAGCAACCTATTGGTGACATTATATGAAACAAAGCATGCAAGCCCCAATTCAGCGAATACAACACACACGAAATTGGGTAGTCAACTTGGGGATTTGTCTTGAATATTGGTGATTGTTGCAAAAATACATAAGTACCAAGAACTTCTATTGAATATTTGAATAACTATTTGTTTCTGAAACACAGAAAAATTCATATACAATTAAAATACTAATTTCAAAATTTTAATTCAAGTATTGATAAAACATTCTCAATTTAAAACTTTCAATTTTTCAAACATCAAGTTATTCCTTGCAGCTCAATCACACTAATAGACAAAAAAACTTTTGAATATACCAGGAATAAAGGGAAGTTTAGGCTCTTGATCATATTTTCCAGAGCATATTAATGTATCTGCGACATTAACAGCACAGCAACGGACTTTGATTCGAACCTAAAAATATTTCAGCATATTCAGATTAAAACAGATAAGAACATAAAACATACCATCATAAATATAAAAATTGTTATGAATAAATTCATCAAAAGAATAAAGTTAATCAAATGTAAAAAAAAATTCATAGTAGCTCAACAATCATCAAAATTAGTCAACAAATGACGTAAATTTAATAAAGTGCATAATCTTATATAACCAGAGTTTTTTGAAAATATTAAAATGAACAAAATTAAGAATAATTATTTTTTTAACGTCAAAAACATAAATTCAGACAAATTAATCAAACAATTCCTTAGTCTTAATTAATTGAAAATTACACAGTTAAGTTCCATTATAAATTTTATTGTACCTCGGTTTCCTTCAATTTTGGTCTCGAGCGTTCCAAAATTTCTAATTCTTTTCCAATCTCTTTTAGAACTGCCGCTTTGTAATGGGACCACCTTTTTTGAATTATATCCCCTTGCATTCTAATACTAAAATTTTTCGAATCTCTTATAGGATTGAAAATTTTTTTTATCTCAGGATATTTTCTGCAAGAACTTATTAATCCTACAGAAAATGCTCGTGAAGATGACATAAACGTGCCGGGAATTATTACATTGGATATGTTTGTGTGTGAATAACATATCAACTTTGATACCACAGTTCTCATGTTGAATAAACAAAAAATGTTTAAATTTTTATAAAAAGTTTAAATGTTTCAAAATTAGGCGTATAAAAAGATAAATAAGAGTGTATGTTTAAAAGTTTGAAAAAACAAAACCACAACAATGATCTTTGTTGCCAAACATGTGTACAATAAAAAAAAGTCATTGCAATAAAAAAAAGTCAGTCAAATTTTATTATACAATTTTAAAAATCGTTTTAAATTCCTCCATAACTGCAATGAACTAAAACTAAATTTTATCAAATTTGAAACATGCGCTTAGAGCTTAAGATACAAAGAGCAGATCATAGCCAGTTGATATAATAAATTGCACAGCAGGGGTCTTCTAAAAAATATTTATAGGTCCTTCTTTATTTTTACTAAGAAAGATACTAAAAAAATTTAATACTCAGATTTCAATAAAATAACTATATCAGAGGATGATTTTAAAAAAATACATAAAAACATAGAAAATTTTGCATTTTATATTTTTGAAATATAATTTGTATTTCTGGCAATGCTCTGCTGAAAATCGAAGAGAATAACGAAGTGCATCAGATAAGAAATCTTACAAGGGATATGAAATATTGATTTTTCCGTATGGCAACAAATGATAAGCAAAATTTTCTCAGTTTTGGTTGCCATATTCGGCTCTTTATAAACTACTAGCTACTTTTTCTTAAAATAATGAAAAACAAGTAAAAAAAAAATTTTTTTTTAATCAATTCCTACGAAGGTCAACAAAAAAAATTAATTATATTTTAGTTACTCTTTATTAAGCAATTACAATTAATATAAATATGTATATACATATGACAGAATCACAATATTAAGGGGTAAAATAGAAAGCGATTTTCCTTCAATTTTCCATTTTCCTTTCTATATAGGGTGTTAGACCATTATTTTTGTTTGTTGCTATTTAAACATTAATTAAATTTAATTATTCCAATAAAATAGTATGATAAAAAGAAATCACATTCTCAGAAATTAGTCCATCCCAGGTGGGATTCGAACCCGCGACCTTTGAATTAGAAGTTCAACACGCTATCCATTGAGCTACAGGGACGTAACGAGCGATTTTCCTTCTCATATATGGTGTTGGACTGATATTTTTGTTACTATTTATTCATTAATTAAATTGAATTAATGAATAAAAACTGTAGTGTCATCATAACATCAAGTGTCATCTATTACAAGTTTAAAAAAATGTATTTGAACTTGAGTGGATGAATAAAACGTATTATATTAACGATTGAAAATTTGAACAAGATATATATATAATCAAGAAAAATAAAAAAAATATTAAGTCAATTCCTATTTAGGTCAACAAAGAAAAAGGTTATTTTTTACTTACTTTTTATTAAATAGTTACGGTTAATATAAATATGTATAAAATCAGAATATGTAGAATCAGAAATAGGAAGTAGTATGTCCTCAGTTACAGGTGAGAAGCTTTCTTTTAGAACGGCTCTGAACTGTTAATAATTTTGATAGCATCTTTTAAATTTTATGGAACTTTCAATTAATTATTCTCTTTTTTCTAATTAATTATAATGAGAGGGTAATACCATTTTCTCGTAAGATACCTCGTATTTTGAAAGCCGTGGGTGAAAGCGATTTTCCTTGCTATATTTGGTGTTGAACTGGCTTCTGTTTGTTTGTTACATTTTTATTCATTAATTAAATTTAATTATTCCAATAAAACAGTATGGTAAAAAGAAATCACGTTCTCAGAAATTAGTCCATCCCAGGTGGGATTCGAATCCTTTACTTTTGGATTAGAAGTCCAACGCGTTATCCATTGCGCTACAGGGATACGACGAACGATTTTCCTTTCTATATATGCTGTTGGTCTATTATTTTTGTTTATTACTATATATTCATTTTTTTTTCATTTAATTAAAGAATTATATTTGAAAAAACTGTATTAACATTAAGGGTCATCCACTACAAGTTTAAAAATATATTTGAACTTGAATGGATGAATAGAAAGTATTTTATTAACAATTGAAAATTTGAGCAATATATATATATATATATTATATATATCACACTCTCCAATATATATATATTGGAGAGTGTGATCTAATAGTAGGAATTGAAAAATATTAAACTGCATAATAATCTTATGCTTTCTTGAGAATAATGTCAAATATGTATTTCGATTTATTCTTTCGAGCAATGTATTAAGAAATATGGTTCTTTAATTGCCTGTAATTGGACAGCAGAACAATTTAAATAAGTTTTTCTCAAAATTGTTTTAATATATTTGTTATATACATAATGCAGTGTTTCTCAAACTGTGGGACGCGCTCCCCTAGGTGGCGTGATAACCCTGCAAGGGGAGGGGCGAACGTATTAAAAAGTCAAAAGCAAAAGATTATTTAAAAATTTATTAATTTACTGACTGGTAGATAAACAAAATACATTTTGACATAATAAAAAATAATGAACATATTTACGCTGACATAACTCTTATAAATATATCAGTACTGCGCAAGGTATTTTATAATTAATTTAACGATACTAAGTTAAGAGCAAGTTTAATAATTACCAGCGATCCCATGGGCTTGTCATATTTTAAAGTTATATACAAAAATTAACACTTATCATGATCATTTGTACGGTTTATTATTAATCCCTTAATGCTGATTAAAACTTGCGCAATTCGCTCCCCAATGCCATCGTTTATCACGAAGGCAAGTGTTTGTTGTGTATGGGGTTGGAATAAATAAGCAAATACTCTCAAATAAGTAAATCCTCGCAAACACTGTCAAGGTCATTTTACTGCATTCCAAAGCCTTCGAAATAATTTTATGGATAGCAGTTTACAGAAAAGATCGTACTTCAAAAAGACGTGTATATATACGTCTGGGGCAATTAATGTTATGTTTGTTGGTTTAAGAATATTCTTCAGAACATTTGCATCAGAAGCTTCGTTAAATTATTTTATTAAGCATGAGATGACAACGTCATCTCACAACAGCAACAACACAAGCAATGATATATAGTTACAATACACAGTTAACACAAGTACACATTCACAGTTACAGTTATCATGACATCCACCCTTTAAGTTATTAATCACATAACCTAGTCATTGAAATAAGATGGTGGTTTACAAACACTGTTACTTCTTCTTTGTACATTACAATCTGACTCTTTACAGTTCTGTATATTTTGAGGATTTACAATTACTTCTGAATCAGAATTGAAAGTACTTATGTCATTAGGATCTGTTTCTATATTAAAGGGTGTGTTTGATTTTCTTATATGTTTTCTATTACGTCTTAAAATATTGCCAGACTGATTTTTAACAAAATATGACCTAGGATGTAATTTATGCTTTGAAACTATTTTAGCTGGTTCCCAAGTTTTGTTTTTAAAATTTAGTATTCTGACATTATCTTCTGGCTCAAGTTCAGGTAATAGATGAGCAGTTTTATCATAATGTATCTTTTGAACATTTTGCCTTTTTATTAACTTTTCTTGGATGTTATTAAATAATTCAGCATTTAACAATTTATTCGAGATTGTAATTTTGTTTTTAATCTACGATTAAACATCATTTGAGCTGGAGATATAGGTCAAGACCTGATATTGGGGTGTTTCTATACTCCATTAAACCTATTAAATAATCTCGTCTATCTTCCCTTGTCTTTTTCATAATGCTTTTAGAAATTCCTACTGCTTTTTCAACCATTCCATTACTTGGGGAGTAATGAGGACTAATGAATGCATAATTAAAATCCCAATCATTTGCAAACTTTTTATAAATATAACTATTAAATGGTATATTATCTGATACTACAATATTTGGAACACCAAATCTAGAGAAATTTTTTTTTAAGTTTAATTATTACCTCATCTGCACTCTTATTTACAAGGTCAACAATTTCAATCCATTTTGAATAATAGTCTATTACAACTAGATAACTTGTATTAACCAAATCCATTATATCTACTCCTATCTTTCCAAAGGGTCTATAGGGAACTGTATGAGGTTTTAATGGCTCTTTACTATTAGCTTTTTTAAATTTTTCACATATTACACATTGTGATACTAATGTTTCTATGTCAGAGTTCATCCCTGGTCAATACATTATTTCTCTAGCTCTTTTTCTTTGCATTTCTCTATCCCAAAGTGAGCCTCATGAATTAGTTGTAGCATATCTTTCTCAAACTATAAGGTACAATTAGTTTTCATTGCTAAATAACAACCCTTCTTGAATATAAATGTTATTTTTAATTTTATAATATGTTTTTACACTATTGTCTACATTTTTGTAAGATTTAGGCCAACCCTCTTTGATATATTTAACAACTATTTGTAATTCTGGATCTAATTCAGTTTCTTTTTTAAATTATACACGTCTCTTTTCACTCATGGGTAAATGTTTTGAAATAGTATGCACAATATTTAGCATTTGAGGATCATCCCTTACAGTTTCACTAACAGGAAATGCTCGTGATAAAGTACCAGCGAGAAACATTTGATTACCTGGTACATAATTTATTTCAAAATTATACTTTAATAATTTTAAAATCATTCTTTGCATTCTAGAAGATATTTTATGCATAGGTTTCTTAACAATTGCCATTAATGGCTTATGGTCACTCTGTACAACAACTTTACGTCCATATACAAAATTATGGTATTTCTCAAATGAGAGAAAACAATTGCCAATAATTCTTTCTCAATCTGTGCATAATTTTTCTCACTGTTTGTTAAACTGCGTGAGACAAATGAAAACCGGTTGGCCTTTTTGGATTAAACAGGATCCTAGCCCATCTTTTGAACTATCACATTGTATTACTATTTCATCATTAACACTAAAAACTTTTAAAATTGGAGCTTTAGCTAACAATTCTTTAATGTTTACAAAGGACAATTCTTATTCTTTTCCCCAATTAAATTTTACATTTTCATGAATGATTTCTCTTAATGGAGCAGTAACTTTAGATACATTGGGTATAAATTTTGAAAGAAAATTCATCATGCCCAACAATCTCCTAACTTCAGTTTTTGATTTTGGTACACATTCACAGTTACAGTTATCATGACAATTAACGCACTGGCTGAGCGAGACGTTTATATACGCTGGCGACACTTAAAGAAGTTAAAGTCGTATTGTAGTTTTGGCGTCAAATTATAGTATTATTGAATTCAATACACTGTTATTGAATGGAGAGGGGCGCGATGAAAATTATTATTGAATATTGTGTAGCAAATATTGAAAGTTTAATAGAAGTCATAACAAAAGAATTTGCATTTAGAAAAATGCTGCCCATCCACTATAGGGGTTAGTGACGCTGGCTGCGGTGTCAAAGGGCCTGGGTTCGAATCCCTGAAAAAAATGTTTGTAAATCTATAGTGCCTTCACAACATGAAGGTATTTTTTAAAAAGCCGACGAGCAGCAAGTCCTCTCGTGAGGTTGGTGGAAGAGGAAGAGAAATGGGAAGCCTCTGACCACCCCCAGGGTGTTCTTCCTCTAAATTCGAATGGAACTGAGCAAAATCGCACTGTTACCTGCATGGTGCTTAAAGCTAAAACTAACGACAAGTGTAAAAATCTAGCCTTTAGCCGCGATGAGTTTCGTGAGCCTTGATCTGATGTTTCTGCCGATCAGGTGGCATAAGTAACAACAACACATTTAGAAAATTAAAACTTGGGTTTAATTTGAAAAAAATTAAGGGGATCTTAAAAAAATGCCCAATTTTATTTTAAATCAAAAATAGGATTTTATAATATATAATTTTAAAAATTCTTATAATTATGATTCTTGGTGATTTTTTGCAAGAATTATATATGTTAATATCCTATATATACTTGTACAAGGAGACTGAAATTTTCCCAAATTGTCAATGAAAACTATACAATGCCTGTAACAAATTAGTGTTAACCTAATCACAATTAAAAAGAAATGTGGTTTTCGTTATATAGCAATAATATAATAAAGATAAAAGAAGGAATGCTGTGTATTTTATACTAATTTATATATTGGTGTTATAAAATGGAACCATCTACTTACATTACCTTGAAAATTCTATTTAGTATTAGATCTATATTTACCCAATATTTAAACTAAATCATTCAAATTCTGTACAATTTTTCCTCTCGTTAAAAAAGTGTTCAAGAATTATTTTCGTAATCTGACTTCCCTAGTATGAAAGGTTCAATTTATTTTAATGTGCTATTCTTTAATAGGTATATAATAAGTATCTCTTTTCAGCAATATGTAAGTGATAAAATATTTCCTGTTTTGAATGATAATGGGAAAAACTGTGCATTTTTAGGTTGTAGAAACAGAATATGACAAAACTTAAATTCCTATATTCATCCTTAGTTAAAATATGTAATTTTTTTTGTTTACAAGTAAAATTTCTGATTCAGTTTTTTCAGCTATATTAAGTAGAAGTAACTTCAAAAGGAATCTTAAGTATTTTAAACACAATTACCACTAATATGAAAAACATGGGGAATAACCCATTTTTTTAAATATCTAGATGTGTGTATTTTTTGGAACACATTATTGCTTTAAGGAAACAAAAATAAATGTTTCTTAAGTATAAATTTTTTGGGAAAGGTATTGAGTAAAAAAATATATTTCAAGCTTTCAAAACAGGAATCGTTAAAATTTACTTTCAAAATCAAATATTTGTCCAAAAAAAACAAATTAAAATTATTCCTTTTAAATTACAAGCTTTCTGTGTTTCAGCATTGAATTTACTTTAAAAAATTCAACTCTCTACGCAATATATTTGTATTAGTTTTTCTCTCTATTTCACAAACTAATCTAAAATTTATTTATTTCTGACTATTTAATAAACTGATATCGAGTAGAGTCCCGAAAGCTCGTCACTCGATAACCCGGCAGTCCGGATAACTCTGCCACACCCTTGCAGATTGAAATGACCCCGCCCCCCTTGCAGACCCATTCCGGAACGATATCAAGGAAAACATGTCCGAAGGCAGAAATTATTGCTGGTGTCACAATTAATAAATAATATCGGAAAATGAAGAAGACGTTAACGTTGAGGGCACCACACAAACTCCTAAAATGTTACATAAGGAGGGACTAAAAGCTGTCGAAATCCTTCTTCAGTACAGTAAGACCCAGCTTAATCTAGGGGTATACGTTCCATCAAAGTGGGGGCTTAATATTGATACGTTAAAACCGAGGGTTCGAGATTTTGGGTTAAAGAAATGGGTAGAAAATAAACAGTTTTAAGCGATTAATTTATTATCAAAAACATGTTTTAAACAATAATACAAAATGTTACAGAGTAAATATACCCAAAGGCTTCACACTATAAAACATATAAAAACAATAAAAGTGTTTAAATAATTTAATTTATCGTACAGTCTTCGTACTCAATTTTTGTTTAAAGAACGGCACTACTGCTTTGGTTTTCCTTGCGCTTTTAAGAAGTCCCGGCGACATAAAAGGCATCCAACCACTTCCAGAAATATAAAGTCGTGTCATTGAACGTGATCATTGGTAGTATCTACTACTTCTAGAATCCTGAGGATCAGAACTCTAATCATGGTGCAATGACGCCAAAATCGACAAATTGGTCGCCAAAGTCGCCAACTTGGTCGCCAAAAATGATGCCAACTTTGCTCTACCGCCAAGATTTCGCCAAGTTCTCATTGGATCACCATTGTAACGTAAGGGTCGGCATTGCTTGTGAATGGTACAATTTTAACATGAAATAAACATAACATGGAGTAATATAAATGCATTAAACACTCAAATACAAATTATTTACACTATTTACACAAAATTCGTAACAATATGAAACAGCGTTAAACGAGATTATCTCATCATGTAAATAATGGGGTTAAGGGAAGATGGGTAGAAAATTGGTCAGGTATTTTACCATTAAATTTATTAATTATGTGTTTTATAACAATAAAACAAAAATGTATTTCTTACAAATATACAATAGAAACATAATAAATGAATATACATATAAAAATAAATAAAATCTAAGTCAGTATATTTACATTTCAGATCGTACAGTGTCTTCTGTATTTCCAATTTTCTGCATTTTTATCAAGAAGGCATCTAATATAATTTGCGTTTTCCTTTTGCGCTTTTTAAGAAGTTGTTGGTAAGTGAAAAGGCATCCATAACGCCACTTCTTGCCTTTGAACTACTGTCAAAATTTTCACCTGCTTTTTCTTGCTGCTTTATTTTCGTGTTTTTATTATCACCCATGATAAAAACAAAAAATCATAATATTTGTCACGATAGCAATCGTTAAATTATATAAATTTATACTTACAATAACGCTGACAAATGTTTGAAACGATAAAAATACGTTCGTATAGCACCGCTGGAAAGAAGAAACACAGATAAACTGCTTAGGATATCGGGAAGCCTACCGCTGTGTGTAATTTCAGGGAATCCACAATAGAAATAAAAGAGCGTTAAGGTATCCGTCGCAGACTATGTTCGGAACCGTGATTTTAAAAAAGCGCATAAATGGATAATTTTCATGATATTTAGTGTCACTTAAATTAAACTACATGTATACAATTGTTTTAAAGACATTTTGACAAAAAAAATTATTTAAATACAATATTTTGACAAAAAATTAAATTAGAATAATCTTTTTTCAAAATGTTCTCCTTTTGTGAAAAATGCTTCTATTATAATAATATTTTGCCTGTATATATCTCAGACCTCTTTACAGAGGCTCAACTATGATTTTTGAAAAATTCACATTATTTTCAGAGTTACAGCCAATTGAAATAATTATTGGCGTTTTTTCTTTCTTAAAATTTCTCCCCTCTGTTGTCGTAAAACATGGATAAACCCGCTTCTAAGTATAATATATTTCAAAAATCATAGTTGAGCTTCTGTACAGAGGTCTGACCTATATACAGGCAAAATATTATTATAATAGAAGCATTTTTCACAAAAGAGGAGAACATTTTGAAAAAAGATTATTCTAAGTTAATTTTTAGCCAAAATATATTGTCTTTAAATAATTTTTTTTTGTCAAAATGTCCTTAAAACAATTTTATACATGTATTCTAATCTAAGTGACACTAAATATCATGAAAATTATCCATTTATGCGCTTTTGCAAAAGCACGGTTCCGAACGTATTCGGATACCTTAAACCGAAACAACGCTAAACGAAACAGCGTTAAGCGGGGGGTCTTACTGTATTTTGAACAACAAGGTGCTTTGGTAATGATCTTACTGTAACTATGCCACCCTTCGGTTCACCTTAAAGTCCAATTTTCATTACTCTATTGCAGAGGTTCTCATAGACCCCTTGCCGTGTTTTCCGGTTTCGGGTCGACTCCTGCTTGCCTAATATTGAATTTTTGCAAATTTATCAACTTAAGTGTCTTTCTGACAGCTGATGCTACTACTTACTTTTAAAGAACTAAATTTCTTACTCTAGGAAAGTATAGCGTTTAAAATTTAAAAGTACACATGGTTTTGTTAAGGTATCCGACTACGTTCGGAACCGGGATTTTAAAAAAGCGCATAAATGGATAATTTCCGTGATATTTAGTGTCACTTAGATTAGAATACATGTATAAAATTGTTTTAAGGACATTTTGACAAAAAAAATCATTTAAATACAATATTTCGGCAAAAAATTAACTTAGAATAACCTTTTTACAAAGTATTCTCCTTTTGTGAAAAATGCTTCTATTATAATAATACTTTGCCTGTATATAGGTCAGACCTCTGTACAGAAGCTCAACTATGATTTTTGAAAAATTAAAATTATTTTCAGAGTTACAACCCATTGAAATAATTATCGGCGTTTTTTCTTAAAATTTCTCCCCTCTGTTGTCGTAAAACACGGATAAACCCACTTCTAAGTTATATATTTCAAAAATTCTAGTTGAGCCTCTGTACAGAGGTCTGAGATATATACAGGCGAAATATTATTATTATAAAAGCATTTTTCACAAAAGGAGAATATTTTGAAAATGAATCATTCTATGTTCATTTTTTGTCGAAATATTGTACTTAAATAATTTTTTATTGTAATACTATTCTTATAAAACAATTTTATATACATTTTCTAATCTAAGTGACACTAAATATCATAAATATTATCCATTTATACGCTTTTGCAAAATCACGGATCTGAACGCAGTCGGATACCTTAAGGACATTATGACAAAAATAAATTATGTAAATACAATATTAGGGCAAAAAATTAACTTAGAATAACCTTTTTTCAAAATGTTCTCCTTTTATAAAAAATGCTTCTATAATAATAATAATTTGTGTGTGTGTGTGTGTGTGTGTGTGTGTGTGTGTGTGTGTGTGTGTGTGTGTGTGTGTGTGTGTGTGTGTGTGTGTGTGCTTATATAAAGTAAAGACTTCTCCAGAGAGTCTGAACTAGGATTTTTGAAAAATTTACATTATTTTCAGAGTTACTACCAATTGAAATAATTATCAGTGTTTTTATCTTAAAATTTCTACCCTTTGTTGTCGTAAAATATGGATAAATCCATTTCTAAGTTACATATCTCAAAAATACTAGTTCAGCCTCTGTACAGAGGTCAGAGCTATATACAGACAAAACATTATTATAATAGAAGCATTTTTCACAAAAGGAGAATGTTTTGAAAATGGATCATTCTATGTTCACTTTTTGTCAAAATATTGCATTTTAAATAATTTTTTATTGTTATAATATTCTTAAAACAATTTTATATACGTTTTCTAAGCTAATTAACATTAAATTTCATAAATATTATCCATTTATATATAATTTATATAATTATTAACAACTTGGGGACCCAAAACGCTTACAAGGGGTTCAAATGTCTCTGTTATGCCAATGCCTTTCTGCACTATGTTATAAGATAAAATCGGTATTTACTATATGGTAACAACTGCCAACGTTCAAGATAACCTTTCTCAATTAATAATTTTGCATGTGTTGACTCGCTAAAACTTGGCAATTTCATGTTTCTGTTTCATATTGTTCCAAAAGGTTGATAATGTGTGAGGTACTGATAAATCTAATTTAAACAATGCAATCAATTAATAAGACAAAATATCCATTAATATTAAGTTAAGTAGATTTGATTTTATACTTAATGTCTAATACCGAAAAGTAAAATTCATTTTTGAAAATATGTTATGCCAATTTTATCATTTTGTAATTCTGTTCTGTTAATTTTTGATTCTTCAATTTTGGAAATTGAAAAGAATCAAAAAATAAGTGTATTGAAATTGTTGAAACTCTTAAATACTTCGTATGGGAACTTTTTAAATAATTTTCTATAACTTAATTAATAAGCTAAAAAGTACTTAAAGTTTCAAGAAATTAATCTCCACAAAAGATTAATAATTGTCAACAAAACTTATTTTTGTAAACTTGCCTTTTTCAAGACAGTCGCTCACAACATGCAAGCCATTTTAGAGTTCAGTATGAAAATAAAACTAAAATTATTCCAAACTAGAAAAGGAATACTTCAATTATTTGCCTATAAATAAATGCACGAAAAAATAAAGTAATTTCTGTGGGTTTTGAAAATGTAGTAAAATTTAAATAAATCCTGAATCTTTTAAGTATTGATTTGGATTCAATGTGTGTAGTCTAAAATTGTATTTATTCCCACATTCAAGGCACCTTCTACTAACAGTGTTAGTTGATTAAAAACTTAATACTATGTTCAGTCCATAAAACCATATTCAAACATGTTAGTGCTACAATTCACACAAGCATATTCTACTGCAAAACAATACTACTACTACTGCAAACTTCATGTGACATAATGATTATTGGATGACCACCTTTCAAAGCAGAAGCAAAAATGGGGTTTTACTAGTTGGCTATGTGTAATGACATAGATAGAAGTTTTTCCAATTTTGGGTTAAAGTGTAAAATTGTGGCCCTTTGGATTTGGCGACCGGAATTGATCGCCAAACAACTTAATACAAATGCATTACTGGTAACTTGTACTAATTTTTTTATTTCTCATTAACATTTATTTATTTTCATTGGAAAAATCCACTTCGTAATTTTTCGTAACACCTATCGCTAAATTAGGCCAATTATCGCCAATTTTGGTTGCTACAAAATTAACTTTGCCAAGCCCTCCCCCCCCTACTCAACACTTAAGCCCAGGATGGGTTTTATAAGAATGTTGCTTACAGTTGTTTAGTTTTGATCAGAATAAATCAAACAATTGACTAATGAACCAAGTAAATTGCATTAAATTAATAACACTAGTCTTTTTTAAATAATCTGCCAATATAAAGTAAACATTTATCACATAGCTAAATTGGCTGTCAATCATATACAGAGTGTATTTAATAATTATACCAGCATATTAAACTTGGATTATAAAAACAAGTCACGTACTTTTCGATTTACAAGCAAGAAAAATCAGAAATAACAACAAAGAATCTATACTCATTTTAATACTCATGTGTTCCTCCGCGTGTAGCGTGGTAGATACGAAATATAGTTCGGTAGATTTAAGAGAACTAAGAGTTTGCTGTTGATCCCCAATTTTTAAAATATCTAGCCAGAATATTAAAACAGCTTCTGTAATCCTGAATATCTTTTTAATTTTTCTGAGAGTGTTTTTAGGGGGTTTTGAGTACATGTACTGTATCAAATTCAAGAAAGGCCTACGTTCAAATCTGACACGAATATACTTATTTTAAATTGAGAATGTACACGAGTTCATTTTTGAGTAAGTCTTTTTTCTCCGTGTACGCTTTTGCAAAATCACGGTTCCGAACGTAATCGGATACCTTAATTAAAAAATTTAATTAATACATAAAATAACTGGAACAATAAACAAGTGCTTTTAATGGAAAGGATAAATCTAGTGCTTCAATAATAAATTTTCAACATTTTTATGTCAATCTAATCAAGTTAAGCCCTAAATCTTCTTTGTAAGTGTCCAGTATTTTTTCCCCTTCTTTCTCCGCCCCCATCTTTCTTTTTTGTTTTTGAAATTGGTAAACTCGCTGAAACTCCTTCTCATTAGGAAAAGCAATCAAAAACTTTCTCATGGTATTCTTGACAAAAAACAGATTTTTTTCTTAAAGCCAAAACTGTTGTCATCCGTTTCTAAACTTTATTTTATGATATTCATTAGGGCCTATTCTGATCAGTTACTAATATAACTGTGTGTGTAATATGACATTTTTTTTAATGTGACTATATGAATTTATTGTCTACTGTGGTATTACTATTTTAAAAAAAGCAATCTTAAGCCTAATTTCAAAATCTGAGTAAATGCTGAACGTATGTTAAAATGTCCTGACAGAATTTCCGCGACAAATTGAGAAAATTTACGATGTTCAATATTATATTTTTTTAGCTTAATTCTAGAAAGAAATACTGAAATGGTCCTTGTCTTAATAAAATTTATACCATCACCTAGTAACCACAAATTAACTCCACTAAATTTAGTAAATAAATCAGTTAAATTGGTAAAATCTGGTTTCCAATAGATCAAATTTTTTTCAAAGATTAATGTCATGATCTGGTTTAATGAGAGCTACTATCATATACCTCCATTTACACCTCATGGACTCCCAAACTATTTTTTCACTTTCATGGACCCCTTGCAGGTCGTCATAGACCCCTGGGGTCTATATAGATCACTTTGGGAATCATTTCTCTATTGTATCGCGTTTTCTAGTAGAGCTTATACGTTGGATAAAGTAGTTGGGCGATATTATCATACATATGACAACACTTCAGCAGCGAATTGTGGTTTGGTGGTCGTGGCTGAAGGGGTTTCAACTGAGTCTCCGTTTCGATTCCTGATTCTAATAAAGTCTTCTACTTAGGAAGAATGAAGCTCTTTAAATAAGTCCAGCACCGAATTCTTCATCTTTGTATACTATGGAAATTAAGAGGTTGGGTCTCTAGCTCAGACATCACCTCGTTATCGAAATGTGAATCAAAATCATGATGTCCATCTTCAATGAGCCTGTTATTGCTTCTGAGTGCGAAGTTAATATATATATAGTACATATATTAATCAGTTTTTTGGGGCTAATTCTTAAAAACGTTCAAATGTTTATGCGTAGCATTTGTAGATTCGTTTTTCTTTTGTAGTATAAATCGTCGATGCATATATTTTCTATCAAGGTGAAAATAATGAACTGCTCATAAAAACTATTAGTTTTCTGAATCGGATCAATACATTCAGATATAAAATAATTGTTAGTGGAAATTGAGAAATTTATTTACTAAAGTTATTTACTTAAGAAAATAAACTGAGGCTGTTATTCATTTTTTTTTTTGCTAGATTCACTAACAGAACGGACTTGTGCTCTTTTTTTTATTGATTAATACTTTTCATTCCTATTCATCAATTAATTATTCCTACCATTAATTTAACTGCATAGCCTACATGGAAAGGATATGTAAGATAATCATGAAAAGAATATTTCATTCATAATTTTATATATTCATTTGAAGGGAAGTAAGGAAATCGTTTGCCACACGCACAATTACTTTCAAATCTTCATCTCATAATGGAGGCTTTCGTAATTTTTTCAGAACTTTAACTCTTGGTGTTTTGTAAAATCTAATCGAGTACTCATCTGAATATTCATAATTTTTATATTAGGAAAAAATTGATATATTTTCTAAAATATTATTGGGCGTGAGTTTGTTATTTCATTTAAAGTATCTTATTCCCATATTTTTTACTCTGTATGTTTAATGTCTGTTTTCTTTATTTTAAAATTTGAATTGTTTGAGGTGCGAGTATATGTTAAATTATGAAATTTGATATGTTTACACATCTTTCACTAGTAACTTTCTCCCCATCCAAGAGTGAGGTTACAAGAGTCATTCCTTTCACCCATACAATGTTCGGTGCTAGCTTTTCGAAAGGGGACAAGGTAAATAACAGTTTTTAGTAGATAGAGAGGCACAGAATATTTTTATATTAATCTTGAGTGTAGTAACTATAAGTTAAAATAAAAAAGCTTGCGATCCCCACCATCAGTAGAATCTTTTTCGAAGAAATTTCCCTGCTGAAATTAGCTAAACCAGTGAATCATAACTGGTAATTATGTCCTTAATTTCAAATTCTTTTTTATTCTTAGGACAATATATATATATATATATATATGTGTGTGTGTGTGTGTGTGTGTGTGTGTGTGTGTGTGTGTGTGTGTGTGTGTGTGTGTGTGTGTGTGTGTGTAAAATATATTGAAGTAGTGTTGGCCGGTGTATGTGATTATCATTTTAGATGAAAACGACGTCTTCAGACTGGCTTTACCTCTTTATTATGAGCACACATCAGCAGATTAAAGCACAATTATGTTACATGTTCACATTGAATAGACAGCACCATTTTGGAGGACACAACACAAAGATAAAGAAAGCAGCAAGTATTTACAATCTTACATTATGGCGACAAGCAGAGAAAGAGCGCGATTACTTCAGATTTTATGTTTATATACCAACAGTGCACAAGCACGTGACTATTACGTAATAGTAGTTCTGATTGGCTAGAATGCGCGGAATACAGATTTAGGTTTAACCGATTACGATTAAGATTACAATGTTTTATTTTAAACCTAAGAATTAAAGATTATTTACAGATCATTAAAGAGAGTTAATTAAAAATATGTTAGAGGGAATTATATATATATATATTCTTCCACGTGTTGTATTAGGCTTAACTTTTCAACTTGGGTTTTTCCCCTTATTATGTCGAAAGTTTCTGCTGTACGGGGAAGGTGGATCCATAAAGCATTGCTAACCCTAATTCGCTGGCCTAATTCAGCGATATCTTTAGAAACCATAATAGGTCTCCAGTTTAGTCCAAAGACTTTTTTTTTTTGTATCTACATTTGTTGTGTCTGGAGAATTCCAATTTCTTCCTGCTTTAGCATTGTAGGTTCTAGTACTTCTTCAATTTTATTTTATTTATATATATAATAATTATAATTTTTTACTTTGGAGAAAGGGGTGGCACATTTTCCATTTTTGTTCGGGGTGGCAAAACTTATTGCAGCGCGTGGTGGCTACACCAAATACTGATTTCGGACACTTAATATTGTTCTTTTTGCTTTGAAAATTTCAACATTTATTTGTACTAATACAAGTGGTTTGTGCATTAAATTTCGTTTAATTTTGATGATTTCTTAGTGGTGTTGCATTTTTTACAAACAGCAGTTTATATGCGTGTGTTTTGTAATGATTTCTCACAGCTCTTGGATAACTATTTATTTCAGAATGAAAATCATCAAAAAAAAATAAAATGGTATATTCTTTACAATTCAATAGCAAAAAGGGTCCGTAATGATTTCGAGTCTTTTTCACATAAAATAAGGGCGTAACTTCGCCCGCTAGAGAAGAAGTCCTAATCAAAACGGGAGTAAAAAGGTTCACTCTCGGTAATTCCTCACCGAAGCTGAGTGAGTTCGCTGGCTCCAACTTCGCCGTACTCTTTCGCACTCTCTCCCGTTCCCTGATCTTCCAAGCTGGGAGACCGCTGTACTTCGCGGGCTCTTTATCGCTTTTTTTTATCGCTCCAGAGACGTCCAAACGGCTCCCTTCAAAATCCAGTCTCCCGTCCGGACTCTCTCACCCTTCTTATATCCTCTCTATTTCTCCTAGTCATCCTTCTCTGATCTCTTTGTTGGCCTCAATCCCCCTTGTTCTTTTGCCGCCTTCCGATCTTGTCTCCCTTGATCTCTTATCCTTCTACCGCGCCAAATCGGTCTCGTTTCCTGTTTACAAGCCCAAGAGGTGCCGAGGCTGGGTACACATTTGTACGTTCTCAGACGCGCCGTCACCACCGAATTTCGGGAAAATGAATACACAATGTTAAGGCGCCTCTTCTCGACAGTCCGGTCAGCTCGGAAAAAAGGTTCCGAAATTCGACCACCCAGTTACGAAATTCCTTCCCAGCAATTAGGGAAATGCCTGGAATTTTCGCAACGTCTGTCGGCAAGGAGCAAGAGATCTGTTAGCTAATAGGGGGAAGAGATCGGCTTTGTCACAGTTTCAAAATTAAAAATTATAAATAAAATTTTGTTAAATCTGCTAAAATTAGTTATTTTCATACAGAATTAATTATAAATGAAATTTATTGTGTATAGCTCAACTTGTCAATAACCGTATAAGTATATAAGAGAAATGTGAATGGAATATACGATAATTCAATATAACAGACAAAATAAATAAAACAATTATTGAATAAAATAAAATATAAACTTATGAAATTCATACGATGTCTAACACAAAAGTAAAAAATTTTGAACTGAATATATGGACATTTTCTTTGAGAAACGCTGAGGAGAAAAGGAAGCTTCAATGAAGTTTCAATGCCTTTGATTAGAATTGCACATATGTTCTGCGAAGAATGGGTGAGTCAGTGTAAACACATCATACAGGTGTGTACGTGTACAAATCGATGCAAGTTATTCATGACACGTTATTGATACTTTAGAAGTTTTCCCTCCATTCCCGGTTTATCCATTAGGCAGTTGGAGCGAGTGCCAAGGGGCCCGGAAGGACCTGGATAAGCTGGACTTAAACAGATACTTAAGTTTGGTTCTAATCAATGGGCACGGAAACAAATTAAAACCATGGGGTCTAAATTTTAAATATTAAGGTTTATTTTAAAGAAAAAACATTTAAAGAAAAATACCCAATTCAACTAGTAACACTCAGTACATGACTTCACTCCTTCGTACCCAAAGACAGAATGCCTTCCTTTCTAACCCCCAAAGGGGAAGAGAATTTCCATCCCCTGTCCAGCTGCGTCTTTTGACCACATGGTGAATCTTCACATTCTACATTCCAAGGGGGGGGGAACTAACCGTCCCCTGTAGCAGGTGGTTTCATTTCGAACCCTTACACAGATTTTCTGGTTATAAATTTCGATTCGCCAGGGCCAAGGGAGACTGTAGATTTTCTGCACCCAGTGCCCTAAATGAGCTTAAATTCGGATTAGTTCCCACCATTATAAATAACTCTTCAAGCCCTCCTCACATGTTCCCTTCATTCACAATACTCAGAAAGATATCTCCGTGGAGTTTAATCGAAGGATCAACGCTAGGGTAGATATCATTACCTCAAAGGGTGATAGTTTTACTCTGAAACCCAACCATAAGAGATGATAAAAAAATTAAGTATTCCTTTATGTAAATTTGCTTTTCATAAAATGTGAAAATTAACTGATACATATGAATTTTTGTGAGAGAGGAGATTTGAGATTTTTAATAGAAAAAGTCCAATTCTGCTCTCTCTCTCTCTCTTTAATCTGATTAGACCTATCGATGTGACTAACTTTTGAATTAAATTAGAAATGACGACTTTATGGCACGCCTTCACAGAATCAGTTTAGTAGATTCCCCCAACTCATCCTTTGTGTAATGCTGACCTACACGGAGACCATTTGGTTACTTGTTCTGGACTTTGCGACGTAGCAGCACATAAATCTGTTAAGAAAAAGAAAGTTGCAATTTTTATTGTGTTTCTGAACTGTATTTGGCTGCTCGTCATAGACGTATGATGGTAATGCCTAGGTTTGTCGTAGGTTTAAAAATGAATGCAAATGATATAATAGGAAACAAGAATAGAAAGTAAAATAATGATTAACATTAACAAAAGCGCGTGTCCTCGCAAAAACTGCATCGCTCCATTTTAATAAAACCATCCATAACACCATCTCTATAAGCAAAATTGATTGAAATTAAAAAGTTGAACAATAAACTTGGCAATTTTCTGAAATTATCTAGAAATTAACAATAACCTTTCTTTGTTGCCACCAAAAATATTTATTTAAATATCCTGTTTCCTTAGTTTCTCTTATTTGCAAAAATCAAAATAACTTTTATTCGTCGTTGGGTGGATGACTTGAATACCCAGCTCTTTCGAGCTACAGCCTCATATCAGTAGGTATTTGAGTGAATGTACATGATTGACTTTTGCCCTTTGTTCAGTTTAAATGCTTTAAATATAAAATAAAAATACTGGGGATTTTGGAAAAATAAAAATTGAAAATATTAAAATGCATTAAAATTGAGGAAAGAAGCTTCAAAGTCAGCACAAAGCACCGAAAATGTAGTTAGAATTTCAATCTTGGGTGGGCGGGGCTAAACCGACCAATGGTAATGCAGCTAGGATTACGAAAAAGTAGTTGAAAATAAAACTGAAGACAGCTTTTTTTAAAAGCTATTAAAAAAACTACTATCATGAATAACAATAGCACAGAGAAACATTTAAATAAGAAGAGATCAGTCGGAATAATTTTCCGAGGAAAATTAAAGAGTAAATATTAAAATTGTAAAAAGGAAGAATCTGGGAATCAAACCCGATGCAAAGCATTGGGAGCGAATGTCTCTGACCGCTAGACCACGGGGACTCGTGGAAAGAGGTGAAATAAGCATTTAAGATGGAGGAAGCGAAATTTGAAAGGAGAAAAATAATTACATGAATATTTCTAGGTCTGTTGAAATTTGGACCAGGGATATATTTTTCAATATCCAAGATCGAGAGATTACTAGAATTATCAATATTTTGAAAGAAATTTGTTGCAATCTTTTTAATGAACTGTCTAATTGACAGCATTTTACTTGCGGTCTTGAGGTCAGTGATCCTCATGAACCATCGAGCTTTTAAGATTTGACGAAGGATGAGGCTTTGAGAAGCTTCGATTTGATTAATAAGGGATCTAGCTGCATGTGCCAAGATGGGAGCGGCATATGTCAGAATTAGTCGGAGGATGAGTTTGTAGATACGAAGTTTATTTTCTCTGCTCAAAGCAGAGTTACTTGTAATTGAAGGGCTGTGACGGGCTCAAGCGTCTTTTCTTTAACATGTCTTTTGGGTACTTTTGGGGGCCAAGATTAATGGCAACTCTTTTCCAATCAAAACCCAAGAAGTGAAACGTGAAGTTTAAATGTAAATTAGATAGCTTTTAAATAACAGAAGTTTCAGTAAGTAAAAGTGTGATTTGGGGAATGTTATGTGAGAGATTGATACAATTGTGAAAGAACGGCCAACGGAGGTTATTCTGAAGATAAAGCCATTAGGTCAAGGTGCATACCATTGCCCTCGCGTAAAGACGCCACTCCCTAGAATCGGAGCTACGATTGGATTAAGGTAGGACTAACTATTTAATATTAGGACTTGTGTTATTTTTGGAATTGAAATTAGGCAGGTTAGATATTGATAGAGGTCCGAGTAAGGTTAATTCGGTATTACTTGTATGTGTGTGTTTGTTCATCGTAGAGATTCTCACATATATAATCATTATCTAATCTGTTAAAAGTTTAAGTTATAGTTCTTAATAAAGAAATATTAAGAATATAAACATGTCTGTTCCTTTTGAAAGTCGTACACCTCCAGCTCACGCGAATAATCAAAGAGAAAGTCACCTTAGGGAGGGGGCATTTTCACAATTTTACAGACCCATTGTTTAAATTTATTTCTTATATATGTTATGTGTTGTTTGAAAGTGAGGTGATTATCTAGTATAACGCCTAGGTACTTAGTGTGCTGAGACCAAGGTATTAGTAGATCGTTTACATAGATTTTGGGAAGCTTTCTTATGTTAGAGAAGATCGCTTCAATTTTGGATGCGTTTATAGCAATTTTCCAGTCATTATACCCTTCTTCCAGGAGAGCAATGTGTATGTTGAGGCAATGTGCAATCAGTGTGGGGTTTTGACTTTGACTCATTACCGCGGTGTTCATCCGCATAAATACAGAGAATTGTGTTTTGTGTTTGTAGAATATCGTTAACGAAGAGATTGAATAAAGTCGGAGCCAAAATTGCACCCTGGGGTACTCTATAGTTTATAAATCTAAGGTTTGAACGGGTATTATTAATTTTAACAGCCAAATTTCTGTTAGTGAGATAGGAGTTGATCAGGAGGATGAGTGGGGCAGGAAAGTCATAATTAATAAGTTTGTAGAGCAGGCCACACAGTATGCCATACTCTATCAAACGCTTTCTGTCTGTCGAGGCAGACCGCACCAGTGTGCTTACCTCGTCTTTTTCCAGATTTTATATACTCGACTGTTCTGAGTAGTTGGAGAGCTCAGCTCGAAAGCCGTGCTGCTCCGAAATATCTTTTATTTAATCCAGTTTTGCCAGAACGTGCGATTTTTCGCGAATTTTGCTACTTTTTAAAACTTTTCGCAACTTTTTTTTATCCTATGGCTACTTCGTGAATTTTATGCTACTTCACTTGAAGATCCCGCTACTTTTTGTTACTTTCAACCATATTTAAAAGTATCAGAACAAATTTCGAAAAAATTGCAAAAAAAAAAAATTAATTAAAAAAAAAACGAGTTTTACAGTAGTCGCATATGATGTGTAACATCTGACATTTTATCGTGGTAAATACGCAATATTAATTTTTCCTGAAAAAAATATGAAAAAAAATCGGGTATGATTGGAAATAATTTTCTATCGAATAATTATATCTTTAATGAAAATTGTATTTAATTAACAAAAAGAGTAATGCAATATTTTATCAAAAATAATTATTCTTGTTCGATTTGGGGAAGAGCGGAGACAATATACTTATGATAACTAAAATATGACACATATACTTGTGATTTCAAAGTATTTAAAAACCGTTGAAAAACAGCGTCAATAACAGTACCACTGTTAGAAACATTCTAATTTGTGTTCATTTCGAGCTTGAGTTCATCATTCATAAAAGCTATGAGCGGCTTAGCTTTTGGAAAACTGAAGTTAAAGTTAAAATCACCACTTAAAATCTGGGGAAGTGAGTGATAATTTTTTTAAAAGAGCAGAACCAACTTCGCTATATGGTAAAAGTACAAAATGCAGGAAATCTTTAATTTTTTTTTAACCGTTTGATTGGAAGAAATGAATACGATTACCGAAATCACTGTTTGTCCGTTTTCAAATAAGCATTCTGCAGCACTTATGTCCCCCAATATCGTGACTAACGGATTTAGAATCAAGCGCTCGAGTGTTTGATGGCTACTAGAGTTGGAACCCCATGCGAGGGTAGCGAAAAGACACAGCCACGCACTCTCATTGGTCAAATCAAGTAGAGCGTGCTTACTTCACATCCTGTTACACACATCTGTCCCTTTTCACGAAATCACTCCCAACAAATATCCAGCAACCGAGAGGAAAGATGTTACACAACAAAAATGATGACCTTAGTCTCTAAAGAAAACATGAAGTCGCAGTATGTTTCACCACTCTGAAATGACACGAAACGCTGTAATCCCCCCCTTCCTCACCACCGCCACGAATCAGAACCTATCTATGCCTATTTTGCCACTCTATTTCCACTACAAGAGGTAGAAAAAAGGAAATGGTGGTATTCTTTCTAATCCCGATAGAAGCATGTAAATGAAACATGTAATATTCTTAAAAAATAGGCTTGGAGAGAATTTCTAAATAAATATTAAACTGGAAAAGTAATTGTGAGAGGACAAATTTTTATATAACTAAGTAAATTGTATAATTATCATCAGGTATTGCATTGAATTAAAGAATAAAAATCTATTTCTGTAATTAACTTACGTTGCAGCACTGAACTTATAAAAGAATTGCATACAATGCAAAAGTAAGCACTCGTCATCTAGAGAGATTATGTGATAAAAGTCTGATTAAATCCCTTTTGAAAGATTTTACCTAGATTCAATTTCACGTACTACCTCGCATTGCAGGTGGCTTAGGGATTCTAGGGAACTCAAAGCCTGAGTGACGTCTAGTACATATTAGGGCTTGGGGTCCAAAAGCTGACTTTGCAAGGGTCCTAATATTCTCCGTTATGTCATTGCATAAATTCCTTGCTTTCCAATCAACTACCTCTCTTAAATCGCATTCACACTAAGGCAGTCAGCATCAAGTGTTGAGCGTCTAGCTAATCAGTGACTTCATTTCGAGCGAGATGAAGTCTCTGATTGGCTAGATGCTCAACACTCGACGCTGACAGCCTTGGTGTGAATGCAGTTTTACTATCCCTTTACTTAAATTACTACAAGGATAGAATTAAATATTGTTGAATTATAGCTGCCAATTTTAGCAGAATTTGAGTGAATTAATTTGCTCTTTCAAAGTAATCATGTTGATAATTGCAAATCACTGAATGCATTTTTGAATCCATTTTTAAGAGATTAAGCTATATTAGCTTTAAAGCCTTACAACCTACCCATAAGTAATGCCATTGTAAAAGGGCATTTTCCAGAGTGACGTCTAAAAAGACAAAATTAAGGAATTGAATGTGCCTCAAACTGTTCGAGTCAATTCTCAGAATTAAAATGGTTTTGGAAGAATGAGGGACTTGCTGCTTTGATTTCATTCCATCGCTACAAATGCTTCAATATAATTCAGAAATTTATAAAAAGGACAAAGCAGATCACGATATTTTGCAGGAAGAATTTGAATTATTTTAAATGAAATAAATAATTAAAGCATTTTAAAGTAGTTTCAAAAATTTAAAAAATTATATTTATGGATTTCAAGTGAAAATCAATTCGGAACTCCCCTCTTCGTGCTACTTTGCTGCCTAAGTTTCTGGCAACTCTGATTCAATCGATTAGCACCTTGCTAGAACTGTGTTGTTTAGTTCGCCATTTGAAGTTATCTTGTCTTCTGCGTTGAATTCAATTCATTTGTCTTAATCATGCCTGATATCAAGGAAGAAATTGTTTATGGAGGCTGCGAAGGTCCTGATGCTATGTATGTAAAGCTCATCTCATCAGATGGACATGAATTCATTATTAAGCGAGAGTATGTATTGACATCTGGAACCATTCGTGCTATGCTGAGTGGACCTGGTCAGTTTGCTGAAAATGAAACGAATGAAGTAAACTTCCGAGAAATTCCATCTCATGTTCTTCAAAAAGTGTGCCAGTACTTTGCCTATAAAGTACGCTACACCAATAGCTCCACCGAAATCCCCGAGTTTCCTATTGCACCAGAAATTGCCCTGGAATTGTTGATGGCTGCCAACTTCTTAGATTGTTAGATAACTCGAAATTCTGTAACTTTTTTGCAACATCTTTATCATTTTTTAAAACAAACATTTGTCTTACGTATAGTGTGTGGAATTTTGTGTTGTCTTTGTGATTAAAGTTCTTTTAATGTAGTAGTAATTCTCTTGTTTTTTTTTACTCGTGTCTGTTTTATCAATGAATTATTTCAATACTTACATGCATTTATTTTTTATAGAACCAATATAAAATATAGTATTGCTTAAAATACGAGGTTAAAGAATAAACACGTTTTCAAGTTGGATACAATAGAAATGTTTCGGAAATCGCTTATCAAATTTTAAGGCTTATGTTTGGTATGCTGTGCGAAACAAAATATTAAAGCAATTTTTTCCTTAAAGGTAAAATTATTTAAAAGTAGTTTTAAGAATGTAATGTGGATTGTATAAATTAATTTATTTGAATAACTAAATCTGAATTTTCTTCAAATTTCACATGTTAAGAACTTTTATAATATTTGCTAAGTATAGGTTATTTTTACCTCAGTATAGAAGATTTAAATATTGTTAATATATATTAAATATTTTTATAGAGCTAAAATATGAGGTGTGATAAACCAATGGCTAACATTCATTTTGCAAATATGTTACTGGAAGAAAAATATATTGAAGATCTTTCATCTAGGTAATAAGCTTGTCTCATGATTGATATTTTTTACATACATATTTTTGTGTATGTTTCATATTGTCTTGTAGAAGGTTACAATTTCGGGAAAAAATGCAGCCGTATTCCAATTTAATGCAAAGCACTAATAAAGAGCGTTTTCCTTATATTTTAAAGGGATTGGACAACAATAAAATTTGTGGTATTTATATCTTAATTTCAAAACAATGTATATTAATTATATATATAATTTGCTTAAAGCCCAATTAGTTTCCTTTTTTTATGTAAAAATGTGGAAAAGCTTGTAGTATGACAGATATAGTATTTTTTTTCCTATTTCTAAATTATATTTAATCTTGAGAAATTGATTACCTGTAAAGCTTTGGTATAATCATTCCTTTTAAAATATATAGATTTTAAAGTTATATAAAATATACATAAATAACTAAATGTAAAATACATTTCAGTATTTAAAGAATAAACTTGTTAGCTTTACATAAAAAGAGTAATATTTTGGGGGCAGCTTGTCTGTTTTAAAATGGATGTATTGTGCCCAGTCTTTTGTGTACTGTGTTATCTTCTTTTCAAGGTCAGTCTCAAATCATACTTTTTCTTTTTTTATAAGAAGTACAAGATGAAAAATATGACAAGTTAAAAACAGCATGTGTCAGAATATTTTTTTAACATTCTTTTATAAGTTTCATTTGTATTTAATGGAATCTTTGAACTCTATTTTTACCTACTTTAAAAGGTCAGATTAATTCAAAATTTTGCATACTTGTCAAGGACCAATGACAATACAATAATTTCATTGTCTTGAACAGGATCTCAAGAATAACAATTTCCAGATTTGGCGACTAGTTCCGTGTACGACTTCCAGATTTGGCAACTTATTGCATATGCCATTTTCAGATTGGTGACTCAAAGATTAAGGTGCAACCCTAAAACTGCAAATAGGCTTCTGGTTAATACAAAAAAATGTGTTCTTCATGTGAAAAAGGGTATGGTGGGTGCAGAGCTTTTCTGAAAATGGAAATAAAAAAACTCATGTATGTGAATAATAATTTATGTTCTAACTGCTAAATATTTTTTTTATTTTGATAAAGCAATATGTTTAAAAGTGATGATACGAATTAACATTACAGCAATTCATTTAGAAGGTGATAAAATGATTGACATTTAATATCTCTTAACACACTTTTATTAGACCTGTAATCATTGAGACAGAATCTTTGAAATATGATATGGGACTCATCCGAGGCCCAGTAAATGGAGAGAATAAATACCTTTCATTTTTTAACATCCATTGAAGAGCAAGGGTAATTCCGGCTCCAAATATCAAACTCGAGGATAAATTCAACAAAGAATAAATGAGTTTTAAAAACAGGCTTTTATTGTAGATTGAAGTAAAAATAAATTATAGTTTCAAAAAAACCTTTTTATATTGAATCAAAGTAAAAAATAATTCTTAATGTAAGAATAAAATGATTAATGAGAAAATTAATGTCATTGTGGTAAAAGCGTGGGGTGCTTTGTACTACATTTTTACACTAACTCAGCATTTCGGAACAGAACTAGTAAGAAATTAATATAGAGCACCCCACGCTTTTATCCCAATGACATTAATTTTTTCGTTTATCATTTTAATCTTATATCAAGAATTATATATTTTTTAGTTCGATTCACTATAAAAGCTTGTTTTTTTTAAACTATAATTTATTAATAGTTGATCTGTATCACAACTTTTGGTAGTGGTTTTTAACTTGCTGAAGGTAGTTGACAGGCTAATCAACTTTTCTTCCACGCAGGCCACTTATATATAAGATATATTACATGGGCTACAACAACAGGATTAATGGGGGAAGAAATTGGACATTTAAAATGAGGAAAATTGATTGAAATATCCACTAATTTTTGGTTTTTAATACTATATTAATCTATCACACACACACAAATTTGTGGCTTAATGCATTTTTCCTAGTAATGGAGAAGTTTTGATTTTCTTTTATCCATGATCAAACCTCTTGTTTACATTCTACTGTCATACAAAGCTGCTATGCTGATTGATGTTTTTCTTTTGACAAAGTCTCTTATTTTTATTTCAAATATTACTTCAAATAATTACTTACATTAAGTGTAGAATAGCGGAAAAGAGTTTTGACTGAAATCAGTATTATTTGTTTATAATCGAAACATTTTCACCTATAAAATAGTGTACTAGTTCAGTTCACTACTTCACTGTTACAAAAAGAAAAAATCTGCAATTCATACCCTTACAACATTAACAGCAAAATTGATAGATTTGATTTTCCGTTAAATTTTTAATACATTGTGCTCTTAAATAATTGAATTTTTCGGTGCCGAGCTACTCAGTAAAGTTCGGTGGACCACAGGTTGAGTATCGCTGGACTAATATGTAAGTACTGGTTTTTATATACAGATTAATATGTGTGTGTGTTTTAATTATATATGTATCTTTTTTTTAATTATTATAATAATAAAAGTTGCACATTTGGAAAATTTTACATATAGCTTTTATTAATATTTTTTTATGCTGATTAGAAGCTTTTAAATAATCAAATCATGAAAGTGTTCTTTAGGCATGATGGAAATTTTCAGTCCTCTATTCTGTTAATTTTGGTTGAGGTAAAACAAAGTAATTTTATTTATAACCGAATAATCATTACTTCCTTTAAAAAGCATAGTCTAAAATTGCAGATTGTTTTAAGCAATAAGAAATGTTACTTTCTTAAGTAAATAAGTTATTTTTCGTTAATAGGATTGAATGTTGCTTTTGAAAGGTATTACTGAGTAATTTTATTAAAACTTAAAGAAAAATAACAATACTAAATAAATGAGAGAAATTGTACTGAAGACTATTCGTGCAAACTTTACTAAAAGATTCATACTATTGAGAAATAACTGAAAACTTTTCAATATTTTTAATATAATGGTATGAAATAAATTCAATTTGAAGAATAACTTTAACACTATAGTGCAAAAGAGTGTATTTTGGAATATCATTGATGAGAAATAAAGACAAAAAGTTGTGCATTGTTTATCGCATTAATGTTGAAACATTCGAACTAATGAATGAGAATAAAAATGTAATTAATTTCTTGGTTATGTATACTGCACATAAAAATTTTATGTAAATAAACCATGTTTTTGTTTCTTCACATGAAATACTCAAATGTTGCCATCACTTGTCTCATCAACCAGAATTTTTCTTTTTAAGAAATAAGAGTTAGTTTTTTCAATATTCTGAATATTTAATTTTTTTCATAAGGTTTTTGTTAAAGAATTAATCATATTTTAGAATTATTTCATGTGATGTATATATTTTACGGTTTATAATAGAAAATAACATTTATTATGAAAAAGAAGCTGAGTTAGTTTAAACGTAAAAACTTCTGTTATTTTCTAACGCAAAAGTATCAATTTTGAAATATTTCTTAAATTATTCCCTTCCAAAGGATTTATCAAAAACATTTTATTTTTTGTGTCTACTTAAAAAAACCATTTTCCCAAATCTGAAGGTAATTTTATTATCCACTATTTTGCAAAGTTTATAAAATGAGAAATGATTAGGAATTGTTTGAAACGATTCATAATGAGCTCAATTCATTTGACATTAGTCACATGATAATGATAACCACATACTTTTTAGCCAATCAGTTCAAAATCTCACAGTCACATGATGAAAGTAATCATGTGTTTCCAGCTAACCAGTTCATGCACTTCGTTGTTGCCAACTTTTGATCGTTTCAGGTTGATTGATTGAATATTAACGTCGCACTGTTCAGCTACACGAGGGCTTTTAGCGACGGACCACGTAATTTTGAACCATGGTCAAGTGTCGTGGACGACACCTGAGCTGGCACCACCCTCTCCTAACTACCACACCAACGAGAGGACGTTTCAGCTCTCGACAGATTTAACGTGCATCGCTGCCCTACACGGCGGGTCTTTAGTGGTACTGGGTTCGAACTCGTGATAAGGCAAGCCACGATCCGATACCTATACCACTCGGCTACCGCGGCCTTGATCGTTTCAGGAACTTTCTCTTAAAAAATACAAATTTGTCAATGATAAGGCATATATATATATAGGTAGGCGAAATGATTTTTATTAAAAAAAAATATGCATAAAATAAGATTTTTTAAACTTTAAAATTTTGTATAGAAATTTATTTTTTATAACATTTTTACCCAATTATAAAATCTTACCCCAGTGTGTTTTACAAATAGAACACACAACAAGTACAATTAATTTGGTGTCTTTTGAATTTAGTGGAGAACACTTTGTATTTATCATGTGACTGTCGTGAATTGAGCCTATTAGGAGCAATATTAATAATGCTGTTAAAATCACATTGCATTCACAGATTGTTACAATTATCTTTGGAAAATTCTTTATATAAATTATCAACACATCAAGATGATCTGATAGATTGAAAGTTTTTTACAGGAAGATGCTTAAACGGTGTACAGTTGACTGATGTATTTCATCACTGAAAATTTTTTACAGTTCATATTTGTAAAAATTATGGATTTGTATTCAGATTTGTTAAATATCAGCAAAATATTCTAATTTTTCAAATTAATTCTAAACTAATGCAAATTATTTTGAACATAGTTATACACATAAAACGATTTACAAAAATGCCATGATATGATTAATTTTGGGCTGTTGTAGGTAAATTGCTAGTACTTATCACTCATGGTGATATCACACCCTAATCTAAAAAAGATAGATTTAGATAAAATTTAGTCTTTGAATTTAGATAAAACTATGTATATAACTACAATTTTGAATAGCTTAAAATGCTCCAATGAATTCTCAGAGAGCTTTCAATCTACTGTTATAATATATATCAATAAACTCTTTTTGAATTCCTGTTAAAAAGATCCTTCAGATAAATTCACTTGTTAGCAATAAGTTCAAATAACTTTATGTATAAGATAGATACTCACATGTTTATAGAATACCAACTAATTATCTTTAATTTCTGATATAAATTCTGTGTTTTTTTGGATTTTAAAATACTTTTCAAATTAATTTTCTCATAAAATCTTTAGATAAAACTTGACATACTGATACAATTTTAATATACTTTTGTTTTTCTTATAAAATTCATTAATCTTTTTTTCCTTATAGTTTCATTATTACAATATAAGGAAGTTTCTATCATAAGATAATTTAGCAAATAAGTCTTTATTTTCATTATTGTAATTTGTTAATCTTCAGAAATAGTTTTCTGGTTCATATTTAGATATTGCAAACCACTTAAATTTGTCTTATTAAAATCTTCAGAAAAAAGTATGATATTCCAATCCCACCCACAACCACCTCTTTAAATTCACTTACAAAATATTCAAATAATGAGAGATTGGGATTGTATATCTGAATATCTCTTATAAAATACTGAAGCAATTTGATATCTAGATATTATGCATCAATTGAAATTTTTTAAAATTCTCATAACATTTTCATCTCTGAATTTATTAGCAATTTGTTCATTGAATGCATATATAATTATTACAAAATGCTTTTTAAAATTCTCATAACATTTTCATCTCTGAATTTATTAGCAATTTGTTCATTGAATGCATATATAATTATTACAAAATGCTTCAGATATTTTACAAAGTTATATAGATTGCATCAATCTCTATTCATTAATACAATCTTCACTTGGACACTTTCTTTAGGTATAACATCTACTAATTCCATAATTATATATTCTAAGTGTCATATTTAATTCATTAAAATCATTTAATTTTTGATATTGTATCCGTATCAACTTTACCATCATGATTGAATGCATTAGTCATTATTCGTATAGGGCAAAATATTCCTTTCACAAAATAAAGCATCACAAATGTGTATTTAGGTATTTTTTTGCCGTAATTTTCTTCTGAAAAGCGATTTTTTTATAATTTTGTACGTAGATTACATACTTGTGGCACCATCTGCAGATACTATGTGAAAGCTTTCCAAACATGGCATCAGAAAATTCTAAAAGCAAAGACATATGTATATTTTGTAATCTTAAAAATTTCTAGACTATTTCTGCACTTTATGCTGGATTTATATGAGCAATTTACATTCTCACAACACAAGTTTTATATCTAAATAATGTGATTTCATTGTGCTAAAGTGTTATTACATTTAGAAGTCTCCCTTAATGTTTGCTTTCTAGAAATAATATTCCAATTGATGTATTCTTCATTCATTATTATTAAAGCTTTTGAAAATTTGTAAGATGAAATGTAATCCCAATAAAATCCATCTTCATCAGAAATCAACAGAGTTTAAAGTTTGATACTTGAAATTTAAGATCAATTTACACCATTTTCGAAATTTCTAAGATCTTAACTTACAATATTTAACCAGATCCACCAGATTGTGTGTGTGATATCCATTTAACAAAGTGTGTGCAATTTTTATAAAAACTTTTAAATTTGTATATATACTTTTTATAAACGTTGTATTTAATGAAATCTTATTGAGTTTACCATATTTTTGAAAAGAATGATAGAATTTTTTTTCATTAATTCAGTTTGTACAGCATTGTTTTTGAGATGTTATAAATAAGTTATCCTTTTTGTCACACCTAAATTGTAATAGTTGAAATCTACACAATTACAACAGACAGTTGAATGGAATGAGTACTGTAAATTGGAATATAAGGAACAAACTACTCTAGTCTTGGGCCTCTAATAGTCATTCTATATAATAAGTCGCTAATTTTTTGTGCACATCAAAAAGAGCCATTTGTCCAATTAAAACAAAATTTTTTTTTGTATTTCAAAAATTTCTATTAGCAATCGTTAGTAAAATTGCTGCTTGATTAGTGAATGCATGTTTAACATACAGAAAACGAGATATCCCCATTTTACATTAAAAATGGCATGAACAAGTCTAACTATAACATACGACATAAAAATCCTCTTCAAAGGTTTTGCTTGTAAAACTAAATAATAAGTAGAATTTATGAGTAGTTAGAAAATACTCCCAGTGAAGATTTTTTCACTGAAAGGATGTGCTACTGTATATTCTTATTAAAACCGCTGTAGTATTGTTTTGATGAATTAGTTTTTCTGTATAAAGAATAGTTGGTTTTCCCCCTCTCAAGCTTTCTTCTATCCATATTTGAAAATTAAATTTACTAATTGATTAAATTACACTTGGAAATCAAAGTAATAGCCTTTCCACTCAGAGATAGATTTATTATATATCCGACAACTTAAGTAAATATGTAAGTAAAAGGAAAAAGATGTTGCACAAGTTTCTTTTATTTTTATAGATATTTTGCATATTTCCAGTACTAAAGTAATTTTTTTAAAAATATTTATCCAGCTATTAGGCAAAGTAAATAGTCATTTTCTATTTTAAATAGAAAGGATTCAGAAGAATGAATCTCTGATAAGCAAACATGTTGTTATTAATGATTATGACAAGGAATCAGTATCTCTGACTGATGTGTTAACTTAAATGTTATTTATACAATATAAAATCTATATGAAATATTTGAAAAGTTTTGTTTTCTTAATAATTCTCCGCATACTACAAAGAAAATCCCAAAATAATGTTTTTAGATTTGGCAACAATATAATTTGTTTTTGTCAAATAATTTTCTTTTCTTTCTAAAAATCATGCTACCGATTCAAAACATTAAAAAAACTTAAATCATAGAATTTTAAAATGTGCTCTTTTTTATGTTTATGAAATATGCATAATTTGAAATTGATTTTTTAAAATTAATAAATGTTTATTTAAACAGACCTTTGACTGTAGTATGATTTTACACATATTCTCATTTATCTAACTCAATAAATCTCTTTTCTATTTTACAACTATTAAAATGAGATCAACACATCTATCAAATCTTATAAGGCTCTGATATAAATATTTCTATTATGACCTGTTCTATGATTATTGTATTTTGACCTGTATTATCTTGCTATGTTACATATTTTACTGTAGAAATTTTGTATATTAATGATTATATACATTATTTGAAAGATCAGCTATTAAAATTTAAACTAGCATAAAAACATATTAATACATTAAAAAGACAACTATTTTGTGATCAGACTTGTGAAAAAAATATTTTGAAAGGAAACAGCAAAATCTTTACTTAAAAGTCATACATATATTCAGTAAAAAAATATCTAAAATAAATTAATTCAAAGATATGAAATGCAATAGGGAAAAAAAGTACAAGAAATGACATAATAGAAAAAAAATACAAGCTAAATAATAAAAGAAAGTTCTGATTAAAGATCTCAGATAATGTTCAACTTTAAAAAATTACACATTTACTAAACATCTGCTAATTTTAAGACAATTTTACAAAACATTCAATTGGTCTGATAAAAAATTAAAAATAATTTTCTATTTAATATGGAATATTTTTCATGTATTAGAATCTGACAATTATACATTTTGAAAAGCTTTCTTATGACAATCATAATATATTGAGGTATCAAAATATTTTGATAAATGTTGAATTTATGTGTAAATAACTTTTTTTACAGAAATAATTCTGCATATTTTATTTACATACTACTTTACATTGCATATAAATTATCATTCATCTACAAAATTGTACAAAAAGGAACAGTAAAAAATAATAATAATAATAATAATAAAATCTATAACCACCTAATTACAAATCATTAATAAAAACTATAAATGGATAGAATATAAATGATCATTAGAGGTAAATATGATTTTTCATTCTAATACACCTAACATGATTATTTTTTTACAAATATATATACATAACTACTCCAAGGCTAAAATCATACTTAAAAATTTGTGTGGTGTGTGTAAATTGAATTTATTTATTGTATAAAATAAACATATTCAATTAAACTTTCTATCAATTATCCATAACATAATGAATTCTTATAAATATACATATATATATATATATATATATATAAGAGATAAAAATTACACAAACTAATACTATAAAACTACTAACAGACTCAATTCATGATAATTCAAAAAAGATTGTTAACAATTAAGTAAAATTATTTTTAGCTATACTATGCAATGATGTATAATTATAAACAAATAAACAAGATTGTTTGCAACAACAAGATTACAACTTTGGAAAAAAGGCATTTGATTTCACAATTGATTTGCATAAGAATAAAATATTTCACTGCAACATCTCATTACACCTATTCCCTCATTTACAAGATATTATACATAATTTTGCTTTTGCACAGTTTTAAAATATTCTTTTAAAAAATATAATAAATCAAGACAAATTCTTTTATTAATCTGAAAATATCAAACAACAGAAATCCTTTAATTTTATCCACAATTTTTTTTCTCCCAAACCATCATATGCTCACCAGCAAAATGGTTACATCACTACACTTTATTTACATATATAAATGAGATTTTTTAAAAATTTTTATATTTACTGGATGGTGATAACTATGAAACAATTATAATTTATTTAAAATTATACAAGTTTTACCATTACTAAATTTTCAACCAACATATAGAAAATTCATACAATTAGGAAAAGAATTAAATGTTAGACTATGAAGTAAGTCATTTTAGAATAAATCAAAAGTGATGAATCACTTAATATATTTGCACTTGAAAAGAAAATTTAGTTTTAGTAAGTGTTAAGCAGGTTGTATAAAAAGTGCAACTCTTAATACATCGAGAACAAGCATTTAATTTGGAAATAATTTCTGATTTTTTTCACCAAACCAGAATTGCTCCAAAAATTATTGAAAAATGATGACAAAAGTTAAATTTCTGTTTTCATTCTTTTGTTTATTTAAATATACAACCATATTTTCAAGAATAATTAAACGAAAAGTGGTACATAATTAAATTACTTCTGAACACACATTTTTTTTAATGCTGTTTTGCATAATATATAATTTTGATTGACTTATTCTCCTTCTTTTGATTTTTTAAATATTTGGAAAAGATAATTTAGGTAAATCTGAAAACAGGTATATTTGATTTCAAGATAAGAGGAACAGAACACACTATTGGTTTTAGGAACACATAGCAGATAATTTCATATGGTAAGGTAAATAATTCATATCTTTCATTGGACTGTATATTTTTGCATATTTTAATTTTCATGTAAACACTGTTTACATATGTATCGCAGAGAAATTATAAAATAAATAGACAGATCTGAAAACAAATTGTTAATTCCAAATTTGTAGCATAAAAATAATATATGTATATATATCAAACAAATATGAAAAATACATAACTGTTACACTAACCAGAACAAATACCAGATCATTAAAATAAAGATAGTTTTTTTTTTTTTCATGTAGCTTTTGAAAATTTTTCTTAAACAATTCAAAGAACTTGAGATAAACTATATAAATAAATGATAAAAAGAGTTAATAAAACTATAATTTCCTAAATGTTTTGCTAGTTATATATAGATGGAAGTCCATCAAAAGTGATCTGACAGGGGTAACATTTAATACCCTTTACAAATAATACAATAAATTTAAAAAAAAAGCCTACAAATATACATAAATACCCAATAGCTTATAGAACATAAAATAACACTATTTCATTATTAGTCGAAAATGAAACTTAAATTCCAAATGAATAATTTATAGGCACATAATTTATAATGTACCAAATGAAGAAAGGTAGCAAAAATGACAGTTTTTACATTCACACATTCAAATTTACCAATTTATTCTTATGAAAACAGTATAAAAATAATGTATGGTCACGTTTTTCTCTCTCCTTTTTTACATAAATTGAACAGTTATTGTTTTATAAAAAAAAACTGCTGTTATACAAAAGAACTTGGCTTGAAAGTATATTCAATTAAATTATCATAATGACAAGAAACATGTTAGTCTGATTTGTAAGAATGTTTCTGCCATGATTTCTAGATAAATCTGAACATTATACACAGAATATTGTACTTTGGATAAACCACAAGAAAAGAACTCCTATTATTTAATAAGAGAGAAATTAGATTGATAATAATAATTCATCTTAATTTGATACAATATTAATTTAGCTCAATTCACAGCCTTAAAGTTATTTTACTTTAGTAATGATCAATAATATTTTAAAGGGTATTGCATCATCTACTTTACATACACGGTTCAACATAATTTCCTGGGAAAAGTCCTGTCACTCCATCCATAACACCTTCATACCAGCCATCATCATTTTTCTTTATGACATAAATTATGGAATTCTCAGAGAAGGAAAGTTCATCTTCTTTATCAGCTGAATAATCATAAATAGCTACAACTGTAATAAAAAAAAGTATTACAATTAATGAAATGAAAGCTTCAGATAGATTTAATTATATAATTATTACAATTACAATACAAAAATATATTTTAAAACTTTTTTTCATAAATAAATAAGCATAAACTTATAGAGCATTTTTACTTAATATTTAATCAATAATTATTTTTTAAAACTGAATTAAAATATAACTTGTATTAAAAATATTTAGTTAAAAAAAAAAGAGAGAGTAAATTCTTATTTTGTATACCATAAAGTAGCTATTTCAACAACTTAGACATTGTATGAAAGAAAGAAAAAATTATGCATGCACAAATAAATAAGTGTAAAGCTTATTTATTATAAGATAAAAATTAGTTGAACATAAAAATCACGATTTCTATATTAACTTATAAAACAGAAATACAAAGCAAAAATAATTCTTAAAATATCTATATTTAAATGGAAGTAAAAATTGGGAAACTGGCAATTAGTTTATCATGAAATAGAAATTTATTTTTTGCTGGGATGAGTGAAACCAACAAACATAAACACATATCTACATTAGTTATGGGTTTGCAATGGCATAATCATTTTTAAGACAAAAATAATACAGTATTCATGGGAAAACACTACAACATTGAAATGTACATGATGTTTACCTACACATGTTCTATTTCCCTCCTCCCTGAATATTTTTTACAAATTTAATTTCCAAAAAAGTTCATAAGCAATTTTAGTTAAATGGAAGATAAAAATTAATTACTCTTTTTAGAATTATTAAAATGGTAACTTAAGAAAATTATGAAAACATTTATAGATATTAAACATTTTCATGTAAAAAGAATTTTTCAGACAAAACAAACTGTAATACTAGTATGTATTTGCAATTACAAATATATATACATATTAGAGAGGATTGTAATTTTTTTTTTTTCCAGAATTTCAAAACCTACTTATCTAGAAAAGATGATCTCTGATACATTGATAAAGGAAAAAAAAACAACATAAAAACTAATTTTTATGTTAAGTATTACCCCAAGAGGTATGAAGGTATTTGAGATTTTTTGTGGTAAAAAGTCAAAGTAATTATTGTTAAAGAAAAAACAAATATTTTAGTAATTTTTAACATTTATTGCAATGAGAAGACACCTACTAAATAGTTACAAGAAAAAAAAACATCAGGTATATTTAACAGCTTTTTTGGTATTAAATTTTTAAAAAACCAACTGTCAAAATAACAGTGTGTGATAAAGCCTAAGATGGAAAAATGCTTCCATGGGACTAATTCGATGGTATGGGGAGAGAGAAAGCTGCAGTTATGAAATGTTGCAATGTTCTTTATATTATTCACTTCTCACAGCAACTCATTTATCAATAATCACTGATTTTGGTTATTCATATTGTAGAAAAATAATTTTGAGTCTAAAATCATTTAACTAAAATTCTTCTTTTTTTTAATTTTTTCAAAAATGTAACCATTTTGTGGCAATATTAAACTTTAAAATTATTTTTTAATTATTTTTCTTCTAATATCCATACCATAGAGCATCTTTTCTGTATAGGCAGGTTCTGATTAATAGTACTTTTTTTTACATTAGGTTGGGGAAAAAGAAATCCATTATTTTTGCATGAAATTCACGACTTTATTTAACATGTTTCGGATTGTCCGATTTAAATGTAGCTTCATAATGCCTTTCTCACTGATGTCTTAGTACTTGTTCGCGAAAAACTCTAGTAATCAATTTTCACAATCTTGTATTGATCCCAATTTCTTAGCACTCAGGTAGTTTTGCAATGCGAGAAAAAGGTGGTAATCGCTTGGTGCCAGGTAAGGACTATATGGTAGATGCATTAAAACCTCCCAACCAAGCTCCCAGAGTTTCTGGCGAGTCACTAAAGACATGTGTGGCCTGGCGTTGTCCTGATGGAACATAACACCTCTTCAGTTGGCCAACTGGCGTTATGGTCAATGCTAGCTTTAAACGGTCCAGTTGTTTGGGAGAGATCTGAATTTAGTGTTTGGCCATAGGAACAACTCATAAAAATTATTCCCTTTTCCCAAACCCATCAAATACATTAGAACCTTCCGGCGTTAGTCCTGGTTTGAGCTCTTCACCGAGCTTTGAACCCATCGTTTTACAATATTGTTGCATGTGACTCGTTTTGTCCCCCGTCACCATCCATTGAAGAAATGGGTCACTTTCCCCTTTTGGGCCGGATTCGCAGATGGAAATTATCCATCATGTTTTTTTGTTAATTGGTGTAGCACCCAAACATTTGGGCCTTTTTAAAAACTTTGCCCAAAAGGTTTAAAACTATTTTATGGCAATCTTTTGCACCTGGGCAATTTTTGACTACAAAATGCCGGGCAATTAAATTTTTTCTGTGATTTTTTTTTACATTTTCGCACGGGGTTTCCAACGAGGTGCATCTTTAACATCAAAAAAGCATGAACAAATCGCAAAACCAAAAATGAAATCATTAGCTGTTAAATTACCATAAAAACCCTTTTACAATTTTTCCCCCCGGGGTGCATTTTCACCTTTATCAAAGAAAGACTGCAAAATGTACCAAATTTTCTCTTTGTTGACTTCCATTTTTAACACCCTGTAACTCACAACTGAATGGACCAAATAAAAAAAAGCAAAATAATTTTTTCAGTGTGAAATGTCACCTTGACAATGAGCATAAATTTCAAATAGTTTGATCAATACTTCACGAGATATCAATACTACAGCCATCTACCGAAAAAATAATGGATTTCTTTTTCCCCAACCTAATATATTACCTTAATCCACTCTAATACATACAAGTATATATTTATTTTAGTAATATAATAAACATGGAAATATTTTTATAATAAAAAATTCAAGGATTCCATTACAATTTTGCAAAAGCAAACTCAAATGCTTTTTAGGACTATAAGATCATGAAGGAAAATATTCACCTTTTTCAACATAGTTCTTGGGGACCCAATCAGGTATTCCATGTCTGCGATGATAGGGAGGAGAAGGAGGTTATAATTTTCATGATACAAGTTATCATCATCTGGAGGTGGTGGAGGCAATGGTGGAGAAACTATGAGAATATGAGTAATAGATATTTAGCAATAATGTTGGTTACATTGGGTTATGAGGTTAAAAAAATAAACGTAAAATATCTAAATCAAGTATAATTATGTTTTTTTTTATCAAACTGAAAAAAATCATAATACCAATGGAACAAAAAGTTAAAAGTAAATAATTTGCTTGTAGGTACAACAAAAATTTCATTCAGTCTAAAAAACGCATAATTCAGTGAAAAACTAGCAAAAGAATGCAAGTGTATATTATGAACATACAATCAATATATTAAATGCATATTTTTATATGTAGCATTCCTAATGATGCTAAACCTTTTTCAATACATACCAGCTACAAAAAAAAATTAAAATCTTATAAATAAAACATGGATAAGAGTAGAGTACAGTTAAAATAGAACAAACATACAAGCAAGAATTTTCCTAGAATTATACTTAATAGTTCTATTACTTTATTAGCTACTTTTATAATAATAGAAATTACTTATTAAAATAAGCACATTATCAGAACTAAAAAGATTTTAAAAATTAAAAGTTTCAGTTTAGAAAATAAAAATTAAATACCATAAAATCCGGCATATAACACACACTTTTAACAAAACAAACAAGATCGAAATATATGGGTGTGCATTATACACCGGGTATAAAATTGATACCTTTAAAAGCATAAAAAATTATAAGGCTTCTATATATATTGAAATGATATATCTTATGATCTTTAAAGGTTTTAGTTCTAGAAATATACTGTTTTCAAAAGTCTGGGACAACACCTTGAATAAATGACTTCAAAACATAATTACTGCATATGTACACTTCAGGCTTTTCGTAAAAAAGGGTTTGCGTGTTATACGGCGAACATACCTAAAAATTAACCCCCTGACCGGAACATCTGTCTCTCAGACAGGATGATTTACTTTGATACCAGTAGATAGCACTGTGGAGTGATTTTTGGAGTGTGCTGCCTTGACATTTTCAGTTCGACTCTATCCAGTGAGAGGATCAGGTGGTGGTACTTGGGGATTTTTTTTCAGCTCACAATATGTGTGATTTTTCTTATCTATCACACGGATATTCCTATAGTTTTTTCAGTATTATTATTTTAAATTGTTTTTATATGTATATAAATAACTTCTAATAAGTTTTTATAAAAATACTAGTCACAATACTAGTGATACAAATATATTAATATAGTGTGCCTCATAAAGACTTCAATATTAAAAAATTTCTTGAGTGATAAGGACATTTAAAACAGTCCTTAAGGTAAAAAAATTCAAAAAAAATTTGCACACCCATTTGTCAGATAGATATTTCTAAGAACATTAAAAAAGTTATGTTTTGGCCAGAGGGTTAAAAACTGCAGCTTGAAACTATAGGTGCGTGTTATACACCGGTGCAGATTTTATGGTAATTTGAAGAGAGGGGAAGAAAGTTTTTTTTTTAAAAAAAATGTATAAAAATCTTTTCTTTCTTAAAAAAGCTTAATATTAGACAAATTTTTTTAAAAATTAAATGTCAGTAAAAAAAAAAGTAAAATGATTTTTTTTTAAATTTCTTTCTTTAACAAAAAATCTCAATAAACAAAATTAAAAATTTTTCCATACTTTTCCCATTCAATACTGTTTTATTTCAGAGTCTTTTCTTGGCACTATGTAGCACTAGTTTAATTTATATTTTAAATAGATATAATAAATATAATGCAAAAAAAAATATTATAAAAATATTTATATAAAACTTTATCAACTAATATCTAAAAAAACATGCAATGAAAGCAATCATATTAAGTAATTAGAAAAATATATTATATATTTAAGTTCTCTGAAATTAAGGCAGACAAAAAAGTTTTGTAGTTGAATAAAGGATCAAAGGGTGCAATTCTTTCAAATAGTGTAAGCCAAACAGTGGATTGTGATCCAATAATGGGTTAGACACACATACACACAAAATTTGGTTGTTCCAAGAGGCATGCAAATATGGATATTAAGAGCCAGTGGACTAAATCCACAATTTTCCCTAGAGAGAAGGGTACACTAAAGGTGATTTTCAAGGAAAAGGCTGAGATTGGTAATCCTTAACCCATTAAAAAGTTAATAGTACCAGCAAAGAAAATGTCACCTTTGCTAAAAAGTAAGAGAATAAAGTAAATTAACTAACTCAGACAAATACAGTGACACAGAATCATGAAAACAACTGAAAATATTGAAGGAGCTATCATGTCCCATTGAAAAGAATGCAAATTTTTCTTTGTTAAATAAATGGATGAAAAAAATATAGATATGTTGAATAATGCTGATTCGATATGGTTTGTGTAAAACATGATTTGACAATCCCCACTAGATTTTCTCTTATGTAAACCTCTGACAACAAAAACAGCAACAGAAGAAACATTTAAACTGTTTGATAGTCACTTTACACAAAATAGCATTGTATAAGAGAAATATGTCAAACTTAGCAGTAATAGAGCTTGCATCTAACTAGTACTAGCGTTAAAGCTTCATAAAGAAAATCTAAATTAATTTTCTTAGCTTTCCAAAATATTATAAGGACACCAAATCACTCTTTCCACACTTCTAAATTGAAGTATTTTTAATTAATATTCGAATGACAGTGGCTAGTAATTTGAAATAAAAGAGATAAATCTTTTTGAAGATCACTGATCCAAAAAGAACTGTATTCTAACTTCTATTCTAAAACATAAACAATCAAACAAAAACTAGTGTTGCCATTCGCAAAATACTAAGTAGTAATTGAAAAATAATAGAAAAATTTTATTAATAACATTGAAATCTGAAATTTAAAGTTTGTAATACGTAATGAAAAATATAAAATAATACATTTTCAACAGCTGGTATGGACTAAATTCATAATGGTCACATGATAATGGCAATCACTTGTTTCCCATTGATTAAAAATTGACATACTAAGTTGTTCAACTTGTAAAGTTTAGATAATGTTTAAAATTTGATGATTGGGTAAAGAGTTCATGTGCTAAAATTCTTCAAACAGTTTTCAAAATTAAAAAAAAAATAAAATAAATAAAATACTTACATTATACGAATACTTAAATTAAGTGCATTTTGTTTAACTACGTGCATTATTATATCATTGACAAATATGTACTTTCTAAAAAAAAAGTTGACTACAGTGAAGCACATAACTAATTGGCTGGAAGCGTTTATGATATAATTATGATGTCACATTAATTTATGAACTGATTGGCCGAAAACACGTGGTTCAGTTATCATGTGACTAATGACGTCATATGAATTTAGTCCATTTAGTGCCTAACTGTGTATGGATACACTGTAGCATTCACAAAGAAGCATTAGCCATCAAATAAATCTCACTAATTTTAATTGCAATAATGCTAGAATATGTAATAGTTATGTACCCTAAAACCTTGTCCATTAAATTCAAGAGCAGAAGAAATGGGAAATGAACATAAAAATCTTTAACACTATGAGATACAATGGCCATTAAGAGGAAATTTTTCATAAAGACTTAATGAGTTGAAGAAAGAAGTTACAATATTAATTGATTATAAAAGTCAGACTTCGAAGTTACAAACGATGTACCTCATGGTTTTGAACCATGGTCAAGTGATGAGGGCAACACTTGAACTGGCTTCTAAAACTTCCACACAACACCAACATGAGAACTTTTTAACATTGATAGAAAACTTATTTCAACAGCAAAAAGGGTACAATATTTAAATTCAAAAATAGCTTTCACAATATTGACTGGTTACTAAAAGTAGCTTATTTTTGTGTACTTTTGGATAATTTAAATCTGAACTAATAAGGTAACAATGTTACTCCTTTTTAAATGCAAGAGAAGGTTGTTGCTTTTTTGAAAACTAAATTTGTGATCATATTGTGTAGAAAATGGAAATTAGTTTTTATAAAGGTAACAGAATTGATAATGTAAGTTCATTACCAGATGAGATTTCAGCTGCTATCAAGGAACATTTGTTAAAACCTTGAGATCAATCTTATGGAACACTTTTCCTCAATTGACAGAGTCAAAGATTGAATAATTAATACATTTACACTTAACATAGAATTTAAATCAGAATTACTGTATTCAGATGTTAAAATCTATTACTAAAATATTATATGACAAATCATTCACAGATATATATGAGAGAATACTCCGGATGTAGAAGAAAAAGCAGTAAAAAATTTCTGATGCCTAGTCATTTTTAGACAAATGCATTTAATTTTCACATTAAGAATGCCCTTTTAGAATAATAATATTTGAATTTATAAGAATTCAATATTCTAAATTATTAATAACATGATGACTTAGTTACCAACAAATTAGATCACCATTTTTTTTAACATACGACTATCATTAATTTAATGATAATTAGAAAGTTGATAAACAAAAAAATATTATTTAGATTCTTTCCTTGTAGTATAGACGATACTAACATTTTCACATACAATTTCATGCAAATTATTCTTTAACATATTTCGTCATTTTAATAAATTACATATCCTACTTGGATATTAGGAATTCAAAACTGCAACATTTTTTTTTTCTAATTATAATAAAATATTTTTCTTTTTTATTTCTAATAAATCTATTTTGAATAAAATCCAGAATGCAAATTTACACTACATTTGTGTTTTTACCATCCCATTACTCTCTGGTCATTATTTTCAAAAATAGTTAACATATTATGAATTCTAATATGTTTGATTCAATTTTAATCTATACTGTTTTCATCTACTTTATATTTTTGTTTCTCTGTATTATTTTATAAAGAAATACATATATTTCTGGGGGAGTCTCAAAACGTTGTTCAGTCAAGTTAATTATAGGTTGGACTCCATATTGGATTTTTCACAACTGGATTTCTTATTTTCAAAAGTATTTATTTATTCTGTTACTCTGATTTTTTTTATTAACAATTAAGCTATCAATATTTACAGAGAAAAAATATTGAACATTAATCAGTAAAATTATCAAAACAAAAAGAAATAGAGAAAAAGTAAATTTTGGGCTGAGGATTAAAAAGAAGAATTTAAAACTAATTTGATGGTAGCAACTTTCCCTTTCTGTGACTTGGTAATTTAATGTAACGAAATCTGAAAAAGAAATTTGCGAGATAGAGTAAAATATAAATCCAATTCCAGGAATATAAAAGTCATTCTCTTGGTAACTTTGAGAATAATATATAAATAAAATGTATGAATTATTCATTTTTAAAATATGATATAAGAAAATATAAGCAATCTATGCTTTTATCACTCAGCTGAGTTCCTAGCTTTGTTATGAATTGAACAGAAAATGCCCTCTCGGCTTCAGTTGATACTGAGGAATTGTTTTCAAAGCCTCTCACCCAGTTTTACAATACTTGACTATTAATTTTTTGTTGGATAAAATAACTGAAATTCTTGCTGCAATATTTTGTTAAAGCTAGAACTCTTACTAGTAAAACAATGTAGAACCTTTGTCTTTGAGTGCAACATTTTTTCTATAATTTTCCTTCCAACATTAAAAATTTCTTTTTCCAAGTTTCCACTTTAGCTAGTTGAATCAAAGAATTTCTATTTTGTAAATATGAAAGAATAGTAATTGAAGCCACATACATCAGGCTTTCTCCCAAAATTTAGATATTGTATAAAAATACTAAACTAACACTGTGTCTCACTAATTCTTTGGATCAGAACACATTTCATATTCTTAACTAATTCTCTAAGTTTTGTTGGGTCCACCCTCCAATAATTAAAGGAAATACTCCTAGATAGCAAAGTTGCCTTTTGACAGCATAATTTTTAAAATGTTTATTATTTTTTTTATTTATTTATTTTTTATAAAAGTTTATTCAAGTTTACTACAGTTGTAGAAAGAATTTCAAATTCTTTATTAGCTAAAATTTGATCAATATCAATTTGAGATTATTGATTTTATCTCTATTATTTATCAAATGCCTGGCCATTGACCATCAGGTCATTAGGCAATGATCTCTCCAATATTTCTTCACAATACAATCCAAACTCTTTAAGTGCACAGCACACGTCTAGATAAGCAGCGTCCATGACTTGTCCAAAAGCACACAAGAAGGCAAGTCAGTCAGATTAAAATGAAACAAATGAGCACAAAGGCAGCCATGTCTAGTCAATAATCTAAACTCAGCCATAACAGCAGCATGAGGAGAGTCCAAGATACAGGATTTATTTTTGGCAGCACCATCTCAAAAGCATTTTTTTATAAATCCTATTAATTTCAAGCTCTGGTGAGTGAAAAGGCAGGTCTCTAGTAGTTCTTTGTAGAATATCCATGCCTTTTTTTGCCAAAAGGTCAGCCATTTCATTTTCCCAAAGGCCCCAATGGGAAGGCATTCATTCACTGTAAGACAACCTTTGGCAGAATTCTGTTCAGCAGCTCCCTGCAACTCTGGACTCAGGAACTTTGTCTTGGTTACTTGGCAAGGCCTGAAGGGCAGAACTAGAATCTGATAAAATTACAACCTTATTAGGAGTGAAGAGACAGGCAGAAAGCTGATAAATGACCAAATGCCAAATGAATGGCCTTGATTACATCATCATAATGAGTCGTATGAGAGACGACATGCAAGTAAAAGGAAAAAAGATCACAGAAAACTCCAGCACCAGTGCCCTGGGTGAAATCCAAAAGGAAACCATCTGTGTAGATATGAAGCAACTCATCATGGGGGTACTAATGGTTTCCAAAGCGATAGCACAAAGAGCAGTTTAGGCAAAGGTAATTTTTCCTCATGTTCAAAGTCAAATCCAATCTGATATCGAGAACCGTAAACTCCAGTGGATTTATGAGAGATAATAGTTCATAGCCCTTGTCATTAATAGCATTATATTGGGTGATCTCCTGAACGCACAGAAAAAAACCTTTTCTGAGTCTTAAGATTATTTGATCTGTTAAAATTGTATTCACGCCAAACAGAAATATTTGGGAGTCTAGTAAGTCTGTTATGTAAAAGATAGCAGCATTCCTACAAACTAGGTTATTCATTGGCTATAGTTCACAAAGTAAATGCATAGCTAGTACAGGATTTTATCTCTTAAAATCTATCAAGCATTGCCAGCAAACTATTCCAGTGTATTTTGATATCTAAACAAACCATCTTTTCATAGTCAAAAACTTTGCATTAATATAATTTTGTAAAATATTCTTGTGATTCTCTGAATAATTTAACAATACTCATTGTTTTAAAGTTTCATTTATATTAGTCATATTTTTTCTGCATAAACAATATGAAATATTTGCCTTTAAATTATAAATTTAATGCTTTGTATAAACTTTCTATTAGCTCTTCACTTTTAGCAATATCCTTTTATGTGATATATTTTCTATTAAAGAAAAATTGGAATAAAATCAATTCTAATTCTAATAAAATAAAGAATTATTGACATTTAAAGAATTTGTGTTAATGAAACATATCAAAGAAAAGAGTTACAAAAAGATTCCTTTCTTATTTCTTATTCTTTTTACCTTTCTTAGAAAATCATTAAATAATTTCTTTTATTAGTTAAAAAACATTATTTGAAGTAAACATCTAAAAAAAAAATTTGATGTTTTTTTATTCAAATACCTTTGAAAAATTTTATTGATTGGTATTTTTTTAAAGTATGCAAAATAATATAGAAAAACTACCAGTTACAAATTCTTTGCTAATACAAGTTCTCAAATCTAATATAAAAAGGATAACGATAATCTAATGTCTTTTAAAGGCTAAAGTAATCACAGCAATAAAATTACCTTGTAATGGCATAAAAGAAAGTAACATGAAACATTAAAAAAGAATATTATTCCCTTGCATTTGGTAAATATCACAATATCTAATCTTTGGTAAAAACATTCTAAATACTTGTTCATTAATCATTGCTTTGTTCAAGAATACTTTGAAAGATATATTGTATCATGGTTCTATCTCGAGTTTATTCTAGTGATTGTTCCGTGGCTGTGGTAGCCTAGTGGTCAAGATAATGGATTTGTAGCCAGTGTGTCATGAGTTAAAGCCCAGTACCACTGAAGACCCACTGTGTAGGAGACGATGCACGAAATCTGTTGAAGCTCAAACGTCCTCTCCCAGGTGTGGAAGTTAGAAGAGGGGGTGCACCAGCTCAGGTATCGTCCTCATCACTTGACTATGGTTCAAAATTACAACATCCATTGCCTAAAGCCCTCGAGTAGCTGAACAGTGCAATGTTAATATTCACTCACTCCAGAGATTGTTCCAATCAGACTATTGGTTTTTGAAAGGTTAACCAGTTTTCATACATTCTAGTTTTTTGTATTATCCAATGATAAATAACAGATTTATTCAAATATGCAATTTAGTAGTTAAAAAAAAGTCTAAAAATGAGACCTTCCAACTAGATGTTCATCAAATAAATATAGGTTAAATGAAAAAAAGTCACTAATCTAAAATGAAATTTCCTGTATTGCAATTATTCTACAGATAACAGAATTGCAAAAAATACTTATAAAAGCTTTTTTTATTGTTTTTGTAACATTAAAATTTCAACCTTATACTCTAGTAATATTTCAAAAATTTCAGAGAAAATGAACAAAGTATTAACTTGCCCCAACCCACTACACGGTAACTCATCGAAGCATGGTGGTCGAGTGGTAGCATATCGTGCTTCCACGCCTCCGGTCTTGGGTTCAAACCCCAGGCTGGGCAAGGTTGACTCAGCTTTTCATTCCTTCGGTGGGTCGATAAAATGAGTACCAAGCTTGCTTGGGAACTAAGCAATGGGGTTTTTACATCAGACTGACCACCTGGCTAGAACATCTGCTCATGCACCTTGTGCCTAAGGTTATAAAAACAGAGATAGGCATAGTAGGCTTTGTCCCTTCCTGTGCTGTTGCGTCACTGAGTTAAGTTTATAACTTTCACAGAAGATATTTTCAGCCAATCTAAGAGTAGTACCATGAAATAAGTTAATCTTACACAAAAATTAATTTATGCAATAAGTGGATTAAATTTCAATTACTGGTTTTTGACCTGCCAATATAAAACCAATTTACATTGATTTAGTTTAATATAATTATAACACATCAAAAACATAATTTAAAATTTAAAAGTAAAATAAATAAGCACATATACTGAAATGTTTAGTAGGATTAATTTATCAATAAATTTACAAAATGAACAAATTACTTAGCACATGTATTCAAAAGGATGATTATGAAGATATATAAGATTAGTTTGAAAAAAAAAAAGGTACTTATCAGTTATAGAGAGCACGAAGCAAAAAAAAAAAAAAAAAATGAGGATAAACAGAAAACGTGACAAATTCTGGCTTACGCCGGTTAAAGACATAATAAATAGAGAATACTTTTTTAAAAATTGCTAATTTGTAAATATCTGTAAGTTTGAATTTAGTGCCATTTTCTTCCTGTTATCCAGCTAGTTAACTTTTTCTATGATTTGGGATTTGATAATGAATGAAGACACAATCAGCTTTTCATAAGAAGGAAATTTTACCACAACAGACCATTTTTTGACCAAATGGATACATCAAGTGAATGGAAATTGACAAGAAGTGCTGCTTGAGATGTAGTGCCATTAATTGGCATTGCAGGGTTTTTGTGTAATTAATTGGGTTATCAAGACCTAGGAATCAGTTTACATAACTTTATTTACTCTGTAGGATTGACAAACATGCTGCTAATTCACAGTGCCAATGTACTCTCAATATTCATGTAGACAACAACTTGGAAAAGCAGTAGCCAGCCCATGGTCTCTATGATCGATAAGTACCAACAATTCAATATATTCACATACAGCAGATTCACTCTAAAATATTTTCTCTGTTAAAAAAATTAATATTCAAAGAAATCAGTTAGCAGTCAAAAAAAGATTTATAAAAATGTTCCTTATAAAACATACATAATAAATATTATTTTTGACAACAACTTATTTTTATCAAGAAGTTGTCATTGTACAGTGAATCAACTGTATATTTACAAAGGAATAGGTTAACTTATTACATAAGAGACACTTACTATTCCCAGGAAGAGCAAAATCTGTGGAAACATGCATAGGAGGTTCTGGGTAAAGAAAATAAAAATCAGCACATCATGCTTCTAAAATACTTCAAAACCACTAAGGTATAATTCTATCTTAATCAAAATCTACTAAACAAGCATATTATACTGTAAAAAATTTTCATGCATTAATTTAAAGTATAATACTACCGCAAAAATTTCTAAATGTAGAAGATACACAGCAGGTTAGGAAAAGGGTATTTTTAACTACAGTTTTCAAAAGGATGTACTAAATAATATACTAAGTCAATTACTTGCAAAATTAAAAAAAAAAAATAAGCAACATAAACTATATCTTTTTAACTTCATTTTTAGGTATACTAAACTTTTAAATAAATACAGAAATAAGTACACACAATTTCATTAGATCAGGAAAACCTATGAATGACATCATACTATGAATTACATCAAGACATTTTACATAAAATATATTTTTTCAAAAATTATCTTATATTTGTCATATTAACCCCACAAAAGTATTTCAAGAAATGTAAAAAAATATCAAGGAAAATTTAAAGAATTCACACCAACTAGAAAGTTATTGTTACTAAATACAGAGGAAAACATTCTCAGAAATAATTATAAATCATGCACATAAAAGTAGCATTAATAACATGGAAATTCAAAAAAAAGCTATTGATTGTTTATGGTGGGCCCTCATAACTAATATCCTGTGTCCTAATCCTAATTTATCAGTTGTAGTTAACAATAATTTTTTTTCAAAATCATCTTCAGGGACTGTTCAGAAAATTTTACGTTAATTTGTCTTTTATTTTACACTCCTTTACGTTTTTAAAATTTTCATGTTAAAAAATCCCCAGATAAATACCAAGGGGATTCCTTTTTTATTAAAAAAAACAAAAGGTTAGATGAAAGAATAATCATGTCATATTATAAACAAATACAGTCGAACCTCCATAATATGAACATCTATACTGTGAATTTTTCTATAAATCAACTTTTCCTGAACAAAAAAACGCTTTAAAAAAAACTTCAAAATCCCAATAGAAAGTGCATTTTTTAATATAGCTTTAAATTCTTCTCATGTGAACGATTTTTAGTGCATTGCAAAGATGCAGGATTTTTTAAAAAAAAAAGCATTTTTCAAACAAAAAACCAAACAAAATTAACAGATTTTATGAGTAATTAAATTTAAGAGACTCATGTGGTAATGTATGTTTTGAATTTCTAGTTATAAAATAATGTTATGTTTAAAATTATTTTCTTAACGTTGAAAGTACAGTGTATTTCTCGACATTCTTTTTTCTTGTCTTTCTTGCAGTTTTTTTTTTTTTCTTTTTTATTACGGGTAGGATATATAAAATAAATAAATATTAATTTACAAAAGGGGTGAATAATTACTTTTTGAATGTGTAGTGTTTATGAATTTAAATTTGTTTTATGTGGTTTCTAAAGTATATTGAAAGATAAACCTCTATATAACGAATTTTCCATGTAACAAACTTTTTTGGGGATTTAGAGATTTCGTTAAGTAGAGGTCTGACTATATATATATATATAAATTATCTCTGCTAATAAGTTACAGATGTGGTATCTTCAATATTCAGTTAGTTTTCAGTAACAAATGAAATATACTAATTAGACTCATAATGCTAACAGAAAAGAAGAAAAGATATTTTAATTATTTTAAATTACTTAAAAACTATGAGGTAAAATAGTTCTGGCAAGGCATTTCATACTCTAAAAATCAAAAAAGAATACTTAAGATATTTTTAACAAAGTAAATTGGATAAGCAAGTAACATTTAAATTATGGCAATTTAAATTTCGGATCATGATTATCTGTTAAAAGACAAAACGCTACAGAAAAAATATTGATATAAATGTTTGATTTTGATAAGGGGAAAGATTGATATATTAGTTAATGGTTTTATAACAGCAACAATTAACAAATACAAAAATTAAAGACTTAATTTATATCATAAATAGCTCAATCTTAAAATTAGCTTCTTAATGCAAAAAAAAAAATCATTGTCTTGTTTTTTTACCTAGAAAAAAAAAATTTGAGTGGGTTTAAAAACCAATGATTTTTAAAAATTAAAAAGGGTAAAAAATGAAATGATGCAAAAAAGCCTTTTTTTTAAAAATTTTTCAAAATACATTCCCATAAAATGTGATATTAATAGTTTTTTAAAAACTTATTAACTTATAAACTGTGATATTAATAGTTTTTTTTTAAAACACACACCTTTTAGATACCTCTAAGAAAAACTAAAACAACTTTAATGAAAAAAAAAAAAAAAAACTTTATTTTTCCTTAAAAAGATAAATGATTAAAAATATACAATTTTATACACATTCAATTTATATAATTTTTCTTCTAACACTATGATAAGCATAAATTAATACCTGGGAGCTTATCACTCATATCTGGTGGAGGTGGAATTGGAGATGATGGTCCTTTTTAAAAAGAATGATTTTCCAGGGGCCCATAGGATGAAACCAAAAAAAAATTTAAGGGGGGTTGAGGAGGAAGTAAAAATTTTTGGGGTGGGGGATGGTTGTGACGAGGCCATTGGCAAAGTCGAAAGCCCCCACCTCTCTTTCCCTTTTGGGATCAAAAGGATGCCCAATGGGGAAATTAGGTGCATAATTGCTTGGCACTTGTGGTGGTGCAATGGGGGGAGCTGGAGTTCTATATTCTTTTGTACCACGAGACAAACTGCCACCAGCTCGAACAGGTTGTGGAGGAGTAGGGGGTTTGGTGGTTGGTGCAGGCCCAGCACTACTTCCATTCAGTGCACTTTGATGAACCGGAGCCAATGTGCGTTTTGATCTTGGCGTATTGCTTGTGCTCTTAACTCCATGGCCAATGTCATCCAAAATGGTATAGTCAATTGGTTTTCTTATGTATTTAATGGGGCGCTCTTTATTTTTGCGGAGCCAGTATTTTTGGGTTTATCCAGGGTTTTGTTCTTATTTGATGTGAGAACTCCAAACCCTTTATCTTTTTTGTGAATCATAACCCGTCTGGAAAAATTAAAAAAATGATAATAGATTAAGAATTATGATAGCATAAGTTTATAATTATATTAAGACTAATATTTTTGTAAAAAAATTTAAAACCCTCCCTTAAAATGGGTGGGAATCAAGCATGGGGAAAACATTTTAAAACAAAACAACTTTTTTCATGGAAAACCAAAAAAATTTAAAGCTTATGTTTTAAAAAACTAAAAAATTTTTATCAAAAAAAAATATTTTCACAAATATATATCTATTCAAAGTATGTTTCTAAATGCTAAAAGTGATATCTGTCAACCAATCACATTTACTAAAGAAATACACACACATATATACATAATCCTGAAGTATTGCAAAGACATAAGTATATTAAAAAGGCTTACGAAAAAAATAACAGTAAAAAAATGGAGTATCCTAGCTTTCCCAATTCTTATCAAAAGACGAAATAGTATCCATATAATACATTTTTAAACCCCAAAAATTTTTGTTAAAAACCCCCAAAATTTCCTTTTTTCCCCAAAGAATTACCATTAGTGATGTCTTTCCATTACAATATTAATTTCAAATTTTGTAAAATTCAGCCTTAAGTTTCAGAGTTATTGGGGTTTATGGAGATATTCTAATACTGTCTAATACTTCTCAAACATTCTGATACACAAATCTCTATTCAACACTTTCAAAGCTGCTTATACTAACCATAAAAAATTCTTTAATTCTGAAAATATTTTTTAAAAAATCCAAAAATATTGTTATAAAAATATAAATTACCAAATACATGCCAACTTTTGAAAAAGACTATAAATAAAATAACATGACACATTTCAAGCAAATCTTTAAAATAATGCATAGAAAATTTTTCTTTTATCAATTTAATTTATAAAAGCTTGTGCATGGTAACATATAAGAAAGTGTTGACTTTACAACAAAGATGTTTTTTAAAAAAAATACAGTGAAATTACCCTAAAAATTTTTAAGATAATATTTAAAAAAATTATTACACATATAAAAATGAAATTTAAAAATATAGTATGCAAAAAATCTTCCAAAAAAATGGCTCCAATGTTCTGCATTAGACATTTCATTTTCATTTCTTACTTTTAATTATTGCCAGAAATAATTCCAATGAAATATTTATAGCTGTTAAATTTAGCAGAATCGACTTTTGTTAGGTCTGCTACATCAATATTTTTTAAAACTTTTCCCATTGATTGGAAATTTGTTTATAATATAATCACATAAAACATAAGAAAATTAATTATGCTAGAAAAAAATAATTCTTTCTTATCTTTATTTAAGTGCTGTACTGTCTCATTAGTTTAGTAGCCAAGGAGATAATTCACTTCTTTCAAGTTTCTTTTCAACATGGTAATTTACATTAATTACTTTGTTCTTTTTTTATAGAAAATGGCTTTAAAAATGTACAAAACAGACCCTCTAATAAATCTAGGTATATTTGCCTCAATCTATGTGTGTAACCAACTAAGCTTTGTTTTTATGGTAAAATTGGCTCTTTAACATGCAAACTTTAAAAACTTTGAAAAGCCTGTTTACTTATGACACTTTTTTGAAGACAGAATCTATCGATGAGCATCTCATCAACATTTAAAGGTAAAGCAAAAAGCTGCACCCTTTTCTGATGTCAACTTTAATACCCATACTTATTCTTTTTTCATTAAATAAATAGCAATTCCATTTTTTTTACTCACATTACTACAATATTATGTGCCATACATGAAACTAAATGTGGTCAAAAAGTATTTTTTAGTCCACATGTATTTTTAAAATTCATCCAATATGAGATGGCTAATATTTTCCCCCAATGGAAATCTCCAATTGAATTTAGAAATGTAAAAAAGCCACTTTGAATAAGATATTTTTCAGAATCAAAGTACATGGTCATAATGGGATATAATTTGCAGTTTCAATCATTACTGCCTTTAGATATTGCTGCAAAAGGACCTAGTTTTTCATGCATTTAATCATATATTCTTTCTTATTAGGAGCAAGTTAACTAATCACAGATGTTTAGTCTTTGCACATCTATACTGCTTGGAAATATCAGTCATTTTCTAAAAAGAGGACTCACATGATTGATTGCAATCAAAAGAAATATAGTGTTTTACAAGAAAAGATGTAAACAGTACTTCATACCTGATAACATTTGATTAAACATTGACCTTAAAAAAATGACCCAGTTTTGAGCAACTGCAACTTGATTTATCATTTGTTATGAGCTTAGGAATTTTCACATGGCTAGCAATATCATATCAGCCATCAGGGCTAAAAATGCTTCACTTAATGGAACCGTGCTTATGAATAAGATAGAAACAAATAAAAAATGAAATGATACACTGGAAAATCAACTTTTCATAATTTTTTCATAAAACTTACTGGATAAAGAGTTCTATGACTTTCATCTACTTATTTGGAAGTCTTTATGGCCATAAAACTATAAATAAGAGTTGTAGAAGAGAATATAGGAGAATATGAATGGATGACTGAAAAGTGTACATTTTATGTGCAAACATAAATGTTGATAAATATGTAAATACAACTACCAAGCAAATTTAAAAAAAAAAACGAACTATAACTTAGAAAACTTCAATATCAAAATTACAAAATTTGGGTAGTATTAAAAGGAAAATATTATGAACAATTGTGAAAAAAAAAAGTATTACATAGGAAATTGTATGTTATGTAGGAAAAATACATGAAAAAGTAAGAAAAATGTTATGATCAATTCATTTTTAAATAACAACTAAGAATAGAAAAATATTTATACTGCATAAAAATAAAAGTATTTTGAATAAAAATTAATAAGAAAAAACACTGTTATCACAGTCACACTAGTAAAAATTACCAAAATTTTAGTGTACAAAATTCTAAAATGTAGTTGTTAAATGACAACTCAATCTTGCATGTGGTTTTTAATTATGCTTCAATAAATGTCATGGTTATTTTCATTCCTATAAGGTTTCTGTAAGAATTTTGATATTTTTCTAACACCAGTTTTCCTTTTAATCTAAATTTCTAAAAATGAAGTTGCAAGATTAGCCAACATTGAAACAAATGCGATAAAATTATGAGTACAAAATTTTACCTCACACATACAAAAGTTTAAACTTTACATTCTACGAAGTTGTACAGCAGGAAACAAGCATTTTATACATGTAATGTTAAAAACTGATCAAAATGTTAGAATTAAAAATGGCAACTGATCAAAAATAGTTGCCAACATTTTTACCACAGCTATATGATTTATACATAATATTCATACTATCCTTAAATATATATTGCATTGAAATTGTAACCTAAAGAACTCCATTCAAAAGTTTACAATTGACTGCTGCAGATTTAGATTTTGATTTCAATTGGACATTGTATAAAAATTCTCAATTAAAATGTTTTTTTTAATCCATTCAAGGATATGTTATTGATTTTGCATAAGTGAACATTTCCATAGTGATTTAAATATTTTTTAATTATATAAAAAATCTCAAAAAAAACTTTTGGCACATTCAAACAACTGAACCTCTCCTAATAAATATGTATAAAATTATTAAAATTTTTATTTGCTTTTATATCCAAATTGAAAAAAAAAATCAAGAAATGAAGTCATAACAAGATTCATTTTAAAGGGGAATTCATAAAGTATACAGTTTCAATGGACTATAAATCAAGATCAATGTAAGATATTATACGTTATTTGCAATAGAATTAATTGTATGGGATTATTTTAAATTTTTTAGAGACAGTCCCAATTGTTGTATGTGTGAATTGGTTTCTTTGTTTTTCCATTGGGGAATTTTGGGGAAAAATCAAATGTTTTTCCCTGAAAATTCCACCCAAATTTAAAAAAAATTTAAAAGCAAGTTATTTTTTGAATAAAATTAATAATAATTTTATAAAATATAAGGATACATATAAACTCCAAAATTAATGCTTATTTATATAATGAGCTAAAAAATACAACAAATATATAATAAATTGATTATTCATTTTTAAAATAGGATTTCAGGAAGTATAAGCAATTTATACTTTTATCACTCAGCCTAATTTAATTTTGGTGATGAACAACCGCAGCAGAATATGCTCTCAGCTTCAACTGGTGGGGGGAATTTTTTTGGCCCTCCATGTTTTATAATGTTTGGTGATGGATTTTTGGACAATCAAACAACTGCATTCTTGTTTCATGATTTTGTTGAAATGGGACCTTTTGGGGGAATAAATAAAACTTTTTTTTGGGGTTAAATGCTTTCTCCAATTTTTGTCCAATGTCAGAGGTTTTTTTCAAAATTCCATGTTTTTTTATGAGTCAAAAAGTTGGATTTGATTCCCTTCTTTTAAAAACCTTGTCCCTATATTTGGGCTTTTTCTTTTACCAGGCTAACCCGAAAAATACGAACGCAGGGGCCATTTTCTCTAAAAAGGATTGCAAATCCTATTAAATTAACGCACTTCCCCAAATTTTTAAGGAAATTTCCATTTTTTTCAAATTTTGAATTTTTTTTCGTAATTTTTTAATAACAAAAGAAAAATACCCCAGTTAAAACAAAAGGATTTTGATGCATAATTTTTCTTTCAATTTTTACTCTTTAAGCCTGCTAAATTTAGTCAAAGATTTCAAACCTAAGGCCCTCATTTTTTTCCCTTTTTTAATGTCAATTAATACTTTTTAAAAATTCCTGACTTTTATTTTAAAATCTTTAACATTCAACAACTTTTCAGCGTTTTGGATCCAAACAAAAATCCCAAATCCCCCCAAACCTTCTTTTTTAAAATATTTTTTAAAATATCATTCTTGGGGAGGGGTGATTTTTCTAATAATTTTTCACATTTTAACATTTTTATATTTTTTTAAAAAGAATTTTTCTGCATAATGAAGAAACGAGTGTTCTACACCTTTCAAATTTAAATCAATACTTTGTCAAACTTCATAGCCACGTAGGATCAGTTGAAAGGGCCGGTTTCTAAGCGTCAAAAACAGCTACCCTAGATAATTAGCCTTGTGATTCCGAAAAGGGGGATAATTCCTGGGAAAAGAAAAAATACGAAACTTAAATTTCCTGGGGAAAGGAAACCCCCGGTGAACCAATCACCGGAACCCCTTGGGCAATCCATTTCGGCCCAAACACATGTTAAATTTTCTGAATCAGGTCCATCGATAGTGGCTTAATACACTGCTTCAGCTCCCCTAAATCAACAGAAAGGGAAGGGGTGAATACCTTGCCCTTTATGTACTCTTACAGGAAGTAATTGCAAGGTGTTAAATCAGGATTTCTGAGTGCCCATTGGGTAAGTGGCATGTTGTAGTCCACGGTTCCTCCATTCTATTGGTGAGGGAGATGATCATTGAGGTAATATCTCTCACAGGCTAAACAGTGTTGTGGTGTACCATCCAATTGGAAAATAAAGTTGTCTATGTCGTCCTGTAACTGTAGCATTAACCAAACATATGCAAAAAAGTGGCTTCCTTGACAGTCTGCTTGTAAAAAAAGAAGGGGCACAAACACTTTTTTCCTGGATGCACAGGACACATTTATCTTAGAAAACTCTTGCACATGTTGCACTGCAGCTATTGCCTGCGTCATTTCCATCAGGAGCCAGACAAAGCTGTTTCACTGAGGTGGACCATATCCTTTACTTTTACAGTTTTACAGCATCAGAAAAGTGTACAGTTTTTTTTTTTTGAGCCACCCTCAATTAGTATTCAAGAACCTCAATTAGTATTCCAACATCTATTTAAGTTACAGTATGTTTTTTAAAGCAGAATTCATTTTTAATTTCCTTTTTGTAATAAAAAAAATACAGTAAATGAAATATAATACAATAATATATCTTCAATTGCATTATCAATCTCTGCAATGATTTTAATTATATTTTTTAAAATATATTCTGAAAGCTTTAACTTAATATGCAATGATGAAACATATTTTTAATAAAAAATATGTTTTATTATTTAATTTTTTGCTAATTTTCATGCGATTAATTCTACAAAACAAGTTTTTTTCCTTTACCGTCAGAATTCTTGATTGTTTACAAAAGGACTTACTCTTTCCTTCTTAAAGAATTTATAATGAAATTTAAATCCAAATCATTACATTACACATTGCAATACAAAGAAAATGAAATACTGTGGGTGCTTTTTTTTTTTTAAAAAAAAATGTAAATACTAACTTAAAATAGGCATTTGAGGCAGTAATCCTTGCACATTTTTAAAGTATATTGGAAGCCAATTTTTGATTGATTTGCATTACTTTAGACAAATCTGTCTCAGTCAGTTATGCTTTTATGTATTGTAAGTGAAAAGATATTTCATGCATTTTACATTGCATGATTTCCTGTATTGCCTTTAAGCTAAGCACAATTTGAATCTTCACTAGATGGATGTTTGAAATGTTAAGGTATCCGACTTCTTGCTACAATTTTTTTTTAAAAAAAAAAATGGAGATATTGAGATTTTTTTCGTGCTTTGAAGCCTTATTTAGTACATTTTAAGAAAAAAAAAGGCTAAAATTAAGAGAAAACTGAATTATTACTACTAAAATGGGTAAAAATTGGCAAAAAATTACATAAAGGGGCCCCACTCTGTACAAATAGTAGATGAACAAATTCTCAAATTTTCAATTTTGATGTATTACTTTGATATTCCTTTTTGAAATGACCTTCAAAATAAGAAATATTTAAATTTTACAAAACCTAGAGCACTTTATCTTAGTTATTACATGAAATTGCTTAAAAAACAGTGATTATATTCACTTAAGGGACCATAAATTTTGTAATAAAACAGTGACTGCTAAATCTGAAGGTTAAAACACTTTTACTGCTATACAGAGCATACACAAAAAGTTTCAGTAAATTATTTTAAAAACTTTTTGTGCAATCGCTGTCCCCCTCAGAGTTTTTCGGAAAAAAAACACATTGCAAGAAAAACGCATTTTAAAGTTTGACATCTTATGGAAAGTTATGGCATCTGCTTTTATTAAAACACTTGTAGTTTTTGTTCTAGTGAATGGAAAATAAAAAAACTTGGTATTTTTATAAAGCTATTAAGATGGCCTATAAAATAAAATCATAAAAAAATTTGTCAATTAAAAAAAAAAATCATGATTTTAGGGTAGTTGTATACCTTAAGGATCAGGTTTGTGTAGTCAAGTGATAAACTATAAACTACCATAATTTATAATCCTAACAAATATATACATTTGTTACAACCAATGTCTATTAAGGAGGACAGAAAAATTTACACACACTTTGGCTTATAACCTTCTCATCACGACCAAAAATGTTTAAAAATAATAGCAACAGTTTAGAATTCTTTTCAAAAATTTCTTTCTTAATTTTATAATATAGATTTTTTATTTGAACTACACAATAAGTTTCATGTGGCAGACCTTGCAATTTTAAGAAATATAGTAAGAAGAATATTTGAGCTAATCTGCGTTCTTTTCTACACATCCACTCAATGTTACTTAAGAACTTTTAACACAGCAATGCTCAACATACAAAAACTTATATTAATCTGATGATTTTCAATAAAATCAAAATGTATATTTATATGAAACAAGTTTAAATAGTTGAAAATTACATATTGCCAAATTTGTTGGGAAAACAGAAACATATTTAATAATTAGAAGAAAATTTCTTCCAAGGTAAAAAACAATGAATATTTCTTACTTGTGATATATGATTAATTTGGGACTCCATTTCAGTTAGTTGAGTGGTTTGCAAGTCAAGCATGTGCAATAAGTTATATGCAAGAGTATTTATCTGATAAGCAACACTAGCAAGAGACTGAGTTGTATAATTTTTTGTTTCTTCAAGGGCTGCTCGTTTATTTTCAGCCTAAAAACAAAAATTATTAAAACTGAATGACAAAAATAATGCACTCCTTTAGATTACAAATGTAAATGATGAAAATAATAGTTAACTAAAAGAATTTCATATGTTCAACTATGATGAATTTTAAATTTACAGTAGAATATGTAACTATTTCTTAAGCTAAAGAATAAATTATAAATAAATAATGACAAACCTGAAAATAGTTAGCTTCACAGTATTCTGCCACCTTTTCTAAATTGCTGTGACTGTCCTGCAAAGAGTGTTGACCATCAGGAATATGGACATCAATGAGGGACATAAGATCTGCCATTATGGACGGCATCTTGTCTCTAAAAATAAGTAAATATAAGATATTTTTATATTTTCCATTGTAATGTAATTTTTTTAAGGATAAAGTTTTAAAAAAAAAATGCTTTCAAAGATACAAGCAAAATGGAGATTCTCTCCCCAAATCTGTCAATGATTACTCCTGGATTCCATCACATATTGTAGTATTAAACATACATAAGTTAAACATTGTAAATACACAGCTAAAATGAGATTTTTCTTACATAATAGCAGTTTTTAGAACTATGTAATTTAATGTTTAATCAATAGCTCTCTGTCAAACTAAGAAAATCAATAAGCTACTGAAAAACTTCATATAAATATCATTCATATCAGATCTTAAAAAAAGAACAGTTTGCAAGTTTAGAAAAATAAGAAACACAAGAACTGAAGAAAATATATCTATCTTTTTCACTTTTCAAATTATAAGAGGGTGAAAAAAATGTAGAAATCAATTTGTCATAAATAAATTATTTGTAAGCAAAATGATGTACAAATTAATTGCTTTCAACCCACAAAGGGGTAAGAAGCTAGTTCCACAAAAATTACCAAATCCAAAAATTTTAGTAAATACATATTTTATTATTCAGGCTTGATTTGCTTCAAGACTAAAAAGATGATTAAAAAGAGAAAATTTCTCAGCACACATACGAAATTTTGCAAACAAAAAAATCCAAATCAAACAAGCATGAAACTACAATTTTTTTAAAACAAATGCAGTATTAGATCATAACTAATATCAACAAGAAAAATCACAGGTCAGCTTTAAAATATTACAAATTTAAAGAAAATTATACTAAATCCAGAATTTTACACAATAGCTATAACAATTCTTAATATTTTAATGCAACTTAAAACACAAAATGCAAAACTGAACGTACATGGGTGACAAATATTTATTATAATTAGGATGAAGTGAATATTAGGTATTTTAAATAGTATATATAAGTGTACATAAGACTTTCTACCAATAAAAGATAGCGCTTATCATTCATATTTATTTAAAGATATTCGTATTTATAGGAAACAAAGCGCGATTTTAACGATAGAAAACTATTTGTTGATATAATTTGGCACTGAGCATTTGATTGCACATCGAAGTTAAATTTGTTTTCAACGATTAAAGTTCAAAATACTGCTTTTATATTATTCTATTAAACTACAAAAAAACTTTAAAAATTTAGTTTCTTTTAAAGAATATATTCGATATGAAAATTGATAAATGTTCCTTTCACTTCCAGGAAATCTAATAAAGGCTTTTGTTAAATATTTATATCTTATAATAATAGATTAACTGTCGAAACGGGCACATAGCATTCAGTAAAACATTTTTTGTCTCTAAAAACAAGAATATGTATAATAAAACCCTTACTTATGGCTAAAAAAACAGCAGCTATCTCGCAATGTATTTACTTTTTCAAGGAGTTGTCTCTGTTTTGAGTTTTTACTTGGCATCAAATTGAAGGTTCCCTCGCCAACATAATGCCAAGTTTTGAAAAATAGGACAAAAAGGTCCAAAATAAATTTAATGAGGTCAAAATGAACTTTTGAGGAACACAAATGATCGAGAGTGGAAAAAAAAATAGATCTGATAAAAGGTAGAAAAATGGTTTTGTAGCATTAAAAATGTGTTTCGCAATACTGTTTAAAAGCCGTTCCAAACTACTGTACTTGCATTAGGATATTAAATCAAATTAAAATGTAAAAAAATGCAAGAATATAAAATTATTAAAGATGAATTAATAATTCTAAGGTGAAAATATTTTAAGTCAAAAATATTCAATGTGAAATTTTAAAAGAATCATAATCAAACGAACTTCAGTGCCAAAAAAAAAAAAATGTCAATATAGTGCCTTTTAATGAATAATATTAAAGAACATATTTGAGAAGAAAATGTTGCTATGAAAAATTTAATATACTTATTGGAAAAATTTTGGAGTATAATTTAAGATGTTCAACCATTAAAAAGAAAAAGGTACAAAACAAAAACCCGGGCAGTTTTATGTGAATTTGAATGCTCTTTGTTAATTGAATGCAATCATTGAAAAAAATCCAAACAATATCAAAAAATTTTAGGCAAATGATTATTCAGTGAAACATTTTAATATTTTATTCACAACTTTTAAATTCTGTCCCCCTCCCCCTCTTTTTGAAAAATAGAAATGTCAGAAATGTGTGCTCTCTAGGGTTACATATACACGATTGTCTGACAAAATGAATTAAAAAGGTTACCAACTTGGCGACACTATTAAATATACAAAAATCAAAACTTTTCTTCATTTCCGTTGACTTCAATTTACAGGTGATTTACCCTTGTATTACCGGAAAGAAATATTTTCATGAGAATATTTTTAATATGAAAATATGTTTAATCAAAGCACAATCTTTAATTTTTAGTTAATTTGAACGCGTTTTAAATGATCTTTAAAGAACTCACACACAATAATTTTGATTTGTTTTTCAAGATTTCATAGAGTATCACTGGATAAAGCATCTCAAGCATATGAAGACCGGGTCATACCAGTTTTGATAGTCTTTTTTCAAAAGTTATTTTCATAATTTCTTTGAATTGAAATTCTTTATATATTTATGTTTGTCATAAATATGCTTGTAATTTAGATACGTTTTTCAAGTTTTTATTTACCCCCAACAAACTTTTTCGGTTGAGTATTCATCGATGGAATAACGTAATTTGTTCATATGCTGTATGTTTGATGTCTTGGAAATTGTTTGGAATTAGAAAGTAAGTTTTTATTTATTTATTATTATTATTTTTTTTGTCACGGATTCAGGTTAAATTATAAATAAACCCTGCATTTTTAAAGTAATGCGCATTATTTGAAAGGTACAAACATTCATATACAATTTTTATTTCTGTTTAATTATCTGGAATTATTTTATTACTTACAAGGAAAATGAAACACATATTTAAGTTAATTAATCAATGCGAAAAAACTGAAAAAAGAATCACGATTTTAATCTTCTTGCCTTAAAAAACGTATGCTTTATTAACATTCTGAAAATAATTTCATATGGGATATTTGAATTTTATGATTAGTGTATTTTCTGATTTAATTTCAAATCTATTTCTGTCATTTATTTTTATTTTTTCGGTTAAACAAATCTTATGCATTTTTTTGTGCCTTTGTTTCAAAATATCTCCTAATAAAATAAACTCTTGCTGTATGTTTCATGTCATTTTGTAATATGTTCAGATGATCCTTCTTTTGAATCTGATTGATTTTGGAAAAATTCGATATCTATTTTGCATTGAAATTTGTCATAATGTTTTTTGTACTTATTTTGACTATTTGTATTCATTTTGGAAGAACAAATTTAGTTATTGCATATTAGCCATTTATTCATTAATTTTTGCCAAATCAAAAAATGTTACTAAATGCTGTAATTGGTAGTTACGTATTATACAGTCTATGGTACTAAGTATTATTGATACAATCCCTAACTCTATTAATTACTCGCGATGTTGGTAACCCCAATTTCCTATGTGTCATACATGCTGAATTGGCAGCCCAGGTGCTTCGTTTCATATAATGTCTCCAACAGGTTGTCATAATACTTAAGTACCTAATCTGCTTATTTTGTTGAATTAAAAGATGTCAAATGCATCAATATGCAGCCAATAATATAAAACTATTCCTGTGTATGTTGAAACACAATAATGATGATGACAGCATTTGACTACTTCTATTGAATTGATGAAGGCTTTTGGTTTAGCAACATTGTGTGGTTGATGGTACGACACCTTAAGTACCTTGTAATATAAAGCTAATAGTAGTTAAAAGTGGTCATTGAACTATTAATAAGTAGCAAATTCCATGCAAAATGCTAACAATATATAATACAGTTTTTAACATTTTAAAAGTTAATTATTAAATTTTTGTAAATTAGTTAAATGTTTTAACGTTATGAAACAAGAATTATACCATCCCCTTTAATAAAGACTTACTTTTGGTTCGAATTCTAATTTTTCTGAGTGAAACAAACCTGTTTAAGATCACTAAGATGCAATAATATACATTCATGTTATTTTATTGTGTAATACATTTGGTTAATACATGAGTACCTAAATTTGTGGTATAAAGACTTGTTGGGAATAAAAATGGTTTATACTTGTGTATTGTGCAACTATCACCAACATTCAAGATAATTCGCCAAGTTGGCAACCCTAATTTTGTGTGGGTTATATGCACTGAATAGACAATCATGTTCTTCATTTCATATAATGTCACCAATAGGTTGCAATAACATGTAAATAGCATAAAAATCATTGGCACAGAAAACAGATTACAAGATGTTGAAGATTTCTAAATGTCGCAGTCAAAACAAGCTAAATACTTCTTGCTTCCTTCCTACTTGTATTGTAGTTAGAAGTAAAGATAATAAAAAGCAGTTTTAACTGTCTATTTTCTGATCAGAAATAAAAGTGACTTAAATATATATACTAAACAGAGATAAATATAATTACACCTGAAAACCCATAAATACTCTTAGGACAAATAAAATATAAATAAAAAAAAAAGATATTGAGAAAAAATACAACTTGCAAAGCACAAAAATAATCTTTGGATGATGTGTCTACTGGTTATATTAGGCAAAAAAATACTTGAAACTGTAAGAATAACCATCTACTAGAGAATTCTGTCCTACAAATTTTGGTCCTTTTACATTAGTCCTATCAGCGACATTAAGCGAATTTCAAAGAGCATTAATTTAGTTTTATTATTTATAAAAGGGAGAATTTTTTATAATTATTTAATTCATTCATATGTTAGAATGTAGTTATTTGGATTTATAACTAAATTATTTAAAAGTATTTGTGATTTTATATTTTTTTATATTTGAATGTTGAAAATTAAACAAAATCATACAATTGTTGATTTCAAATTTGTCTGAAACTGAAGTGCAGTGATTTAAAAATTTTCTGATATTTAAAAGATGTCTTGAGTACTTTTATTTTTTAAGAATTGGAGAAATTACAATCAAATAGATGGCCAATTTTTATTTTTTAATAAGTAATATATTAAATGTTTTTACATTTAATATCAGGTAGATTGTAATATAACTTTCTTATATAAAATTATTTTAATTAATGGAATATGTTTATTCTTTTTTGTGCTGCTATTAAAAGGTAATAGATGTTATAAGTTTCTAATAAATGTGTTTATGTGGGGAAATTAATATTATTGTGATATTTAAAAATTTTTTAGCTCTAAAACAGGAAAAATGAATAAACTTTATAAAATCATTCATATATTGTGTAATGGAGACAAATTATTTTTGTTTTTCTATTTTGTTAGGTCTGATGCATAATGATTAAACTATATTCACCTGAAACTGAAAATAGTGAAACAACCCCGCCTGTTTCGTATGCTCAAATAGAAGAAAATGTACCTAAACATACCTTCGCATACTGGAAAATAGAGTAAATATTTCTTTTATGATTTTTTTTTAAACTTAATTTTTATTTTTGCTGAAATATTTGTCATGAATTTATGTTATTCTCATCATTCTGCTTGAACAAAGATATGAAATTACTTATTACAAATAAATGAGAAATATATTTTCAGTATTGATCAATTTGTGATGTGTTATTGAGTGGTAAAAACAACAATATAAGTATTATGTTCGTAATGACAGATTTTACATATTAAATTATAAATTTTAATTGTGTTAGTTGCTAATATATTTTAAAGTAGGGAAGGAGAAGTTTCTAAATTGTATTAAAAAAATGTAATTGGAAAAAAAATTTCTAACTGCCAGGAATTTTGAAAACCATTCATAAAAAAAAATATTTTGATAAAATTTTTTCCTTTTAAAAGTTTGCATTTTTATTGTTGAGGAAAGCATTAAGTACCAAAAATAATTGTATTGTAGAAATTAAATTGTAATTTTGGAGAAAGTATAATTTTGTCTTAATATAAAAGAATTAATGCTGGAGTTAAAACTTTGTTCAAATAAAAAGTCAGCATGTACCATCTTGTATTTTTCAATAAGGGTTTCCCCCTTCCTTTGTATGGAATTTTGAACTCCTGTCTGTATAAGGGTTTCTCTCGTAAGTCTGTGGATATATTAACTGTAACCCACAGAAGTTAAGATATCTGTTTTTGGTACTTGCGTATTAATGTAACTGCACCAAATTTTAGCCATGAGCATCATACCATTTTCCTCTGACTAATTGGATTTTTTCAAATAAAACACATTAGAATCTCTTTGTTATTTTGACATCATGACGGGATTTGCTGCAGGGATGCTAATACTTAAGTAACCTTGTTTTTGTATGTGTATATAATTGCAAATGATTTTGTTTAATGAAACAAATTTTTTAGAAAAATGAAACCATAATTTTTATTAGCATTTCATTCATTATTGGTGAAGCCATGATTTAAAAAACAGACATTAAATATATATGTCTCATTATTTGAACTACTAAATATACTCATAGGATTATTTTGCATAAAATTAACCCTCTCACTGCGCATCCTGCTATTTCCACGAACAAAGTACATGTAGCAAAGGTAGCACTACACAGTGATAGGGTAAACATTTTAAATTCTTATTTTTCAAATGTTACAAATTGGGTATCTGTATTATATGGTTGGACATTATTTTCTATAATAAAATCTGTGTAAAGTGTATTTTCTGCTCATTAAAATAAAAATTTGGTATTATATCCCTGTTAGTCTTTTTATGTCATGGACATTGATATTCTTAGCTCTACAGTCCTGTGTCTGTGTTTTGTCACTTGTCATATCACTGTCAAATTTCAAGCCTTTCCAAATAGATTCTAATAATATATTTATTTATTATGATTAAAACTTTGTTATGAATTTTTATTATGTTTTGTGAGCATATTGTGTTTATTATTTTATTTAATGATTAATTATTTAGAAAAATTATGGATGAAATTTTGATGATGAGCACTTTAAAAACTGTTCATAATGAACAAAATATAACATGTATAGTATAAAAAAAGTTTTGCAAATCAAAATAATCAATTAAAATGTTATTGTAATGCTTATTATTTCTAATATATAAATGTAAAAAAAAAAAACTGTTAATTCTCTATTTTCTGCTTTTTTTCATTTACATAATAGTATGCCAAAAAATAACGTTATATTAATATCTACTGAAAGCTTTCTCATATTAAAATAAGATTTTCATATTAGATTATAGCAATGTAAAAAATGACAGCTTAAGATCCATGAGACATTCAAAATGTAATCTTTCAAAATCATTTTCTTCATAAGTTAATACATGAGCAGCTATTGTTACAAAATGGAATGAAAATAAAAATATCCCCCTCTACATATTTTATTTTTTTGTGGTATTTATTGAGCATTGTTCCAACCATTCACTAGTGATCGTTATTGTGTAATAAATATGTTCTAAATTTATATGTTGTGATGGCAACACAAATTAAATTTAGATTATATTTATATTACTCAACTAAATGTAGTGTTACATAAACATTCCATTATTTTTTAAAGGATTTGTAGTGGGTATAAAATGAAAAACACAGGCTTTTAAGTGCCGGCATGATTCATTATTTGTGAATCTCTTCTCAAATAGGTTTAGTTTAAGATCTTAAAGAGTTACTATTAACAAAATTTGTATAGAATTAATAAATTAATAATTCACTTTAGAACTAAAAAATACCTAAGAATAATTTATGTAATTGAATAGTTGTGCATGTTGGCTATATGTAATGATAAATATAAATTGACTAAATGTACACTTGTAACTTACTAATAACATTTGTAAATAACAAGTGTTTAAAACTCGTAACAGGTAAATTAATTTTATTAGATCTAGTCTTATTTTAAACTATTTATGTCATTGGGAAAAAGCCAGACATTCTTGCAAGATGAATTTTCAAATTCAACTTGAAACAAAGAAGAACAATTTAATAAAATTAAATAGCTAATTATATTAACTAAAATTAATATCTGAATTAGAAAATTATCTCGTATCCAGATTCATCTTAAGTCTATGGCAACTTCTATAATAAATTGTATTTTAATTTTTAAAAGAAACACAAATTTGATTACGCCTGAGAAAGTCCTTGTATACTAAACTAAAAAAATTACTATTCATTTCATGCATATTTCCATAAACAACTTAAGAAAATGAATATGCATTTGTGGGGGGAGAAGTAGGATTAATAGAATATGATTAAATTATACTACTGAATGTGTGTATGAAACAATTGATATATAATGGCAAGCATCACTATTTTGTGTTTTAAATGCGATTTTCAATAAAATTGATGTTAATATTTAATTTAAAGGACAAATGAACCTTTAATTTATATAAGTATATATTCATCTAAATTATATAGAATGTATTTTTGTAAATGAAAAAAAATTGAGTGGGTGTATTTAAAATAAAAGTTAACATGTTTTTCTTGAAGTTTTTTAATGATAGTCTTTTTTTAATTGCTTTGTACAGTTATGAAATCAATTTTATTGTTTTTAGTTCAAACAAAATTAAATGATGATTTTGATTTATTTTTAAATTAATCACAATAGTTTTTAAATTTCTTTGAGAAAGAGAGGGAGATAAAATTATTAGGGAACCATATTTTGGATTTCCTTTAGCTAAATATCATTTAAAAATATATTTTCAAAACAGCCTTTATAACTTTATAATACCTTAAACAAACTGAACATATTTCATCTGATCAAGAAAATTGGTGTTGAAATTCAACAAAAAAACTTTTGTTAGTGTTAAACTTTTTATGAAATACAAGAAATTCTTTAGGCATGTGTTTCTTTTATTTGTTGGTGACAATCTAACAACTGGGGGGTGGGATATTAAATTTATGAATATGTATTCAAGTTGAACACAACAAAATTATGCTGGAAAAGTATTTTATAGGCTATTTATATAAAAAAATTACAAGCAATAAATCCCTTCATTAATTGCTTTTTAAACTTCGATAAAATAAAACAGAACTTTATCTTAAAAAAATAAATCAATAGATCTATTGAAATAAAAATTTTAATGATTTTTTTTATTTCTGTATTATGAAAGAGTAATTACATGCAACTTCATAAAAAAATTCAACAGAACTGTCGATCAAATTTTTATTTATCTGTAAAAGATTTCTATGATTTTGCATAATTCTTCATTTGAATGAGCTTTTATTTTGAAAATACAGAAAGATTTTTTGTAAAATGTAAGTCAAATGAAGAGTTAAGTTGAAAACAAAAAAAATCCAGAATTCCATGTTCTACGTGCACTACTTTTGTCTGTTAAAAGGTTAGCCACTGTAGCGAAGTGATAATTGTCATGGACTTGTTACTTCTGTTTAATCCTGATGCCATTTTAAGACCTGCTGTGTAGAGTGGTTGATACACATTAAATTTTTTCAGATTCAAAATCCTCCTTGTTAGCATAGGGTGGTTAGTGGTAGATAGATAGTGGCATAGTTATAGTGGGGGTTAGATAAGAGATTGTAGGCTGGCAAATCAAGTGACTTGTCACTTGAATGTGGTATAAAATTACAAGGTCCATCACTAGTAAAACTCATGAAGCATCAACGTGCAATTTTAATAAACAATCAAGTCATTAAAATTTTTGTTTAAGCACTGCATCAAAAACTTGGTTAATAGCTGTTCTATATCTCCCTGACTGTGTGCAACAGTTGAGGCATACACTGCTTTCAACTATTGAACATGTTTTGTTAACATGGAAATTGTAAATTTTTTAACTGTTTGTAATTTTTTGTATGAAATTGTTATATGTCATTTAGTAGTAGTGTTTGAAACTAACTTATTTTGAGCTAGTTAAAATTCTCTTTTTGTGTATGCCAAACCAAAACTTTCATGAAGTGTAGCGAAATACATTGTCAAGCAAAATTTTGCTTTTAATTAATTTATTATTTCTTTTGTAACTTAAGTTTTTTTAAATTAAGTTTTTTTTTATGTGTGTGTTTTAAAAGTTAAAGGGTATGTAACATTAAAAGAAAACTTATTTTTTCTATCTTTCACTTCAAAGAAATTAATTATACATCATTTGCAGGAAAATAAATTGGTGTTCAGAAGTTAGGAAAGAAACACATTTTCACAGATTTTTTAAAAACTACTGAACCAATTCATGGGAAATTTGGAATGAAAATAAGTATTTTCATTTCATTCTTGTTGCTAAAAAGATAATAATAAAATAGTTAATGATGTAGCTAGACGACATTTGCGGAAAGTTAAATATATGATATGATTATTCCTGTCAGTAATGCAGCTTTCACAACAAACTCTCATTATGTTTGGACTACAAATTCTACTCTTTTACCATGACACAGTTAGTACTGAGGAATATTTTTGAATGCTGCTGCTAAGATCCAGTTGTTATACATGCTCTCTGGAATTCAAGTCTGGAGATGATGGTTGACCACTACATTTTCAAAATATCCTCAATCTTGAGGTATTCATTGACCAGCCCATCTCTTTGTAGAGGAACATTATCATTCATACAAGTGAACTGGATGAAAACTGCCTTCTATAAAGCTTTTGTAGGATATCCTCCCTATATCTCAGATCAGTCAAGTTGCCTCCTTGAAAAGTGTGCACTTCTGTACATCAATCCAACATCATGCCAGCCCAGAAAATAACATAGCCCCCTCCAAAGTAACACATTTCCATAATATTGGAGGAATGGTTCTAGGTTCCTGGTCCTTTCAATATGTGCACATATCAAGAACCAACATTCAAACTGAATCTCGATTCTTCAAAGAGAACACTGCTCCCGTGTCCAAGATGATGTTGTCTGCATCATGTAAGGTTGGCTCTCCTGTGATCTGAAGTATGTGAAATGTAGACTATTGGTCTGGTGTTCAGTAAAGGATGTATCTTGAAACTGTATCAAAGCAGTTGTGCCAAGAAACTGTCTCCCTTGCCTGTGGTGACTCTTGGGTACTCTGTAACTAGTCTTCTGAATATTGTTTTGTCTCCTGTAATTGATTCTGCTAAGTATTGGCTTGCCTCCTATCTCACTGTTGTTTCCCATCATAAACTTTAATCCTCACTTTAACAGTCACCCATCCGGTATAGTGGTTAGCCACGCTGACTGCTGTGCCATAAGGCCTGGGTTCAAATCCTGGAGAAGACGGATGTTTGTAAATGTATAGTGCCTTTGCAGCATGGGGGTACTATAAATAGACGTTGAGCCACAAGTCCTCTCGTGAGGTTGGTGGAAGGGGAGAAGAGAGGTGGTAGGCCCCTAACCACCCCCAGGTGTCCTCCTTCAAAATCGGGTTGGAATCGATCCAAATCGTACTGTCACCTGTATGGTGTTCACGGCTAACGACTGGCATCACTTAGCCCTTTGCCATGATGAATTTCATGAGCCTTGATCTGGCCTTTGCTGATCAGGTGGCTTCAGTAACAACATCTTTAATCCTGACATTGTTTTTGTGTTGTTATTACAAAAATTATGATCTTTGTAGGCCTTCAAAAACACTAGCAAACTGAAACTGCACAGTACAGTGTTTGAATTATATATCTTATCAGCTTTCTTAATTTGCATAAAATAAAATGAGAAATCAAATTTGATTAGATAATTAAGAAAGGGATAATTTAGTTGTTGTATTTTTCAATTTTTATTAAAAACTGTTTGGTAGATTTTGAAAAAATGTTGTTTCTTTTTTGCATACTTGTGCATGTGACTTTTGTAAGATCATAATTTTTTTTAGTTGAAAAATTATCTTCAAAATTGATGAAAATCCAGGCTGTTTTTAGCAGAAATGCAGTTTTTGGATTGTAGAATTTGGCATACAAAAATCAAGCTTCTAATTAAGAGAGACCAAATTATGTTTTTTTTTAAATTTCCCATAATCTTTCTTTTCTATGAAGGGGGGGGGGAGGGAATTAGAAGCTGTTAAATCTACATGTAATCTCAAATAGAGCATTATTATTGCTTAAGGCTTGGGAAATTGGTTTTGAACTATGGTGAAATTGAAAAAGCTAGGTCATTAAACTACCTATAAAATAGAGTTATTGTCATTTTTGTGCATGTATTGTATCCATTTTTGGTGTTACTCTTCATTTCATATGTAGTTATTCTTAAAAAATATTTTGATAACTTTTCTGGATTTGTAAATTTTTTCAGAAACTGCATCATTCATGGAATTTGCTATGTAATATGATGCATTTAATAACAATTGTTGCATCAATAGGGTACAATCTAAATGCATCAAATAGACATGATCTGATGTATTATTTTAGATTAATTTTGCCTTGAAACAGCCTTTTAAAATTCAGTCTCATCATATGAAAGAATTTTGAGTAAACTAAAGAGAAAAAACAGCAGACATATATTTTTATTATGGAAATGCCAATATAATTCTTTGTTTAAAAATTATGCCAGATTTTTTTTTTTTAAACTCCTTATTTAAAAGTTGCAAAACAACTCTTTTCATATATACTGTTAATGTTACATGAAGTATCCTAGTTGTAGTGATTTAGGGTTTATGTAGTAAATATTTCAAGCTCAAGATTTGTATAGTAAAAGACCATCACTTGTTGCTATCTTAATCTGGTTTCAATTTTAATCTATCTGTAATAATTGATTGTACCTTGAGACATTTTTGTTACTAATTTTTATTTATAATTAGAATTTTTAATGATATCATCTTTTATCATTATAATTTTTTTTTTCATTCTTTCTGTAGTGATGGAAAGAATAAGAATGGTACCAAGAAAAAAAAAGAATTAGAAAAGATTAAAGTAATAAGAGTTGGTCCAAAATATCAGTGTGAAGTTCCAGAAGAAAAGCTGGTTCATGTTGAAGAATTTGCTTCAGAAAAAGATGTACTTCTTTGGAACCCGAATGTTTTACCTGATGACAAGACAAATTGTTATTTAGAAACTATTGGTTCCCGAGATGCTGTTGACGTGGAAAGGGCTTTGTGGTTGCTACATCGCTGTAATTATGACACCAAAGAAGCAATCAGGAGACATGAAACTATGCCTGAAGTGTCAAATGATTATTTCCACTCCTGGACTGATTGCGAAATCAATCATTTTGAAAGAGGGTTTAAATTACATGGCAAAAATTTTGCCGCTATTCAAAAGATGGTTCGCAGCAAGGGAATGGAGGATATTATACAGTACTATTACTCATGGAAGCAAAGGAAAATGAAAAAACAACGGCTTTGTTCCTAGATGGTCAAACATTTTAAGACAAATCAAACTGTTCATGTTTTAAGATTGTACATTTTGTTTATACTTACTGTTAAAAATTTATCAGTGTTAAATACTTGTAAATATTTTTATTAAATACTGTGATACTGTTAATGATGCTTGATGACAAAAAAAAATAATTTTAAGTTCATGAAGTACTCATTTATTTCCCTATACACACTTTCTTAAGTGGTGGTTGCATGAACCAATCCTTGAGCAATTATTTTATTATTGCTTATCATTACTTAACAAAGCTGGAATGAAGTAGCTGCATTAAGATGTATAATAATGTATTATATTTGTTGTGGGTGCCTCTATCCCATATCAACTTTTGGACAATTTTTTTTTTTTATCACATGCAACATTTGTAGATATTGTCAATAAATTTACTGAGAAGTAAATATAGATTTATCATTTTCTTGTTTATATGTTATCTTAATAAACCCTAGCATGAAAATAATTATTGCCATATGATAGGGAAAATGAGAAATTCAGGAATATTTTTTCTGATTTGTGTTTTTTACTGTAAAAAATTTAAGCCCACATTTTTTTTCTTTTGAAAGAATGGCTGCTTATTTTCTAAATAGTCATGTGATAATTAGGTCAATTCTGCAAGTATCCATTTTTAAACGACAAAAGTATTATTCTTTGTCCTCCTTTTAAATAAAATCATATTTATGAGTATATTTTTTTTTAAATATTTAATTTATAAATTAAAATACTGTGGCTTTTTCCTTGCTTTCTTTATTCAAAAATAATTCATTAAAAGGAAAAATATAATTGCAACATATCTTCAAGTATAATTGAGAATGCTGCCTTTATTTTTTAGTGTAAATTTTCAATGTCTGGTATCATTAATAATTCAATAATTTGAGATGATTTTTTCTTTTTCTCCTCAATCTGCTCCACATTTGTATTGATCATTTATATGAATTGGTTTTTAGAATTGGCTATATGTTATTCCATGTCAATTTTGAAACTATATTTCTCTTTCATTCTTAAATCCAATACATGTACAGTTTTCTGCTATTGTGAAAAAATAATTCTGAACCTTATTTTACTCAACTGAAAAAAGATTAAGTATATGTTAATGATTCTGATGACTAATGATTTGACATATTCTAATCATAAAATTAAAAGGTAAAATATTGCTTGATGGTTGGGTCAACATCTATTATTTTCAATGCACAAAAAACCTTTAGTGTATAGTATATGTATAGTATTTTAATGAAAGTTAAAAGCATTTGGGAAAAGATGAAATGATCTTTAGGCTACAATGCTCTTATAATGTTTTATTAATCCTTTGTGACATACAAATGAAATGGAATCTAATGTGCAGTTTCCCTTTCTCTGGGATTGTAGATTTCTAGTACCATTGAAAAGAGGGGAGAATCATGAGCATTAAAAAAAAATTGATGTATAATTCTCGGTGTCTGACAGAGATAGTCTCTGAGACATTAAAATCTTTAAGGCATATGAAATGAAAAAAATCTCAGACTTGTCATTATATGTCAAAGGGTTAATGAAACAAAAAATACTATAAAACTTTAAGCAATTTTTCTACCAAAGTATGTTATGAAGTGTATAGTTGAAATATTAAAATTCTCCTCATTGTATATTTTAAAATGAAATGTATGTACTATATCATTCTGTGAAATAATATTTTTTTTGGAAAACTTTTTTGGTTGTTTTATTTTAGAAATTTTTTTTTTTTTAAAAAAAATTTTTCCCCTTTTTTAATTTTTAATAAAAATTATGTTATCTTTTTTTGGTTGAAAATGTTGGGTCTTTTTAAAAATTTATAGAGATACATATTAACAAATCAATTTTTAATAACATAGCCCATAAGAGAAAAAGTTTGTAGTTTACAATATTTGTGTTTTTTAAAATTTTAAATATGAACTTATTTGCCAGAGATCTTTTATTGCTTGTTGATTTTTGTGTAAGGTTTTAAATCCATTTTTGTAATTTCTTTTTAAAAAGTCAGCCAAATATAGAAATATAACATCAAAATATTTTTACCATTCATAAAATTTTAAGTAAAAAATTTAAAAAAGGGGTTTCAAAGGCTAATTTTGGCCAAGCAAAAAAAAGGGTTTTAATTTTTGGGAAAAGGTAAAAAATAAATAAATAAACATTCATAGAAAAGTAGGTTTATTTCAAATAAACATTACAGTAAACATATATAAAAGAACAATAAAAATTAATGTCTACATCTTGACTTCTATTCTCTGCTGCTATCCTTCCTATTTTGGGAGAATTTATTTTATTATATATAGGGTTATCAGAAAAAAATGAACCTGATTTTAAAAAAGTCATATTGAAACTACTGCACATATTACAATAAGTGATACATGAATGTAAAGATAAATATACTAAGTTTTTTCCCACCAATGATCAACAGTTTGCAGCACATTCAAGGTCGCTATAATTAAAAATTCAAACATGGCAACAATAACAAAGAGTTTTTGCCCCCTGTGAACTTGGAATGACCCAGAAAAAGGTATTTTGGAAAATTTTACACAAATAATTAATTTCAAGCCATATCATTGGCAATTGATACAGCAAAGGACAATAAATAAGCATTTTTGCAGCATTACAAATCATTTTGATAAAGTGAAGCTACAAAATGTATGGAACGAACTGGATGTATGCCTTGTAACAGAAGGGTCACACATCTAACATTTTGTAACTAAAAATAAATTTGGTATATTTCTCTTTATATTCATGTATCACTCATTGTAATATGTGCAATAGTTCCCATAATATGATTTTTTTAAAATTGGGTCCATCTTCTTTGATAACCATGTATATTATTGTGTGCTGCCATATTGGCTGGGCCAGGATTTTGACACACCTGAAGTACAAGTTTTTTTTTCGTAGAAGTACCTAGCAGGAAAAGCATGTGTTATGTCTTAGTTTCCAAATATTTTAGTAAATAGTCATGACAATGCCAAAAGAAATTTCCTTTGTTCTCTCAAATACATTAAAACATCCCACTGAAATTTCTTTTTTACTCAACTCTGATTTTTTTTTTCTTTTAAACTTGTGGATTAAATAACATTTATATTATGGATATATGGACTTTCTGTTACAATTTTGTATTTCTGTTTGGGTAAAAGAAATGAATAATGAAGCTATCAAATCTGATGGATTGATAGGTAATATACTTGGAACTGATGAAGAAAAATAGGGGTTGGACTCTATTTATTGAGTAATTTTAGCATTGGCTCTTATGGAAATTGATTAAATTCTGAATAGTTAAATCAATCCTCATATTAGTATTTCTCTTTTTAACTTAACTCAATGGCACAATAGCCTAGGAGGGCCAAGACCTATTGTGCCCAACTCAGTATACGCAACCTTGGGCCCTGAGGTGCATGAGCAGATGGTCAGCCTGACGCGAAACTCCCAATGTTAAGTTCCCAAGCAAGCTTGGTACTCATTTATCAAACCCACTGAAGGTATGAAAGGCTGAGTCTACCTTGCCCAGCCTGGGGTTTAACCCCGGAAAGTGGTGTAAAACCGCATCAAGCCACCGGTTTCATTTCTTTTAAAACTAATTATATGCTTCTGTAAGCCTTTATTTGACATGAACTGTACAAAAAATTTATGCGCTTTCCTGAAAGAACATAAAATATATTTCGAGTATATTCCTGTGTTTATAACTTCTCTATAATAATAGGCATTTTGATTATGTATAAATTCTACAAAACTTTTTGATTGAGAGATGTTTGAATTTACAAAATATATTTTCCAACTAGATATTAGTTTATTGCATGTATTTACACATTAATTAATCAAACTTGTTATTTCTGAAATACTAAAGCTTATTTAAAGATGCCAGGAGTGTAAATGGTAAAGTATAAAAATTGATGCAGTCAAAGGCAATTGTAGTTGAGCCTCATAATTGTAAATCCCTATCTAGTGTCAAAGATAGCACCTGAACTGGCAGCTATTTTTCTTAACTTCTCACTCTAGCATGAGGATTTTGACTTGACAACATGCATCAACTCTTTACAACCAGGTTCTAGGATCCATTACACCCATGTTAAGCTTATTGTTTCAGGCTTTTAAATTGTAGCACATCCTATATTTTAACTCCCTAGATGGTAGCACCTTACAATGGAGTGTACATCTAGAATAGTGCCAGTTTTCTCGCTAGGTTCGCGGGATATATTTTGGCTATGCTCATGGGTATTCATTCTCTCACACCGGATACCAGAGAGGACTCAGCACGCCGAAGATTTCGAATGCATCCTAATTGAACTTTAACCCAACACATCCTTCAAAATACTTTACTAATATTTTTTTAGATATGTGTATTTCATGCATTGTAGTTATTTATTTTAATTAATAAAATTAAGCAGAAATTCGTTTTGACTTTCGAACTTGAATAGTTTACTTCAATTCTAATGCTTCTTATGGGTTTTAGCATTAAAAACCCACCTTGTAGAGGAGCTGTTGCTCATGAAATCTGTTGACTTTCAAAATCCTCTTGTTGGCATAATGTGGAAGTGTATGAAAAGTGTAATCCTTGTAATTTTAAACTATGCTCAAATAACGAGGTCAGGATTTGTGAATTGGAACTCGACTCTACACACTATACTCATGTAAGGACTTGTAAGTCTTGACAGATTTAACCTGCATCATCCCCTCTGTATGGTGGGTCTGTCTTGTGGTGTGGAAACTAGGAGAAGGGTATAACATCTGATGGGTCATTAAAGGGATAAAATAATCAGAGGAAATATATAGTTCTTCAGTGGAAAATAATGTTTCAATTCAGTTTATCGAGGACAATTTTAAGTTCAATAACAAATAACAATGCTTCTGCACTCGTTCACGTACATAACATAACAAAGATAACATAACTCTGATCATAACAAAGAAAGTTTTCACAATACGAGCCCTTTATACTGAGTGGGCTCTAATATTCTCCTCAAGCAATACTTAAAAACTATTTTCTAATAGTAACATTGATTGAAATACTAAAAACACAAACATAAAAATTGAAGAAAATTATTAATTATACATGATTGGAAAATGCTTTGCCAAATATATATTAATCAAATTTGGTAGTTATTGAAATAAAAAAAAAAATATTTAAAAGGAGTCACTAGAGTAAATGATAAAAAAAAAAGATATTTTTCTAATAAAAAAATGTTATTGAAAAACGAATGTTACTTATAAAAACTGAAAAATATTCATAATTGTATTCAAGGAAACTGTTGAATGAATAAGAGCTATAGGGTTTGGGGGAGTACGCAATAATTTTTCTTCAAAAAGCCCCAAAATGAAATAATATGAAGAAAAATTAATGAATATTTTTCATCAAAATGAAATTAGTTTTTCATTATATAAAAAATTTAATTATATATCTGTGATTTGATAGAATATAAATTTTTACTTTCAAACCAAAGGCCATCAGAGGCTGATTAAGGTAGTTGGAGGCCCCTGGCAGTAAAAGGATTGGAACTCAAGAGTCGAAAAACTAAAATAGTGAAAAGAGTTTTATACTTTAAATTCTCAAAATAAAATGAATTGCTAATAATAAAACTCAACGGCTAAAGAAAAATCTTAACTATATTTTAAAATACTAAACTGACAGTTATACCACACTACTTGATTTCATCCTCGCACAAATGTAATATAATTATTATTATCATATTTATCTTGTCCAAAACATTTTGTTCTGTGTATAATATGGTCATGTTCGATTTGTCTTTTTTCTCCCATAGTACTTAAATTATTTTTAACACGTTTTAAAACTGAAAAAGATCTTTCACCTGATGCACATTCGATATCGGTATAACAATATTTTTATAAGTATTTCTATATTAGGATTTCTCTTGCAACGTGATGAATGTCGTGAGGTCTCCATTGTATCTTTTTTTTCCCCTTTAAAAATAGTAAAAAGTGACCCAATTCATATTGTCAAAATTAAAAGATTCAATGTCGTCCTTGTAATTTTGCTTTTGTGTAGTTTTCTTCTTAATTTTAGGTAATAATCTTTCGTCAAAAAATATGGTAATGTATTTTATAAGTTTCACAAATTTCAGTTCTTCTAGATAGCTCTGTTCTTAAACTATCACATATGAAATAAAATGACTTCACTATGAAATTTTCCCTTCTTTCAGAATTTCATAACCGACTTTACTTTCAACAATAATAATTTTTTACTACCGGCGAGCTTGTCCAGCTTCCTCTTCTAACGAGCGCCCTGATAAATCAGTTGCTCCTTGTTCCATCTTTCAAATTCATTTCTGAAATTTTCAATATAATTTTCTAGATATTTTAGTAAGCTAGATCTTTTTAATTATATATTCACACACACACTCAGCTTATTGCAATGATTTACTTGTAGCATTTATTTCCTGGAGTATGGTATTCCCAATCATGGTCACTAGGGAAGTTTCATATTTTTCGATATGTATCAAAAGGGAAGCAGCCTCCAGTATTGCGGTTTTTTTTTTCTCTCATTCGTAACACGGATTTCAGCCAAGATTACTTTTATTAATTTTTATCTTGCTCTTAAGGCCTAAATTCAACTAACTTGAAATTGTTTGCTTTGAACTAGAAATATCTTTTATCACGTAATTTCATTTAATTTCATTAGTAAGATACACTGATGGAAATAAAATTCCCATCACAAAGAAGCATTTGTGCTATAGCGACAAAATTTGGTAGGCGTTTTTATACATCTGAAAGATGACTTTCATTCAAATTCAGGGGGCTTAGCTACCACCGTGTCAGATATATTATTGATACGGGGCCCAACATGTGTAATTACAGTCTTTCTAACAGGGCTCTTATATCTATAAAAGAGATCCGAAAGAATTTTGATACAGGGTCCTCACAGAACTAACTACGCCAGTGTTCAAATTTCTTGTTGCTCTCATAAGTGTGGGGCTAGTTGCGCCACGTGGAGGATGTGAATCAAGTGTACTTTAAATACGTATTATAAAGTTCGTGAGTGTTATTTATCATTGAGATTTGACGTAGTAAGTTGATATTAGTCCAAAATGACTCTAAGAGGATGAAGAAGCCATTATCAACAGCTCTCTGAGTGTGAATGAGGTAGTATATTAGAGCTAAAAAAAGATGGATTTTCTTTCCGCGATATTACAGAAAGACTTGGAAGGAGTGTATCCACTGTGCATGAGTTTTGGCCACATTGGTCCCGGGAAGGCACTACCTCAAGAAAACTATGTTTCAACCCCGTACGGATCACCACTGACAGAGAAGACCACAGTATTCACCATATAGCTGGGAAACGTAGTGCGTCTACAGCAGAAATTAAAGGTTTTTCCGGTACCAGAGTGTGTGACACAGTGAATTATAACAAATCAATCGTTTAAGAAATAGCTCCCAGCAAGCGCTCTGTAGCGTTCTCAGACCATTAGCTCTAAATCATTGATGTCTGTGGAGATCATTGGAGAGTGGAGGGGCAATGTGATGTGTTCTCCTATCAAAGCTGTTTCTTTCTTGATGCCAGTGATGCAGTGGCGTAATGGAGAATATTGGGGGCCTTCTACAAAGTCAGGATTTGGGCTCCAAGGTCAGTCAGACCTTGAATTGTTTGTTGACCTTGTTTGGGACCTTAGAATTCTGTCATCCCCCCACCACCCGTGATGTGGGTATTGAGGGATGTATATTACGTCACTGCAGTGATGGCTGTATATTGATTAGAAGAAGGCCAGGTCCACGCATGGAAACAATCTTTCAATCACCTAGATACACTAGGCCTGCACCTACAGTTATGTTCAGGCGCTAGCAATTTTCTTTAATTGTAGGAGCACTCTCGAGGTTAATTCACACATCCTGAAGTCAATCTGGCGATTCAAACTGTTGCACTGCGATTTATAAATATCATTCAATGGATATTTTCCAATTGGATAACGTGCTTCCTAATTCCCTGTTGTATCCCATCATGTTCAACATGTGTCAACGTGTTACTTTGGCCTGCTAGATCACCATATCTTTTTCAAATTGGGCATGAATGGGACATCATTGGATGACAATGATAGCTTCATCCAGAACCAGAAATAAACAAAAATGGACAATATTTTTTTCATAGTGTTGGTATTCTTTTTCCATCAGTGTAAAATGTACTCGAGAGTAATTAAGCCCATCTGTACCGTAAAAATGAGCTTGTTTGACTTGTGACTTGAACATTATTCATTAGTTCAAAATAAAACTTGGGCAAAAAAAAAAAAAAAAAAAAAACGTATGCGAAAACTTTGTACAGATTCCAACAATACAGATATACCGAAAAATGATGGCTAGGGCTGCTACACGACTCAAATATGGGTTGCAATATCAGTTCAAAATCTTTTTGTTGCACGTTGAATTTATAAATGGAATCTATCAAGCTTGGGGCCCCTGACGGCCGCCAGGTCTGCCACCCGCTTAATCTGCCTCTGACCACCGTATCAATAATACGGGGCCCTCAAGCTACAGGGGTCCTAAAGTGTGTAACTACAGTTCCACTAACGGGGTTCTCATACCATAAAAAGGCCTCGAAGGAATTTTGATACAGGATCCACTCAGAACTAGTTATGCCAGTGTTTCAACCATTGTATTATATAAGTAAATAGTGGCTGTTTGGCAATAATAATAACTAAACAAATAAGAGAAAAACGTGAACACTCTCACTTCAGTCTTATTTCAAAGCTACAGCCTATTGTTTCAATCCTAGAACACAGTTTATTTCTACCGTTTTCAATTTTATAATTACATAATCAGAGGTAAATTTTTTATTATAAAATGAGCATGCATGATGATGTGTCGAATATATTTTTTGGTGCAATCGTTTCAAAAGGCATAAATATAAAAGAAATTTTTTATGTTAGCGGCACATTTAGAATCGCACTACTCTGATACCATTTTTCTTTAGAAGTGACATGAAGCTTTAATGGACGATTTCCAAGGTTGAACATTATTAAATTGAAGATCTCGTTACATTTAGCACATTCGAAAGGCAATGTAGGGCTGCGGTAGCGCAGTGGTCAAGGTATCGGGTTCGAGCCCAGTACCACTAAAGACCCGTCGTGTAGGGCAGCGATGCACGTTAAATCTGTCGAGAGCTGAAAAGTCCTCCCGTTGGTGTGGTGTGGTAGTTAGGAGAGTGGTACCAGCTCAGGTGTCGTCTACGTCACTTGACCATGGTTCAAAATTACGTGGTCCGTCGCCAAAAGCCCTCGTGTAACTGAACAGTGCGACGTTAATATTCAATCAATCGAAAGGCGATGTATTTCACAGACCTAAAGCTTATGACGATATATTAAGATGAAGTAGCACTTGTAACAATAAAAGTAAATTTAATTTGATTTTAATTTACGTTGCACTTTGAAACAACAGAAGGGCTCTTAGTAACTGACCTTGTAATTTTGAATCATGGTCAAGTTACGAGGACGACACTGAGCTGCTTCCCGTTCTTCAAACTTGTCAATAGCTTTAACATGCATTAGTTTCTCTATGCGCTGGGGAGTGTCTTCAATGACACTAGATTCTGAAACCGCTGCTCGACAATACCACCACGAGTAGAAGACCATGACCCCACAGACATCTAATTCTTTCTAATTAGAAAATCTGAGTTTCTCAAATTAGCTGTATTTTTCTTCCTTTTTGCGTAGATAAAATTATAAGGGGATGAAACTCTAGGAGTAAATTATCATATTCCTGTCTTATATTGATGCAAAGGGAAGTTTTCTTGGGAACTAATTTGATATCGTGGTACTGCTCGTGTTTTGAGTGATTTTAGAATTGTATCAAATAGATCTGTAGTGGCCAGTCTGATATTATATTTAATTTGATCGGTTCTACTTGGCGAAACTTTCCAATTATTTGGAATGAACTTTTTTTCATGCTTTTAATAGTTTAGAATTTGGAGATATTAACTGTAACTGTATCGAGTATCTGTTTATATTTACATTTGTAGTTTTCTTAGCCTTTGAAGTGGTATGTGTAAGGAATAATAATCTGTATTAGCTCCGCGATTCCCTTATTATCAAATCAACCATTGAATTTCATTTTATAGCTGTAAAATGGATATTTTAAAAGCAGAAATAGAGAGAAAAAAACGATTGCTAGAGGAAAAGAATCTGGTCGTATGTATTTTAAAAAAGTTATCGCTCTTTTTGTTAGGTTCACTGGAAGTTAAAGGATAATACTACATCTTCTTGTCTACTTCTAATTTATTTTTGATCTTCGTTAACTGAAACACAGGTTGCCACTTGGTGCCCAACATAAATATTATATAAATTTCAATATTCACAGTTTATATTTGTTTGTATTGATAATTTGAATTAGCTACCAAACTAAATCCGAAATTTATCAACAATTTTTGTTTGAATCAGCTACTGACTTAAGTTTGGTAATCCTTCCGTTTCAGGACGTTTGACTGAAAAATAATTTTGATAAGATTCAATATATTTTCTGTTGCATTGTTAAGCTAACATTCAAAAACAGTTTATTTAAAAAGTTTCCTAAACATACAATTACATTTGCAATATTCATACATAATATTACTTAAATATTTGTGAGTTTTACTATTTTTATATATTCCATTTGTTTAACTTTCCATGCGATTTTAAATGCTATAATTCATAGCAAGATTAATTTTGTGGGTACGTATTTTCACAACCTATGGGCGACATTATATGAAGTAAAGTACATGGTTGCCAATTCAGCTCGTACGACAAATATGAAATCCAGGTTGCTAAATTGGCTTGTTATTATTAGAGTTGGCAATTGTTGCGATAATGTTAAAGTACCATTTTATGTTTCTATCAGTGGCCTAAATGAGAATATTAGGGCCCCCCTGCAAAGTCAAGTTTTGGGATACATACTTGGCTTTAGTCAGGCTATTGAACTGGTAACTATGCATATAAAAATAAGTACTTACAGGGTACTTATAAATTAACGTCATCACAGCCAAGTTTGTACCTTATGAATAGTGCCATTTTGCATCAAAATCTCACTGATTCTTTTTCTAAAGTAAAATGCTTGAGCAAGAATCTTTTTTTGTTCCGTTTTACTGTTTGATATCATGGCATGATTCGCAAATTTGATTGCAGTAACTTTAATACCATAGTACCACTTATGGAAAATGTGTGAATATTACTGGTGTAAATAATGTCCATTTTTAATTCACAATACCCAAATTAAATTCCATCCTTTTAATTTTACTCTGTACTACTTGAAATGTGTAAATATTCAATTGACCAAAGTATCAACAATTAACTGATGATTTAATGAAAACTCTTATGTGTCAGGTAACATTGACAGTGCCATTGAAATTGAGAATTTTACTGTTATTTTCTTGGCTTGTATGATTGTGTATGTATACTTAAGGAATATTACTTTATGTGTAAAATGGCAAATTAAAACCAGTTTTAATGAAGAACTGTCCTTTGTTGTGTATTATATATTCAAAAAAATTAAAAATATCTGATTTTTAAAAATTCTTTTCAAAATGATATCATATGTAGAAAAAATGTAAATGTAGAAGAAATTTATAAATTTTAAGATAGCTTTAAATATGTGGACATATTTGCAGAAATTTACGTTGACATTTTTGTTATTTATGTATTAGTGTTACCGTAGCAAAATTTGCACCACATGAATTGCGCTGTGATATCAAAACAACTAAGATTCTTATGTATTTTATTTGAAGAGAAACTGTTTTTGGGACACTATTTTGGCTGTGGTGATGCTAATACGTAAATACTGCATTTTTTAAGAAATTCATGATAGTATTCAAAATTAAAATTCATCATTATTGACTTCTCTATTTAGCTTGAATAAAAAAATATGATTTAAAATACAAATTATATAATAATGAAATTTAGTAAAAGAAATGAAAATTTTTTTAAAATTCGTGTATTTTCTTTAAATTTGTTATTCTTTCATAACTGTTGTTGTAAATCAGTATGAAAATAATAAATTTCATACATAGCAATGAAGAAAAAAACAATGAAGGATGAGAACATAGCTCTAATTTGAATTAATACAAAGTTTCAATATTTTAATATTTAATGAATTTGATTGATTTAGGGGAAAAAATTACATTCTTTGAAAACAGAAGGTTTAATGGGAGAAAGTGCATGAAAAACAAATATAATGTAATATAAATATTTTGATTTATTAACTTAATAGAAAATGTAAATTTTAATGAAATGTTAAGCAATATTTTTCATGTGCCGTATAATTGCAAATATTTTAGTAATCCATTGTAGCTATCTTTGTTATTCAAGATACCAGAGATTAGTGTTTTCAACATTGGACTTTTTCCAAAGCTGATTTAATGCATACATATTATTAATTTAATTTTAGTATATATATGGGGATTGTTGTTAAATGTATTACATATCCTAGGGCCCTAAGAAAAAGTATTTCAGAAGAGGTGAACTTATGAAACAGCAAGAAGAAGAATATTGGCAAAAGCATTTAGCTCAGAAAGATGAAAATGAAATAATTGAAGTAAGATAACTAATGCAATGATTTCTTATTGAAAGTCATAAGTGTATAAAACTTGTATAATTAAAGTAAATTGTAAAGTTTTACAATTAAAATGAAAACTTTTTAAAAATAAAGATTTGTTTATAGGAGTTATAGATTGTTAAAATTTGAAATTTCGCCTTTGCTACATATATGAACTAGTTATTAATGAATTTTTACTGTATTTTTTTAAATAATTTTTCAAAATATGAATTCATTTCATATCTGTATGAAGAAACTTATTTTATATTTCTCTCTCTCTCTCTCACCTTTTGCAAATATAAACAACATTTTTAAACCCCAAAAAACCAATATAATTTTTGGCTCTCTCTCTTATATGTAACCAAGTAAATATTGATTTGCTCACATATCTTAAACATTTAGTAATTTAAGCATATTTTTGTGAAATTACAGAAAATAAATAAATTTATTATTTAAATTTATATTTTTACTAATTATTAAATAAATGACAAAAATTTAATTTTCTTTGACAAACACTGGTGCTTAGATTTGGAAAATTATTATTCTACTGTACGCACCACTTGTGTATCTAGATTAGTGCAGATGTTTTTTAAATTATACATGAAATAAACATCGAAAACATTTTCTTGTTAGAGGATAAACTGAATTCGGACATAGATACAGAACTATCTTCTAATTTTCATGATTATTTTTTGGATGAATCATGCAGTGATATCAGCTTTTTTTTTTAAGTTTTGAAATTATCAAAACTGAAAAAAGTGTTACAGAAATATTTTTTACATTTTGAACTTTGCTCTATGAAACTCGCATGCCATCTACTGTAAGAAGGGAAGGAAAACTAAGGTTTAGATCTGACTGCATTGCAAACTCATTGACTACATTATTGAAGTATATCATTGAGGAATAAATTTTAAGTTTTTTTGACCAGGTACAGAACCTAATCTTCTTAGACTGACAAAGAAACATTTTATCAAAATCTTAGCCTCCACCGATAAGAAACTGAAACTGGCAATTCAATGTGCAGTTTGTTGCTTGAGAAAAAAAGACAAAGGAAAGAGAATCCCAGTAAAAATGAGATTTTTCTGTCTTGCTTGTGATGCAGGACTTAGCACCACATCACACTTCAAATTGTACCTCACTAAAAGGAATTTCTCCATAATTTGAAAAAGTGTAAATATATCAAAAACTTCAGTACATCTGAGAGAAATTTTTAAAAAATATATGCATGGAACATTATTCACATGCCAAGCAGAGTGTACTTACAAAGAACTAACATTTGAAGATTTAAGTGTTGAAAAGTAAAAAAAAGGCTGCTTACATATTATCACAACCTATTATATGAAACAAAGCACATAATTGCCAATTCAGAGCATACAACACATACGAAATTGGGGTTGCCAACCTGACAAGTTATCTTGAACATTGGCGATTGTTACAAAAATACATAAGTACCAATAAAAATATATAAAAACTTTAAAATTGTAAAAAAAATAAATAAATAAAATTCTTTTATTTTCTTATTCCTTTAAGAGTATGGTGTTTGATTTTATATGCCATAATAAACTGTGTCTTGTTATGAAATATTTATGGTAAAAAAATTGACCAATTTAGGGACCAAACTAGTACCTTCTTTTTTTTTATTTTTCCACCAGAGTTAATTTGTAATCAATACTTAATCGCGATAAATCTTTGAGACTTACCTCAAATGCAATATGCTGTCTAAAAATTGGTACCACCTTTCATTTGTAAATAACTTATATTTCAACAAGGAATGCATTTATTAGCAGTGCAACATATAAAAAAGTATAAGAATGCGTGCAGGAAACTGATTCCTAACATCTTTATGGTTTATTTATTGCTGATATATACTTATATGGATTATATTTTGCCAAAGCAACTTGAAATATTAGACAAAATACTTTTAGCTTGGGATAATTATCACTAGAAGGTATGTGTTCTGCCTGTTCTGAAACTGCAATGAACAAGCAGATTATAGAGCGTATTTGAGGAAGGATTAAGTAGCAAAATAAAAAACCTAGTGGAACAAGTTGCCACCTCCTTGAATCCTACCTCACAGGGCTTATTAGTCTGAAAAGTAAAACTGCATATGAAAAAGAAATGTTTGATACCATCCTAAGAGAAATTTCTAAACATTTTTGGATGCTAGGAAAAATTTATTGAAATTCGCCAAAAGACATCAATGGCATGTGCAAGTACTACAACATATTATTGAAAATGAAGAAGTATCATTTTTACTGCTTTCCTCCAAACTGTCATCTTCAACTTTCTCAGATCTGAAATTCCAAAAATATTTTAATCTCATGTATGCATATATATATTTAGCTTTTCATGAAAATTATTTTTGCATATTAGTATGTCTCAAATTTACATACAAATTTTTATGTTGAACCTTAATAATGTTTTAAACAATGTATTGAATTTTAAAAATATTTTTTAATAACTTAAACTGTTTTATTCCCAAACAGTTAAACATTTACAGAAATGTGCAATATCAGCATGAATAGGCAGTAGGAAAACAAAGGATTAGCTTCACTTATGGCTGATGCATGCTGAAATGATGAATAATCATCAAGCATAGGGTGGATACCTTTAACAACTTTTATAAATTCCATCATAACTTAACAAACTGATATCAGTGTTAAGGACTCAAAGGAAACTAAATTATGTTATCAATAGATTAATTTATTGTATTGACTCATACTTATATTAACTTCTAAAAAAAATTTTTTTTCTATGTAAAAGTCTTCCCACCATCCCCCCAAAATTTAATTGAGTATAATCACAAAAAAACGTATTCAAAGTTTCAATCAAATTTGATCGTTAGTTTTAGAGCTATTTGGGAAAATTCATTAGGGTGCCATATATATCTGATTATTTTGAGAATATGAGTAATAGGAAAACATTTCACAGCTTTGTTGTAATTCTTAACAAAATTTTAAGTATTTTTCTTTTTAAAACTTTTATTTTATTTGTAATACATTGATTTTTTTTTAAAATTAATATTTTTAGTATTTAAGAATGAAACCGATTGTGCATTTATTTTCATTTTTAATACTGTATGGTAAGAAGACAAATGATTAAAAATTATTAACTTAAATATAACTTCAATATGATAAAATTAGAAATTAGAACTTATTTTTTAAATATTTCCTTAATTATTGAGGATAATTGGATGAAAGTTCGGATTTGAATTTTAAGATCTGGTAATTTTAAATGTCTAAAAATTGTGGTTAGTTATATTTCACTTTTTCATTTCACTATTAAATCAGTTACATTTATTAACTAGCAGTACTTTTTTGATATTAAAACTAGAAAAAAAGTATCCGTTGATTTATGTAAACATCCTTAAAAAGTGTCAAATAAAAAATTAACACGTCAAATGTGTGAGACATTTTACTCTAGGAGATGCATTTTTTAAAACTTCTTAACTTGGAGACTCTTATGCAAGAATTTTGAAATTTGATGTACTTAACGATGATAAATCATTTGTGTAAGAAAAATTTTAAGATGTTCACTGTGTGGCAATGTTAATAAATTAACTTATGAACTTTATAATTTAATTTCTTTTGTAAGTTGATAGTGTCATCAGTTTTGTGTTGCTGTGATGAAAAGTGTAAAAATCAAGATTTCTCTGGCTTATAACAGTATACTATTATTATTATCTTAAGATTTCAAAAATTTCTCCTTTTTTTTTTTTAATTCATTTTTACCACAAATATATTGAAAATTATGTTACATATAAATATGCATTCAGGTATACAAAATTATCATTTGATTTTAGAAAGAGAGGAAAAAAGCAGAGGAAGAATCTTTAAAATCTAAAGAATCTGAAGGTACTTTGCCGAGAAAAGAAGTAAGTTGTAATTTTCTAATGGTAATTCTTTTTGAAGTTTTTTTACAATAGTTAGTTAAAATTATAATTTTTTAAAATTTAATTAAATCTTATTAAAATCTATTATGTTACCCTCCCCCCTCCAAAAAAAATTACAAACATAAATTCATCACATGTTTTTTTTCAGAAACAATATGATTTTGTTTGGGGAATCAATATGTAATTTGTAATCAGTATTTTAATTATATAAAGCCCTCAAACAAAAATTTTCCATTTTGTTACTGTCAGACTTATTTCCTTGTTAGTTGAATTTCTCCTTTATCTGCTTAGAAAAATGCTAATTTTTCTTTTATTGTATTGATTCTGCTTAATTGCATAACTTTCATTAAGGATTTTTTTTTCCTAATTACATTTTTTAAAAAAATTTCTACATTATTATTAAAATTAATAAGATGTATATAAAATGTGTCAGAAATATTTTTAAAATAAAATCTTCTACATGATGTGATGAATTATTCCACTTCTTCATTACAGATTATTTTAATTCGTTGATAATAAAATATGTATGCACACAGTGGAACCACATTTAATAAACAGAATTTGTCATAGAATCTTGTATGTGATTTAAAACATTCCTTAAATCAAGGGTGTCAAACTCAAAGGCTGGGCCAGACAAATAAGGTTTAGCTTTTGGTGAGCCGCAAAAAAATTAATATTCATAGAAACATAAATTTGTTTTGAAAAATATGTTATATTAAACATAAATAAAAGAATAAAAAATTTAATGTTTAAGTCCTAAGATCTGACATCTCTTTTCTACTACTATCTTTCCTATTTCGGGAAAATTTTTATATTGTATTATATATTATCGGAGGTCGAGATATACTGACGAGGTCAAAAAACTCACAAGGGGCCACGAGTTTAACACCCCTGCCTTAAATAGAGCAATTTTCCCCATATGTTATTGTAAAATACAATAATATGCTCCATGTAACAAAAAAAAAGTACTTATTTTTTTATGTATAATGTTTATCTAAAAGAAGCTATGTGTACTTGTGCTAAGGAATACAAAAATCTTTTCTCTTTCATTTTTTCACAAATGTTGTTATTGTTAATGGTCTTGCAATTGCTTTTAGTATTTCTGTAGGAATAGCAACTTCTCTAACTTTGTAGAGAATACTTAACAATTGCTTAGGTGTTCCTTGTTACTCTCTTTAAAACATCTAATATCTTTGTTCTTGAGAATACTACAAATCATTAAAGTAGATCAGGGTTGGCAATTGTTTTAGTTCAAGGGCCACATGGTGGAAGCAGAGGATACCCGAGGGCCACACCTGTTTAAAGTGATTGCATTCATTAGTTAACTTTGCATTTCAGAAAAGATATAAATTGTATCATAAAAATCAATAAGTACAAGTTAAATAAAATAGTGGCAGTTTTATTTAATGTGTTTATTTTGCTAATTTCATATCTATAACTGCAAGCACATTTAGTTTAAGAATCAGTTTAATAAGACAAAGGAACCCTATCACGCTTTTCTATAATTTTTTAAAAATTATGAATGATATTTGTTGGGGTGAAGCGAGTGAACTTATTTTTTCTGGCGGAAGGATAACTGTGTGATCCCCACATGAGTTTTCCTTCAACCCCCGCATTCCTTCTCACGGGTTCACTAGCTGACGGTCACTGTGTGCTTTTGGTCAGATTTTCTGTGTGCTGTTTCCGTGATCGTTATTTTCGTATTTGTATATAAATAAATGTGCTGTGCAGAGATACCTGAGTGGAAATAATTTCACAAAAGAACAACAATATTGTTTGTTGAAATTCGCATTCCAACCAACTTGCATCTCTATATTCACTCTTGTTGATCTTTGTGCAAAAAAAACTTTGCTCACAAATATATGTTGACCAAATGTAGAGAAAATGTTCTATTTAGTTTTCTGACTGTCTTGGTGGTCCCAAAAAAAAACTCTTTGTTTTCCACATGTGGTCTGCATGCCACTATTAGTCTACTCCTGATGTAGATCAGTTGTATATGTTGGCCACACTTGTACCTTATTCTCAATTTCTTTTTTGGCTGTCTTGTTTCTTTTTCTTTGGAAACATTTTTGCAAGTTATATTATGCCTTAACACAAATTTGGAACATGTGTGATCATAGGCAACATTAATATATCTGCAGAATGAGTGCTAAACATAGAGTGACGTAACAGGTCCACAGTTTGGGACTTACCCTATCTTTCATACTCATTATGCAAAAAGTTGCTTATAAAACAAGCCACTTTATCCTTATCCTATGCACTATAAAATAAAGTTTTTTTATAGATCTGTAAATATATTAAAAATTAAAATAGTTTTTTTGGAGTAAAATAATGAATAATTACTCACAAGGTTATTTTTATGTAAAAACATTTTGTAGTAATATAATAGTTCTTGGTGAAGATTTTTATATAGCATTAAATGAAATTAGATTAGATGTGATTGTAAGATAAAGCATTAGATTTGAGATGCGTATAAGATAAAATATTAGATTTGAGATGCATATAAAACATTAGATTTGAGATATATATGTTGTTTGTTGTGACTAATTTGTGTTTATTATTTTATTTTTGATTGATGTCATAATAGAATTTAAAAAAACTTAAATCTTGTTTTATCAATATCAAAATTTGTAAATAAAAAATGCACTGAATACAAAGAGTATCTCATAAATTGTATAATGATTACACTTTTTAAAATAATAGATTTATATCCAATTAAATTTTTATTTACTCTTTATAGATTAGATTTAAAAATATTTTTATTGTTATTTGATTTTTTAACAGGTAATACGGAGATTACGCGAAAGACAAGAACCCATATTACTATTTGGTGAAACTGAACCAGAAGCATTTCAAAGATTGAGACGTTTGGAAATTCTAGAGCCTGAAGTAGACCGTGGTTTTAGAAATGACTTTCAGGAGGCTATGGAAAAGGTAGATCAGGCTTATTTGGATGAAATTTTGAAGACTCAGGGCACTGCTGAAGATGGAAAATCTATCAATGATGTAAAAGTTGAAGACGAAAAGACTTCTATTGAAGAAATTAAAGTAAATGAACTTTCTCTACTGTTAATTAATTATTTAACTTTTAACAATATACATGATAGTCATGAAAAAGTCTTCTTTTTGTATTCTAAACACATTCAGAAACTTGTAACCAGGTAACAATTTTGAATATAAAGAGTTATATTAATTATGAAAATTAATATATTTTATATAAATATACATTTTTTTATTTAACTCTAAAAAAATTGAGCACTGTTTTAATACTTTACATTTTCTCTTCTCTTGTTATATTAATTGTATTTTGTTGCCTGAATTGATTTCTAAAAACATTAAATATGTTACTTACATAACTTATTAGGAATTAAAAAAACAGCAGATTCTATTATTATAAAATCTTAGTATTTATTTGGAGATGAAAGAGGGCTTTGTGTAATATTTAAGTGGTATAATCTGGATGGGAAAAATAAAATTTCAGAAATATAATAAAAAACAGAAAGCATAAGAAACACAAGATATTTAATTTCCTTTGAAATTCATTATATTCTAATCTCTTTCTCCTACAAAATTTTTGCTCTGAATTGTCTAAAATGGTTCAAATAGATACATCTTTTGATTTTTTTTATAAACAGTGTCTTTTTTAATTTTGCTGCAAATTAATATTGCTGATTTTTAAATATTTTTAAAAATGCAATTTTTAATATGAATACTAATTTCAAATATTTATAGGAAGAAGCTAGTAAAAAATTAGGCAAAGGATCTGATAATGATGATGCCAAAGTTATTTTAAAATTCTTGAGGGTAAGTTAATATAATTTTTACTGCTCTTCAAAGTTAAAAAAGTTTTTTATTGCTTTTTTTTAAAAATAAGAGTATTTAGTTGCATAAATTATTTAAATAAATGTACAATTATTGAATGTATTACTATTATAGAATTATGAATAGCTATTATCAGATTGTGTATTTATTTTAAATTAGGATTTACAAATTTCTGGATATTCATAACAAAGGCAATTTGTTTTTAAACATTTAAAGAATGTTTGTAGTATTCATTTTTAAAGCTTTTTTTTACTATTAATTATTCTTTTATTGCACACACTAATATAATTGTAAAGACCAGATACTTTTTTCTGGATGAATTATATTTTGGATTCTATTCTCTTTCAGTGTGCTGTTATTAATATACAGCCATAGATCTGCAAGATGTTAAACAAAATAATATTATGCCATGTTGAGTATTTTTTATTTGAGTTTCATTCTTAAAATCTCCCTTTCAATACACATATAAACACATGCATAATGGTTCCCATAATTTTAATGATAGCATTTTATTTTATTTTTTGCACAATATTGGAAACTATTTCAGGTCATTTACAATACCAGGGAGCATGAATGTCAAATTCATATTAAAAGGAAGATACTGGGATATGCAAATAATTAGCACGCACACACAGTCTCACTTTTACATACACAAAAACCCCATAAGAAAGAAGAAAACTTCAGTCTGCAATATTTATAATACTGCATCATCCATCTCTTTATTGTTTCTAAAATTTAAATTAGATATTTTAATCATTAGTATTTAAATCATTTTTGTCTCTTGAGTAGAATATATTAAAAATTAAATATATTCACACATGAATACAACACAACTCTCCAGTCTTAGACCCTGAGACTGGAGTTTGCTGATATATTATAACAGCTTTTAATTTTGACCAATACTATCTTGTTAAACTTCTATTTATAGTTTAGCTTTAAGCTAGATTTATGATATTTTAGTATTTGATTAATTATTTTATATATATATATATGCTATTACTTGTGTTACAGCATCATTTTTTACATTATACTTATTTCTTTGAAAATATTTTTATTCTTTGTTGACAAAAATGTGTCAAGCATTTAAGGAATTAATTTTTTTAAAATGATTCAATCAAAATATAATCAATGACCTTGGTTCCTTTTTTTTTGCAAGCTTAATTTTGCCTGTACAATTGATTGCTGAATCTTGTATAGTATCGTACAGCTAGATAAATCTTGTTTTTGCACAAGTTATGTTGAATTTTAGTAAATCAGATACTCATTGAATACTAAAATGGTATCCATTCCTTCCTGTTGCTTGCAAATTTTTCATAATTACTTACAATATGTGTACTTATTTTTAAAAAGTAATTGAAATGTGACATACTATTTTTTTTATAATTATTAATGCATGATCTGTATTGCTAAATGGAATGCAGACATGAAATGAGCAGTGAAAATTTCTGTTTTTAATTAGATTACATCTATCAATTGGATGGTGCTACTGTTTGAATAACTTAAGTTTTGCATTAAACTTGTAAAAATGCAGTTTTCACCTAGAAACCATTAACTATAAATTAATGTAGGTTGTAAATTAAATGTAAGTTATTTAATTATTATTATTATTTTTTTACAATTTTGTTATTTTATCATTGTGTTAAATTATTAATGGTCTGTAAATATTTTTTGTAGATGTGTTTTGAGTGTGTGAGGACTCTTAAATTAAAAAAGATTTAACTTTTTTAAAAACTTACAAAATAAAAAAAATGTTTTTTGAAAATTAATTTTATTTAAATTATTTAATTTTATATGAAATGACCAATAGAGCAATATTAAATATATCTGAAAAGATTTAGTTTCTAAGGACAAGAATTAAATTTATTTTAATAGTATATAAATACAGGCTTGAAGATAATCTATTACTGAAGCTTAAAAAGATAAATTTAAATTTCAAGCCTAAATATGAAAACTTGACACATGTAAATATACAGAAATCAGCTAATTTTATCCGAACTACATGTAACCGTTGAATCTAAAAATTTTCTTTTTTAGTTCTTACTACAGCTCTGGGGCCAAAGATTGAATGCTAGAACAGAGGATGAAAAAACTTCTGTGAAAGGTAAAATGGCATCTGCAACCTACACTCAAACCCAAGATTATATTCGACCTCTTTTTCGAAGATTGAAAAAAGAAAATTGTCCTGAAGATATATTGGAGCACTTGGTTTTAATTGTGAATTACATGCTTGATAGAAATTACGTGAAGGTATTTGTATGATAAATTATATTGAATGTAGGTATATTCATTGTACTCTTTCAGAAATTCTATTTTTTTTTCTAAATTATGGGGATAATGCAAAATGTAGAATATTTTTCTAAGCATTTTGAAACAACTTTTCTGTATGAAAATATGCTAAAATTCAATATGTATGGTTATTTGACTATAAAATATACATTAAAAAAAAAAAAAAAATTTTTTTTAAAGGTATTTGCCCTGAAAAAAATGCTGTATATTTCCATGTATAACCAGAGAATTTTTATAACTTTTTTAAAGCTTGTCAAAGCTTTTAAAGTCAACTTGTGATGCATGAATCTGCTAATTTCATAAAAACACTATAAAGTAACATTTTCTGTTAGCAATGGACTAGCAATTTTAATCTTTTAATTTACCCTTTGAGCGTGTTGAATTTGGTATTTATTTTTTAAAAAAATCACATAAATTTTTCAATGTTGGTGTCTGAATCCGAGTATCGCAATACATCATAAAATTCATATCCATTCATTGGTATGTCTAGATCAGGGGTGGCCAACCCGCAGCATGTGTGCCACAGTGGAATTGTAACAGTAGCACATGTAGACTTACTGAAAAATTAAATTTGAAAAGATAATAATAAATAACCATTTTCTGCTATGAATATAATAAAATAAATATCACTCATAAAACTAGCTGATGTGTACCTATAACCACCTAATTTTATTAGCATCTGCGAGAAATAGATGCATCCTAATATAGGTGACTTGGTATAAAAAAAGTAATAATACAAAAGCCTCATAAGTTAGTACTGAGCTTTTAATAATTAAATTATTCAAGTAGCTCATTTTTATTGTATACATAACCTAACTGATTGAATTTGTAAAAGATTTATTATTAATAAAACCTAGATTTGTATTTCCATTTTTTTTATTATATTAATTTTAAATTTGGACTACATAGACTTGCATTAAAAAACATGCTATTTATGTTAAAATCCCATAATAAGTCTATTAGTAACATTTATTCCCTTTTCCATTTTTGTGTGTTGGAAAAGTCGGAAGTGGCATGCATACTTATTTTTTATCACTCTTCTCAAAAAGAGTGGCCACCCCTGGTCTAGATGCATATCATTATCACTTTAAAAACTTTCAATATTAGAATTAGTATTCTTTTCGAATGTCGTATATGCTTAAGAACTCAGATTTAGTCTTTCTAACAATTCTGGACCCATACACAACTGATGATTAGAGAATGCACAGTAACCCTTCCAATATCATCCAAAGGAACCATTTTCAAGATAACAGAATTCTCATTGGCAGAAATATCATACTTGATACTCGTACTGATTTTTACATTTTCTGAAGATGGCTAGTCACTACTCTCTGCTGTTGCACTGAGGTTTTTCTTAGAAATAATATGAGTCCTTAATTTCTCATGATGGACAACAAAATTACTACTCGATCATATAGCGGCTATCAAAAGAAGTGTTAAAGGGAAGATGTTTAATGGTTAGATTGGTAGGTAAGGTCCCCAAATCTAAATTCAATCAAGTGTGTGGGACACTCTTGGCAAACACTTGGGTCACCTGTAGCCAGAAACAATTCTGAAGCTGCGATTGGAGTCACACACACACAGACACTAAAAGAGGCAGCAATGCCTCAACAGCTCATCGATAACCTTGTAAGAATTTGAAGATTATGTACATTTTGTACAGCAATTAAGAGTGATCATATATCATACAAAAAGCTGGATTTTTCTTACCAGCCACTTGTTGCATGGGCATTTCAGTTTTGTGTCAAATTGTTTTCGAGGCTAATTTTTCAGTAAAGTTCTATTTTATCCCCTATATCAGGGGTGGCGAACCTTTTTGGATCAACATGCCATTTTTTCTTTAATAAATGTTTAGTGAGATATAGACGTGCCATCAAATAATTTTGATTTGTGAGAAAATAATAAAACTAAAGAACTAAACCTGTGAGAAAATAATAAAACTAAATACTAACAATTCATAACTCTTTTTTTAAAACTAAAAATATACACATTTTGCACTATATAGTAGTAAATGTTTTAGTTATAAGTGTAATTCAAATTAAAGTAACATTAGTGTGAATTATGTTGTGGCAGATTAGAAGACAAATAACCTGCATTAGGATTGAAGATGTAAACTTTTAGCAGAATGCAAGCTGAATTGGAGTCATCTGCCAAATGGTTTCAAGGGAGTTTTTAATGTTATTCATTTCTAAAAATAGGGACTTGCAGGCATAGGTTGATGAAAATATGGTTAAAACACCATGATACAGTTTCTTCAAACAGCTAAATGTATCTGGAATCGAATTCCATGTTTCCAAAATATCGTTAATCGCTTTTTAATATTTCTGTTTCAATCAATTCCAACTTTCTCCTTTTTTCAACAAATTTTTGAATCCATATTGAACTAGACTGGAAATCAAAATCAATCAGCTGCATTTCAAATTTTTCAATTTCCTACTAATTTAATCTGGACGAATTCTCAGTTTATTAAATGAAGTCACATCAGGGCACATAAAAAATTTGAGCATTTCCGATAATTCTTTGACCAAAAAAACTTCCCTGGGAACTGCGACCGATCACTCGCGTTTGATCATACACTTCATATTGAACCTTGTTAACCGTTTTGATCGGTTGTGTGCCTTAAATATTGTGTCGCGTGCCATGGGTTCGCCATCCCTGCCCTATATTATCTTTTAATTTTTGTTAACCTTTTTTAGGTTTTTATATCTTGGGGATCTTTTGGTATTATTTGTATGAATTTAGAACACTTTTTGCATGTTGTTGCATTAGTTAACCCATCTGGACCTTAATTTTTATGCACTAGTATATAAATACTGTTAGAATATCTGGTTTGCCATACTCATTAAGAATTAGGTTCTGAATTGATATCTGTTATGCTGAACTAATGTGAATTTAGGGCATCCCATCATTGATTATTGAGTTATTGACTACACAATTTAATATCTTATTACATTCATTAAAAACTAAAAAAAAATTTTTTTTTCTTTTTTTTATCTTTGAACAGAAAATTGTAGAATTTATTTGTATTTATTTTCCCATAGCATGCATTTATGTGTGTTGCAGATTCATATTTTATCATAATGTATTTTTATTTTATTAGCCAGACTTTTTTTTAATGTATCACACTTAAAGTCTTTTAAGATTCTTCTTTTCTTGTATTTCCCTTATGTGAATTTTTTTTAACAAAAATGTTTCATAGAAAGCCTTGAGCAAATTAATTTTAAGTAACATAACATTTAAGTGTATAAATTTTTTTTTTCAATATTTTAGGCAAATGATGCCTACCTCCAGATGGCTATAGGAAATGCTCCTTGGCCCATTGGTGTTACTATGGTTGGTATTCACGCTCGTACGGGAAGAGAAAAAATTTTCTCTAGAAATATTGCTCGTATCCTTAGATGTTGTCAAACATTTAAAAATGATTTGATCATTTGTTATATATTTTTTATATAAAGTATTAGTAAAAAAATATTTTTTGTATTTCCTTAACACACGTTTCTAGATGTTCTCAATGATGAAACTCAAAGAAAATTTATTCAGGTAACTATTAATAGTTTTTCTATTTATTTTATTTTATTTTTTTTTTCTATTTTAAAACTGTAGCTTGAAATTATAAACAATCTATTATCATTAATAGCTGTTTAATATCTTCCTTGAATGTGACATTTTTGTGAGTAATATTTTCAAAGCTGTGTTGAGTTCATTGTATGATGTATTATTGAATTCCTCATTTTTACTATAAATATTATTTATTCAAATTTGTTTTGTTTGTATCACTACATTTCTAATGAGATGTTTCTGATAGTTATGTTATCTAGAGTAATAATTTTTTTATTTACATGGAAATTAACAATTTCGTTATTTTAAAGTACTGGAAAAATTATGTTTATATTTTTTTATGTAAGAATGCAAAAAAGCTTACAATTATTATTTTTTTTAATAAAATGACTTATATTTAAAAATTATAAACTTCGCTTGTAGCAGATCTATTACTTATATAAAACTTAACATTTATATTCATATCAATAAATGTTATCTTTGAAAATATGTATAGTCATTATAAGTACAAGTTTGAAATGTGAGCATATTGCAAATGCCTTTTACATTGTTCTGAAAATTTCTTTTTCAGGCATTGAAGAGACTTATGACTCAATGTCAAAGATTTTTCCCTACAGATCCTTCCAGATCAGTAGAATATAATGCATGAAAAAAGAAATATCAGCATGCTTTCAAAAGAATAAGCATAATTGTTATGTTGATGCATTTTGTAACGTGGATGTCTTGGCGAGGTTTTTTTTACAAAATTGTATTATATGTAAATAAAATATTTATACATGTATTTGTTATTTATATTTTCTTATTCATATAATGAAAATACTCTAGGTAACTGTTTTCCAGTAAAAAACATTTTGAAACTAAAAATAAATTGAATACAAATGTTGCTTTTTAGAAAAATTACTTGAATTTTTAAATTATCTGCCATTTTTAATATAGCATCCAAAGAAAACTCGTCACTATTTAAAAAAAAGTATTATATTATAATACTGCAAAATTCCTAGATTTTTTTTATATCGATAAAGTGTTATTATACTCTTTATAATTCCATTTTTACTATCTTCAAACAGGAAAGGTTTTCATATATTTTGGCTAAAATACACCCACGTGCATTGATGACTTATCCCATCCTGCAGTTTATCTCTAGTACTTCAGTCAGTCCTAAACATCGTTGTCTGATCTATTTAGGAATATTATTTTTTTTTTGTATCTACTTTCTTTGATCACCTAAGCATCAAAGATATCGGTAATAACATGAAGCCAAGTTCACTTTGACGCAATTATGAAAAGGAGGGCAATGTTATATGCAGAAAGAAATGAAAACAGAGTAGCGGCACTGAAAATTTAACACGGATGAAACAAATATACACATTAATGGCATAATTTTTGCTTGTAAATGTTCAATAGCCTTTAATAATTCTTGTAGATTCTTCTATAATACATTTTTTAAAAAAAATGTTGCATAAGAAATGCATGGGATGGCTTGGAAAACGACACCCTGTGGGAAAATGGTGAAGTCGGCATCAATTCCAATGTCAGGTGGGACAATGGGAGTGACGAATCATATTTGAAACATGATGCTGACGGTTAGAGTAATTATATGCTCATGTATGTATTTGAAAGTTTTTAATATTGGTCAAATAAATTAATTAACTTATTATTCCTCATTAAATTAAAAAAAATTCTGAAGTATCAGATATTAATGAACATTTTGCACAATTTTTTCACTTTCAAAAACTGGTAGAAAATTTGAGATGTAGCTTAGATTCGAGTAAATACGGAATAATATATGTAATAACTTAAATTGATATCTTCTCAAAATTCGGAAATTTATTTATATCTCATTCTTAAAACCGAATACTCTATTTTGAAACATTTTATCTTTTTTTTAAAGCATTAAAAACATTCTGTTGGTATATTTATTTGTGATTCTTTAGACCTTGAATTTTTGATTGATTTGTTGGCGATTCCAAGAAATACAAGATCATTAATTGCTTTCACTTGCCTTACTAACTGGTTTTCAAATATTCTCTAAACAATGATGTCATTTCTATAAATAACTAATTATTCTCTTTGCCTAAATACGTGATTGTATTTTCTATATTACGTTTTCCCTGCATATAAAAACCTGATATTTGAGTAATTCCTTCTCTTGCATTTGGCATTTGCACAAAGAGCACACATGCTCAAATAACTCTCCTGATGTTCAACATACATAAATAATGCAATCAAGTTTAAGCTTCTGTATTTTTTCAGCCATCACTATTTCATTATAGTTAATCAAAATGTAAATCTTTCACTGCAATATATTTCATATTCAGTGAAACTCATTTAGCGTGAAAACGCTTAAGACGAAATATCGGTTAATGGGAGATGATACAATGGTCCTGTCAAACTACTATGTATTTTCATGCCTTTTTTTCTCTAAACACGAAACTATTTCCCTTCTGGAAATGAACAAAATACGAAAAACACCAGCTCCGCAGATGAGATTTAAGAGGGGTGTGAAGGGAAAGGGAGGTAGTTTCGTAGAAAGAAGGCTAACTTGGCTTTGAAATACCCTAGGAATATATAGCTTGTGACATGAGCCAATTTTGTTTATCTAAGCTACTTTCACCCTCCACCCCTATAAACTCCCCACAAAAACATCTCATTAGTTGGTTTTGGAATTGGGTGATGAGTACATTGCAGTGAGTAAAATTCAGTGAAAGCTGATTCACTTTTTTTTACTATTGTAGATGAATTTTTTTATTAGCACAATGGCAAAGAGTTTAGGGGAAAGCAAACTGCTATTTCTCTTAAAATGAAGATAGAGCTTCTAAAGGCTGTTGATCAAAAACAAGAGATGAAAATGGAAATCTGTTAAGAGAACTCATAATGTGCTAAACGCTGTATTAAATATCATTAAGTTCTTGTGAATGTTTTTGTTTCAGTGATTTTCATTTACTATATGCATATATATATCGATGTAAATAAAATGTGCTTTTATGAACTTAATTTTGTTGAATATATGTTTTTTTCACAATATCCTTTAAAACGAAAGAATGTTTCATGTTAAACGATTCTCATTGCATATATATAATAGCTCAATTTAAGTGTTAAAAAAGGTTTTCTCTTTTGCTTGACTTTTATTTAAACTATTTTCAAGGAATTTTAAATGGCAAAATTGAAGGTTTAATAAAAGGAAGAAAAGCGAGACACGAGAGAGACATATCTCAGTTTTCTGCTTAAGAAACGTGAGTAAGCAAGTTTTTTGAATAAGCCAATTCAGCATAATAAAAGGGAATTATATCTGAATTAAAGCATTTTAGATCATCAAATTATCCAATTCCGACTTTTAGGGTACTTTACATTTTAAAAGTACATTTGAAAGAACCATTTCTTTTTGAGAATACTTCTAACGTTAATTTAGGCAGACGGGAGGGACTCTCTTTTTATAAAATTCACTATGCCTTTTTCATGAATTCAATATGCCTTTTAAAAGGACAATAGTATTTTTCCATTTATTTAAGCTTGATCAAGGTCATCATAATTGAAGTCATTGAGGCAGAAGGACAATTCACTTAACTTGTAATCGTAACGGCTTAAAATGCTATTTATTCTATTAATGACTTAAGAGTATAAGAAAAAATATGAAATCATTATTTATGTGGTAGATGTAGAAGAGTAAAGAACTAATGCAAGTCAAAAGTATTAAATTTCTTTAAGTTGACCTTGCCTATATATATTGTTAAAAAAAAGTTAATAAATGTTTATTAATGTCACACTATAAAGCAGCAAGAGGGCTGTCGGCGACCGGACCTCGAAATTTTGAACTACGGTTAAGTGACGAGGACAACACTTGAACTGGTACATCCTCTCTGAACTACCACTCTATGCCAAGGAAACTTTTGCTAAAAAACTGATCGAAATTCCTTTCTAATATGTAGACATATTCTGACTGTAATGGAATACAGAGAGAATAACATTATTTTACATTATATGTTCTGTTTAAATCCATATATTTGATCTCTTATGAAATATATTCCTTATTGCGTCTTTCATTATCTACACTATTAAAATTCGTAGGTAAACAAACATGTCTGTCGCTTTGTATGTATATCTATTTTCACACGAACCGCACGACGCAGAAACTCGCCGAAGGTACCAAAAGATCGGGAATGATCTGAGAAATCCCCCCTATTTATATTCCGATATTGCACTTAGTTAAAAAGATATTAATTAAAAACCTTTGTTTTACTGCTGCGTGTTGTTTCTTCTGCCAACCAGATTGAAAAACAGGAAGGTGAGAATTTTTTTTTTACCCCCGACGTTTTTAAAACACGATCTAATTTTTTCTATGAGAATCAGACAAAAAATAGTTACAGAATCGGAAAAATCCTTTATTTCACCACGAAATGGTATAATTTACAAAATACTGATATTTTCTATTTTTTACGATTTTTTCTAAAATGAGTCAAAATCGATATGTTTCTATGAAAATGGTTTCTAAATCGTTCCATTTGAATTTTCTTTCGCGTTAATGAAAGGATATTCTACACTAAAAGTTCATGCTTTTCTCTTTTAGAATCAGTCATTTAAAAAACAAAATGTCAAACTTTTTTTGTGATTTTTTTAAAAAATACCAAAATTTTAATTAAATATTTAATAACTTCGTTATTTATAAAAATAATCTCACGAAACTTTTTTTCCTTGTGTAAAACAATATTATCCGTAATCTATACTAAGATTGAAAAATTGCTTAAAAATTACGGTTTTTTAAATTTTTTTTGTATTTTTCGTTTTTTACCCTCTGCGAGAGTTAATCACACACACACAATGTAGATTTTTTTTTCATTTTTTGTTTAAAAATTACCGTAGTTTGCAATCGATATATGAAATTTGAAAGCATTAACTTAAAAAAAATTTAAATTTAAACCAAGAGCGCAATTTTACAATAGTCAAGGGTTGGGCAGTGATAACCTGTTCAGCGCCAATTGAGTAACTTTTCCTCTGTGCACTTTATATTTGATGAAAGGTTACACTAGAAAAGAAGATGCCTATAAATAATGAATATCACCAGATTTGGTGAAATTGAATATCTCTTCCTTTTATTTTAAAGGTCTTTTATCTCTTATTTCAGCGAAGTTCGTGGCGTGTTCAACAGATCACTTCATTACTTCCGGTTTTACCCGGGTTCAAAACAGCATCATCGCTTAAATTTTATGATTTTTTAAAAAATTCTCAAAATTTTATTCGCTTATTTAATAACTTCGCCAGCAATTTTGTAATCGGAAAGATAATTTATTTCGTCACACGATGCAGTATGTTTTTTATTCTTTTTCTTTTCTTTTTTGCTTTTTTTTTACAAAACAACGATACTTTACATATTTTATGATTTTTTCTAAAATGAATCAATATCGATGCGTTTATATGAAAATGATTTTTAAAAAACCCATACTTTGATCTCTTAGAGTTAGTGATTTAAAAAATAAAATGCCGAAAACTTTTTTTTACGAATTTTTAAAAAATACTCAAAGTTTAAATGTTTAATAACTACTTATCAAATTCAAATTTTTTATAACTTCTTCATTTATAAAAATAATTGCATGAAACTTTTTTCCCGTGTATCGAACATTTCAAAAAAGGCTCACTATTTTAATTCAACATTTAATATAGTTGTGATATTTTGTAATTACAAAAATTTCTACTTTTTTCAACATACAACTATTTTTAAAAAGGTACATTTTCCTTTCCGGGGCCTAAAAAGTTGCAAAGTGAGTGAATGAATATTAAAGTCCCACTGTTCACCTACTCGAGAGCTTTCGGTGACGCACTTCGAAATTTTGAACCATGGTCAAGTGACGAGGATGAGACTTGAGCTGGCACCCATCTCTCCTAACTACCATACCACACCAACGCCAGGACGTTTGAGCTCCCGACAGATTCACCGTGCAACGCTCCTCTTAACAGCAGGTCTTAAGCGGTAGCCAAAATTTTAAAAGGGCAGTAATAATTCATTGTTTTTTGCCACGAGTAATAATTAATTGTTGCCACGAGAACTTTGTAATGACGTTAGTATAGAAATCACACATACACACACCAGGAAGAGCTGATAGCGAGAGGGGAATTTCCATGACAATATGTTATGCATTATATAAAATGTTCGTGCAGAAACCTGTCTGATAAAGAAAAGAAGCGAAAAAATTTCAAAACAGGTAATTTTGAGTTATACACTCGGTAAAAGCCCGATCATCGCCGGGCTAAGCGGAGAGGGAAAAAAAGAACAAAGTAATTTTAAAAAAGAATATTGGAAGTGCTTATTTTGTGAGGGAGGGAATTTATAAAAGTAGAGAAAGCCCGTGCAACGCCAGGCCATGCAGCTAGTATAATATTAAATAGATTTTAGCCTCTCTTTTCGATTTGACCTCTTCAAAACCATGATCACATATCGTCGGCCTAATTATCAGACTGAGTAAATCCACCGGTGTAATTGATTTGATATAGGAGTGCAACGCGCCAAGCGCTTTTTGGCGCGATTCCTTAATCCTTTTGTTTTGTCTACGCTATGCCTCAGTGCGCGCTCCACTTTTAATTTATTCCTCGATCAGTGAAATCACTACTTTTTTTATTTCGTAATAAAACTAGATTTCGAAGGGAGAGGTGGTGGCAAGATTTTAACATAAAATAAATACAACAGAAAGTAATATTAATGTATTACACTTCCAGATATAAATTATTTACACTATTTTAAGCGTTCATTACACAAAATTTGTAACAATGTGTTACTTTAGCTGAGCAGAGATCCCGCGGGAAAAAAAATTAACACTAATATACGTTATCCCCAATTAACATAAACAACTTGGCGCCTAGCCCTACTGTATCAAATTAGCATCCCAGATGGAGTTACGCAGTCTGATAATTAGACCGACGATATGTATGATCACTTCAGGGAACACGGTATTATATGTGAGATTGCGTTTTCCCTGCTCTGAGGTCCGTGATTACATCGGTGTGATCTGAATTCGGAACTTATGGAATTTGGAATGATTGTGACTCCTATGGTAGAGGGTAGGGAGCAGTGAGTTGCTGGGACTTATTTATAAAAAATTTTGTTATCGAACTACCGCTTACTGTAATGAAACTTTTATGCATGTTACTTTTGTTGAATGGAAATCCGCTAAGAAAGGACTTTACGGGAATCGATTGCTATGGGCGAACAGGAATTTTTGCGGCGTATTCATAAACAAAATTCCCGATTACGAGCTACTACATTTACAGTAATGAAATTTAGTACTTATGTTTAAGTTGTTGATTGGAACGGGTTTGTTGGACGTGTCCTACGGAAATCGACTCTCAAATGTCGTTCCTTCGAGTTTATTGAAAAACTATTTCAATTTTAGAAATTATTACTTGGATGTTCTGTCCATTTATAAATTCAAGTATCTGGAGTTATAAAAACATTTTTCGATTCAATCGATTTTTTAATGCTAAGATATTTATAAAACAAATAAACAGTTTATATTCAAATAACATCATGAAATACCTAGCGAAGCGGGTGGACAATGGCTAGTAAATTATAAATTTCAGCATATTTTATTGCAGTAATGATTTTACATGAATTTTAAGTGGAGTTAGGCTTAGCAGGAAAAATTACCTTATCCTGAACGGGTTAAGAACATACAGTGGTGGCCAAAATTGTGGACACTTTTTTAAATTGTTATGTTTTTTAAGTTTGTATGGTTATAGAAAATTTTACGTTGCAAAAAATGCTGAGTATTTTATATCATTTTAAAGAGAATTTATTACTGAATTCAATATAAAAAAAGAAAATTCAAATATTTGCGACGCAAAAAGAGTTATGCTGCGATAACTGTCGATATACATTGGATAGCGATGATAGCAGTGAGTTATCAGAGCTTAGTGATGGTACGTTTATTCTTTATTACACCTTCACATCGATGTTTCATTGAGCTGAAAATAGCTAGAAGCTCTTCCTTCGTTATTACATGATGCCAGAAAATAATTTATCCTCAATTAGTTCCTTTTTATTTCATGGATGCCTCATTCGGACAAGAGTTTTCAAACGGTGCCGCAAGTTTTCGATAGGATTGAGGCCAGGGCTGTTTCCTAGCCAGGATAACAATGATATTTAGTCAAAAAACAATGACATCAAATAAAAGAGTAGATTGGACACATGTATGATGAGAAAGTGGTATTTTCTTTGCTAAAATTACATACTAGGGGGGTAGTTCAGTGAATACATTTGCAGACTGAACGTTTTGTTTAAGATGTCAGGAGACAAATACAATAAAAAAAAGCAGGAAAAGGCCGAAAATGGTGCACCACATCTGTTGATACAGAAGAATAAAAATACTATGTTTCAGAGATAAAAGAATTTCATGGACATCCATAAGAAGTGATCTGAGTGATGCTGGTATTTCTCTCAGTTCAAAAACAACCAGGAGTAGATTAGCAGTTGTATGACTAAAAGGTAGAATTCCACGAAAAAAGTCCTATCTCAATTTACAGCAGCACTAAAAGGGACTACAGTGGGCAATGGAACACATTAATTGGACAAATAATTATTTTTCATAATTGATATGGAGGAAGACACTAAAATATCTTTTTTCAGTAGTGATAGCCTAAAATATGTAAGAAGTGGAAAGAGGAATCGCTACATCCTGACTGCATCCAGGCATCTGTGAGGTACCCACATAGTTTTATTATTTAGTCATGCATATCAGCAGATGGTATTGATCGCATTCATATCATCGATGGAACGCTGAATGTCAGAAAATACATTGACACCATTCTAGAACCCAAGCTTCTGCCTTCCGTCAGGGATCTATTTCCCAACAATGCTTCATTTTTCAGCAAGATTCTGCTCCTTGACACACATTAAAGTAATTGAAAGACTCTAGTACCGTTCTAAGATCATTGAGTTGCTGTCCTGGCCAGGAAACAGTCCTGACTTCGATCCTATCGAAAACTTGTGGCACCGTTAGAAAACTTGTCCGAATGAGTTATACAAGAAATAAAAAGGAGCTAATTGAGGATATAACTGTTTCCTGGCATCAAGTAATAACGAAGGAAGAACTTAAAACTATTTTCAGCATAATGAAACATCAATTTGAAGCTTTAATAAAGAATAAACGCACCCTCACTAAGCTCTGATAACTCACTGCTATCATCGCTATTCAATGTATATCGACAGTTATCGCCGCATAACTTTTTTTGAGTTGCAAATATTTGAACTTTCTTTTTTGTATTGAATTCAGTATTAAGTTCTCTTTAAAAGGATGTAAAATACTTAGCAGTTTGTGCAGCTTAAAATGTCTATAAGCATAAAACTTAAACATAACAATTTAAAAAAGTGTCCACAATTTTGGCCACCACTATATTTCAACCCTATAAGAACAGGAATGCTAAATAGATATACATGTATCCATGTATAGATATCACACGAACTTATAATTATGATGGGTATTTTTTATCTAAAGAAATGTTTTGAATATGTGTCTCCTGTTTTTTTAATATCAGGCTAGGGTAACATAAAAGCACTAGCATAGCTAGTCTGGAGTGGGCCCTGTATCAAAATTCCTTGGGACCTCTTTTTGGGAGCCCCTTAACAATTTATGATTTTTTACTAACGCATTTTAGGGCCCCTGTAGCGTGGGGGCCCCGTATCATAGATACGACTGATATGATGGTAGCTACGCCCCTGATTAAGGTATCCGACTACGTTCGGAACCGTGATTTTGCAAAAGCGTATAAATGGATAATATTTATAATATTTAGTGTCACTTAGATTAGAAAATCTATATAAAATTGTTTTAAGAATAGTATTACAATAAAAAATTATTTAAGCACAATATTTTGACAAAAAATGAACATAGAATGACAAATATTCAAAATATTCTCCTTTTGTGAAGAATGCTTCTATTAAAATAATATTTTGCCTGTATATAGCTCAGACCTCTCTACAGAGGCTCAAATAGAATTTTTTTTAAATATATGACTGAGAAGTGGGTTTATCCATGTTTTTCGACAACAGAGGGGAGAAATTTTAAGAAAAAAACGCCGATAATTATTTCAATGGGTTGTAACTCTGAAAATAATATGAATTTTTCAAAAATCGTAGTTGAGCCTCTGTACACAGGCAAAATATTATTATAATAGAAGCACTTTTCACAAAAGGAGAACATTTTGAAAAAAAGGTTATTCTAAGTTAATTTTTTGCCGAAATATTGTATTTAAATAATTTTTTTTTGTCATATAATATCCTTAAAACAATTTTATACATGTATTCTAATGTAAGTGATACTAAACATCATGAAAATTACCCATTTATGCGCTTTTTTAAAATCACGGTTCCGAACGTAGTCGGAAACCTTAAAAGTTTAAAATTCCGTTGACATGAACATGTTTAGAAGATCATTTGTTTTTACGGCAAAATTTGAAGTTTAGTATGTACACTGGTCTCTAAAAGTTAAGGCATCACAATTTTTTTTGCTTAGCACTGGATCACATTCGTTATACACCAGAGCGAGTGAGTGAGTGAATATTAACGTCGCCTTGTTCAGCTACACGAGGGCTTTTGGTGACGGACCACGTAATTTTGAACCATGGTCAAGTGACGTGGACGACACCTGAGCTGGCACCCTCACTCCTAACTACCACACCACAGCAACGGGAGGATCTTTCAGCTCTCTACAGATTTAACGTACATCGCTGCCCAACACGGCGGGTCTTTAGTGGTACTGGGCTCGAACTCATGACATGCCTGCCATGATTCGATACCTTGACCTCTGGGCTACCGTAGCCCCCTTATACACCAGAGAAAGCGGGTCAGTGTATTGTTCACCAATATGAGTATCGATTCTATATATACAACGATTCCTTACGGATTCTGGAGAATCTCAGGAACTCGCGATACTAAGATCACAATATCAATAAAAGACACAGTAACAGCTGTACTGGTGTCATGGTTTGGGCAAGATTATCAGTTGGTGGCCGAATTAATCTCCTCTTCTTCGCACGGTTCAATGACTGCAGTTACTTATCTAGATGTTCCTGACGCCATCCAGCTTCAAAAAACGGCTTTTTATATGGATAGCATAACACCATCAGCCCAGTGGGTGAGTGGTTAGTGCATCTAGCTTCTACACCATAGGTCCGAGGTTCAAACCCCGGGCTGACTCAGCCTTTCATTCCTTCAATGGGTCGATAAAACGAGTATCGAGCTTGCTCTGGGGACCTAAACACTGGGGGTCTCACTTCAGATGACCACCTGATCGGGACATCTGCTCATGCACCTCAGGGCCAAGGGTCGCGTATACTGAGTTGAGCACAGTAGGCCTTGTCTCTCATGGGATGTCGCACCCCTGAGTTAAGTATAACACCATTCATATGCCCACGTGCACCCCCAAAAATGTGCGGGGTCTTTTCATCTGACATCACTCCGATAACAGATGGCCGTGAGAAAAAAAGAGCCCACGAGCCGAAACCCCGATTGAAATTTGTGGAAAAAGAGAGGAAACCGCCTCACCCCAAGAGAGTGAAAAGACAGTCCGTTTGAAACACCAAGAATATTGGTTATGTTTGCCTCCATCCTCTCAAATATCATATTCTGTAGTGTTGAAATAATTCATAGCAAGAATAACTTCTATTTAAATGTAGCTACAGTAATTTATAGCTGGAGACGCGTAAATAAATCAATTATTTAAATTCTTAACTGTCACTCTACCATTAATTTTGTCAAACGTCGCACCCCATATGTTCTTCCATGTCTGGCAGCCATAGGATCGGTTGCCATGTTTATGGACGATAACGAAAGAGTATATGGAGCTGGTATCGGCAACCTATGTCACGCGTGCCACATGTGGCACGCGTACAATTCTCAGTGGCACGTTGCACAATTCTACAAATTTGTCAATTTTTGAGTGGGTGGAAGTTGATAAATCTGTAATGGATGTTATTTGGCAAATATCTTTAGAGTTATAGACTTCTAAGGTATTACGAAAAGATCTCTCAAAGATAACTCTAACGATAAATTTACAGCTATTTTGTAAATTGTTGAATGTCATTGCTGGAAAGATTTAATTGTTTGAAGAGAGAAAATTGCATGCACTCTGATTTCCTCTTTTGGGTCTATATATCTAACTGTAAGTGAAAAAAAATAATTCCTCATATAAAAAATATTTCGAATCCGCAAAGAAACTGTTTAACAACTGAATGCTCAGAATCGTGTCAAATTAAAAATCACAAATTATATCCCTGATTTTGAGATATGAAAAGAGAGAGAGAGAGCACACTGTGTGTGTGCGCAAAAAAGCACAAGGTTCGCATTAAAATTTTATTTATCTTTTTTTTAATCTACAATGATGGGAAATACTTATATTTTATGTTGTTTATTTCTTATTTTAATAAAGGAGTTGAAAAATTATGTGTACAATTTTGTTTTTGATGTGGAATAGTTATATTTTATGCTGTTTAATTAATGTTAAGCCGCCCCACCCAGTATGGGGATTATGGCACTCGGCTTGTAATCGAGTGGGTTCGGATTCGAATCCCGAGTAAGGCATGGATGTATCTTCGGAAAAAGAAATCGGACTTTCGCCTGAAATGGATTCTCGTCTCGAAAAGAAAAGCAGTCTATCTCTATTGTTCTTTGCTGGGATCATCGTTTGTAATAAAATCTGTATTCTTCTGTGATTGTGTTATATGTTTCTGTGCATCTATCTCACGTCTTTCGTATTTATCCCAGTAATAAACACACGACGACAACAACAACATTTAATGTTAAGGAATATCTTTAAATGATGCAAAACTAATATATAATAAAACTATATAATAACTTTCGTTGTCTGTTCTCTAACTCTACAGGAATTATTGCGAGAATCGAATTATTTCAAAATGTCCTACTGTGTGGCACGCTGAATCACATTGGTAGATTGGTTTGGCACGTCACAGCTAAAAGATTGACGATCCCTGACATAGAGCTTTCGTTGTCAACCAATACATGGAACGGGAAACACTGCTTGGAATGGAATGGCCAGTACGTTTACCCGACTTGTATCCAATAGAGTATGTCTGGGATATGCTCAGGAGACGTCTTCTGTTCTGTGCAATGATCCCGTAAATTTTAATGATTTGACAACATGTCTTCTTCGAGATTGAGCGCAGATCCCACAAAATAAGATTGACGACCAGCTTGCAAGTATGAATCGTACTGCCGAGTCTGCAACTCTGGTAGAAGTGGTCACACATCCTGCTGATAAATGTTTGTAACTAAACATTCTTTCGCACAAGTTAAGGCAGTGCTTCTCAAACTTTCAATCTTGACGATCCAATTTTCAATCATAATTTTCATCGCACCCCAACCCCATGCGATAACAATGTATTGAGTGCAATAATAATTTATTTCGACGCACTAAAGCTACAATACGACTTTAATTATAAACTGCACAAATTATCAAGATAAGTGTATTATATTTTGTATATGACAAGCCCATTGAAGTCACTAGTAATTTTATTGAAACTTGTTTTTAATTTAGTATTAATAAATTAATTATCAAATACTTTTTGCCGAACTGATATATTTATAAGCATCAGTGTGAATACATATTTTATTTTTTACTATGTCAGAATGTATTTTGTTTTACCTCCTTTCAGTAAATTGATAATTATTTTAAATCTTTTATTTTCGACTTTTCAATATGCTCGCTCCCCCCCCCCCGCCTCCCTAGGGAAACACGCCCTACAGTTTGAGAAACGCTGAGTTAGAAACGTTATTGTTTATACTGTTTATTTGAAAATAATTATTAAAAAAGTGTGAAAGCTTAATTACTTTTTAAATAAAAACTATTTAAAAAAGAGAGCACGCAGCATAATAAAACGCATTATTTACTTATTTTAAATAATTTAAACTGTTATTCCATTGAGAGTCTAAAATTAGCTAAAAAGGTGATCATTTAATTCTAAGGAGAAGCAGTGTTCATTTTTTAACATGAAATATATAAAAACTATTGACTTCTCTTTAACTATTTATTAGAAAGGGGTATAGCGTGGATGAAATTCTTTGCAATTTTTAAAGCGTTCATAAATATTTATTATGAAAGAACTAAATAACTGCAATCGTGAGAATAAACTAGACATTAGATAAATTTAACTAAATATTTATATAGAGTTCTTAATCCTCCTAAGCGCACGTGAAATATCATTCGCTTAGTAAATTTTATAGCTCTGTCCGCGCTATGTGCTGTGGCCGCGGTAATCTAGTGGTCATGGTAACGGACGGCGCTTGGCGAGTAAAGCGAGTTTAGTAGCACTGAAGACCCGCCGTGCACATTAAATCTGTCGATGCTCAGACGTTGGTGTGATGTGGAAGTTGGATGCCAATTCACACACACACAGGTATCGTCCTCGTCGCTTGAATATGGCTCAAAGTTTCGAAGTCCGTCGCCAAAAGCTTTCGAGTAGCTGAATAGTGCGACGTTAATATTCACTTACTTACCCTCAATGTGCTTCTTTGATCTGCTTGTCATCGAAATAACTTGATAGATTTCAAGATTAAAGTATGTTAGTTTGATTATTTTAAATATATAAAAACTATGTAATATTTAGCAATATAAATTTCAGCAAATAAATTGAAGTTTAATTTTATTTTTTATATAACAAGATAAGCAAATATACCAAATGATATTCATTCCGCACTAATTGCGTGCTTATTAACGTCGTACTCAAAAGTAATACGAAGGTTGTTGGAAACTGACCGTGTAATTTTGAGTTACGGCCGCATGAGGATGACTCGTGAGCTGGCACTATCCTCCATAAACTGATTCCTCAGATAAACGTGAGGACTTGGAGAACTTCGGCAGTTTTAACAGTATGTCAGCTTTTCTACACTGTGGATCTTCAGGGCACCTAAACTCGACAAAAGCAACTCCCTCTTAGGACGCTTTGAGGCCCTGGCCCCAGAGAAATCTTAAGATTTTTTGAGTCCCTGAGCCCCTATGCAAAAAGCAGGCCCTACCTGAGATCCATAAAAAAGTCAGTATATGGCATGCATTGACAAATACTTGTTCAAACTTTAATTTGAAACAAATAATCTTCAATAACAATAAATCTTCAGGGGTACCTGAACTCGATAAAAGCAACTCCCTCTTAGGACGCTTTGAGGCCCTGGCCCTAGAGAAATCTTAAGATTTTTTTGAGTCCCTGGGCCCTATGCAAAAATAGGCTCTACCTGAGATCCTTAAAAGAAGTCAGATATGGCATGCATTGACAAATACTCGTTCAAACTTTAATTTGAAACAAATAAATATGCACTACTCACAATATGAAAAATCTAAGTACAAACCTGCCCGGCCGATGGCCGCATTTCGACCATAAATGATTGTTTATGGTATTAGGCCTAAGCCTAGACATGACAACGGTCATCATATAATAAAACAGTCTTACCACTTTTGCTGGTTGACATGCAGTTTGAAATTCCTTGCTTTTGGAGAATATGTACGGGAATAATATTTGACCATTAAAATTATCCGGATCATGATCTTGTTAAGACAGAGCCGAAAACGAAACAAGGCCCACCCCAAGGTCCTAGGCCTGGGTCCAGTTGGCCCATACCTCAAGATGTTCCTTCTCCCGTTACAAGTTCGCGACCGTGACCTCTTCACTACAACGGTCACTTTTTCATTTAGTCCCAAAAAGATTTATTTAGATGGATTCGATTGTTTCGTACAAAATTATTTATAAAAAAAATGTGAAAATATACAAAACCATTTCCTTTTTTGTACTTTAAATATACATCTGTAGATTTGATGATTTTAGACATTTAGTTCTTTTTCGTCTGCTTGAAATAATAATTTAAACAATTCTATTACATAATGATTAATATTATTCAGAAGCAACACTTAATTATTAACAAAATTTCAAAAAGCTTTTAAGGAAAAATACAATATTCTATTGTTGTTCTAACTCTCACACAAGCGAGACAAATTAATTCATGGTACCTTTCAGGAATAATGAAGAGGTATGACTCTCAGTCAAATCATCCATTACCATTAGGTTAAAAAAAGTATTCTAACTGCGACCCATTACACCACAGAACACATGGTCGAATTCCGTTCAACGCCACGTAAGGAGACATTACGCATATGTATATTTGATACCTTAATTTAGGATTATGGAGCGGAAAATTGCTCTGGTTGCCCAAATTCAAGCACTCCGCTAAATTAAGGCTCTGCCAGCTTTCAGTGATTCCCTCCCCCTAAAATTAGCGTAACGAAAACAAAACAAAATCTCCATTGCCATTTTCAAGTCATGACGTTGCCACTAAGTGATTTGAAATTCGTGATGGAAATGATAATGAAACACTAAAAAATAAACTTCTGGAGGAGTGGTCAGGACGGACATTGGTGGCTAAAATGTCCAATGATATTCCTCGTTCTAAATGCAAGATGATAGAACAATTAGGAACAATTTTAAAAAAAAATGCTTGCACACACACAAACGGATTGTGTACTTTAACTTAAGGAATGCTTTAATATAATCCCATCTCGAGTACTTTAAGATTGTCGGCAACAATATTTATTTTAAAATAAAATATTTTAAAATTTTTTTATTTTATAACTGATATCCGTAATTGTATACTATTACAATTCAATTATCTGCCACACAAAGAAGGATAATCCAGGAAGGTGTTGTCCTAAACAACCTTCAGTATGTTTTCCGAAATTATTTTTATTTGTGTTTCAATGCTTCGCACCTTCGAAGCAATGACGACCCCCATGACAACCCTCCCACCTACAACACCACCCCCTTTGAATGCCTTTTATCTGAAGTATGCTGCATCACAGCATCGCCAGGACAAAAAACTGGAAGCAAAGCCATTAGCTGTCGTAAGAGGTAACCCTTGTTATCTTAATTCTTATTTTATATGTAATGCACAAAAGTTTATTAGCTAATAAAAATAAACAATTGTTTTAACATTTTCTCAGAAGCTTTACTGATAATTTCGAAGAATTTGCAATATAATTAAATACCTGTGATTATTACAAAAATTACTGATGACTATGAATTAAAGGGGTCTCAGGGGTGTTAGAATTTCTCTAGAGGTCTGAAAATATAAACAATTTTCAAACAGGTATAATTCTTTTAAATTTAAATTAAATAATTCGAATCTTTTACACATTATTTATAAAAGAATGGGACTTCAGAAAAGTATAAAATGTTTAAAATATAATCATATTTTAAAAAATTATAAGCATATGAAAATAAGAAACTTTTTATAAAAAATATTTATTAAGTTTTATGTCGCGCATGCTATTTTCTAAAATAGTAGTTTTAATTATATATACTAGCTATAAGTTGATTTATACAGTTAAATGTATACTTATTACACTGTAGCTATTTTTGTATAAATAGAATAATAACTTACATATTTTAATAAATAAATAAAATACATTTTAAAAAAATGTTTAAAAAATTGCAGTATTTTACAAATATTTTGAAATACAAAAGATATATAATACTAAAATTAGGTAGAGTTTAAAGAGTATGATGTATTTTATAATTCTACACACAAAAGTTTATACATCAGAGGCTACTTTTTTAGAAATAGCGGTGCGCAACACAAAAAATACCTAATATTTATTATAGGATTTTCATATGCTTATAATTTTAAAATTTATTATTATATTTTTAAATTTTTATACTTTTCTGAAGCCCCATTTTTTATAAATAATGTGTAAAAGATTCGAATCATTTAATTAAAATTTAAAGGAATTATATCTGTTTGAAAATTGTTTATATTTTCAGACCTCTAGAGAAATTTAACACCCCAGACTTTTAACTTTTATTTAAATTATACTATTTTCATATTACTTATTTGACTGCAATTCTTTTCAAAAAATTTAAGGAATAACTTATGCTTACTCTGTAAGTATTTAAAACTGTATTTTTCATTCTGAAATTCTTGCTCTTAATTTTGTACGTGTAAGTTGTAATTGAAACTTGCTCTTTACACCAAGCTCTACAAAAGTCGTGGTAGAGAATATCGTATTGTCTTTCTTTTGAAAATGAAAACCATTTTGAATATTTTTACAACCTCAATTTTAATGAAAAATATAATGTCTTATTACTTTATCTTGCGAAAACATTTGTTAGTTGTTTGTAACCTCAATACAATGTCGTTAAAATAATTTGGGCTTTTTGGAGCAAAACGGGGGATAAATAGCGTTAACGATTCAAAAAATTAGTCTGTAAAAAAAGACAAAATAATTCACAATATTTTGTTTCACCCGAAAACCAAATTCCACAACTAATTAGTTAACGATACTGTTGCAAACAATTTTCTAATTTATGCAAATATATAATATATAAACATGTATTGCGTGTATGTAAGTATATAAAATTTTATTATTATAAAATGCTAACAACCAAAACTTTTCAAAATAAAAATAATTTATTTAGAATGTGATAATATTCTGAAACTTTACATCCACGCTTCACTTTATCAAAACTATTCAAATAACTGAACAGTAAGAAAAAAATAAGATCAAACAAAATAAAAAACAAATTTTTAAAACAACTACGAGACGATTATTGTATATAGTCACATGGTCTTAAAAAATATTTCAGTATTTTTCTTTAAACTAGATTTTTTTCGTGTACTTAAAGTTAAAATGTGTCATAAAATTTATGTATCGACATGATTAAATTTGGAAGTTATTGGTTGTATTTCTTCAATTAATCATGCAAGATCTCCGCGAACTTCTGCAGAACATAAGACTGAAAACAAATTGAGGCGGACGATATATTTACTTTAGAGCTTAAAGTCTTAATCCATTCTTTGTGTCAGAAATGCAATATGTAAAGTTCAACTGCGTAGAAACGAAGTTTACCTTTTTCTTCCAAAATGAAGTAAAGAACTTTCTGTGAATACGTAATCAAAATACTTCCAAAAGAGCTTGCTTACCAAAATACTTCCAAACAAGATTGCCTATCAAATTATTTCTTTCCTTAGAAACTTTCTTATTAAAATACTTAGAAGCTTGCTTATAAAAATACTTAGAAGCTTGTTTTATCAAAATACTTTCAAAGAAATCATTAAAAGCACTTGATGGGCTGTAAATATGTGGGTTGATTTCCATGATCCCCATACCTGCATCCATTAAAGTTCTGAAGATATCTACGGATTTCGCAAGAGAACTCGTTTTGAAAATTGCTTTTTCTTTGAACAAGATTCACCATTTCAGCGATCTTCAAAAAAGAACAACAATCCAATATTTATTGTACTCCAATCTTTTTGTATGGTAACTTAGTTTATTTTGCTCTGTACATCTCTCCCCCTTTTTTTTTTGCTGGAATGTTTTGGATACCTTGTACAACAGTGACACATTTTACATTCCATTATATTGGAGATTCTATGCATGTTATTTAATTTGTTGCGGGGAAAAATTTTTCCCTTTTTAAAAAGATTTTCTTTTAAAGCCCGAATATGCTTTTTTTGTTTCAAATACGTCAATTTTTGTTTTGTTTTAAGCAGGTGGCTTTACCTTATGTATATTTTTATATTTGACTAAATTTACTTTGAGAAAACTCGCTTAGTTAAAGATTTTTTTTTTTAAAAGGAGGCTATTAATAATGAAATATATAATAGTAGCTGATATACCCTTTCTTCGCACGGGCAAAGCAATGCAGATTGAAGGGAAAAAGGGTTTTAATGTGTGTTTAATTTTCGTGAATTGCAAAATTAAAAAAAAATTTTTTTTTTGGAAAAAAACATTTTTTTTTTTTTAAAAAAAATACGGAAAAATTTTTTTTATTTTTTTTTAATTTTTTAAATTGTTTTTAAAAACCCCCTTTCCCCCTTTTTTTTTAAAAAAAAAAAAAAGGGGGGGAAAAAAGGAAAATTTTTTTAAAATTTAAATTTTTTTTTGGGGGGAAAAAAAAAATTTTTTGGAAAAAACCCCAAAAAAATTTTTTTTAAAAAAAACAAAAAAATTTTTTTGGGGGGGGGTTTTTAAAAAAGGGAAAATTTTTCCCCCCATTAAAAAAAAAAATTTTTTTAACCCTTTTTAAAAACGCAAAAAAACCCCCAAAAAACCCCCCCCTTTTTAAAAAAAAAAAAAAAAAAAAAAAAAATTTTTTTTTTTTAAAAAAAAAAATTTAAAATTAAAAAAATTGGAAAAAATTTTTTTTCCCCTTTTTAATTTCCGGAAAAAAAAAAAAAATTTTTTAAAAAAAAAAAAATTTTTAAAAATTTTAAAAAATTTTTTTTTTTCCAAAAATTAAGGAAAAATTTTTGGTTTGGGGGCCCCCCCAAAAGGGGGTTTTTTTTTTTAAAAAGGAAGGTTTAAAAAAATTTTTTAAAAAATTTTTTTTTTTTCCCTTTTTTTAAATTTTAAGCAGAGGCAATAGCAGATAAAAGGATTTTTTTTATTTTAATTCCGTAATTTGCAAATTAAAACAAAGCTTTTGCTTTCAGCAAAACAAAACATAAAAATTTTCTAAATAAGTTAGTGGGAAAATAATTTATATCTGAAGTGTCATAAGTTAATATTACTTTCTGTAGTATTTATTTTATGTTAAATTGTAATATTCGCAAGCAACGCCATTCCTTACATTATAATGGCGATTCAATGGAAACATAGCGAAATGTTGGCGATAGAGGTAAGATGGCATCATTTTTGGCGACCATATTGGCAACTTGGCGATTGATTGAACGGTGCAGAAATTGATATGCCGTAGCGCTACCTGGTAGATAACACAAAAACTTTCTCCACAAAAAAATACATATACATGCCAATTTTCATAGTGATTGGTTGAACGGTGTTGGAGTGAAGCGAGGCCATATATACAAACATCCATTTTATATATATAGAATAAAGCACATGTGTATTAATAACAGGGGGAAATTATGACGCATTTACTGAAACTCTCTCCTTAATCAGCCTTTACTTATTCTCTTGAAGAAAAACAATCGACTCTCCATCGTGTACAATAAAACAGAAAAATCTGTAAATCAATTTACATTGACATTAACCTGATCGTTTCAGTTATTAAAATTCAAGGTATCAATTACGGAAAAATTCGTGATATAGGTCTCCCATTCCTTCAATATCACGTTAAATTATGTAGAAAATCACTAAAAGATACTGGTTTAACCTGACTCAAAACTTCTATCATTGTTCATAACTAGTTCAGCAATTTCAAGGTCTTTTATCTAACTATTGATTCAAGTGAGAATTTTTTCGGATTGATGTGAGATTTAGGCGATACGAAGGGTGTGTTTAGTTGTTTCCTTGAGTGACAATGGAATCCGATGCAAGACATCATAGTTATGCACTTATTGAGGTTTTTCAAAAAAAACATTAGCTCTTTCTGGGTTGAATTTAGAACAATTAAGATAATAATTATGATTAAAATTTTCATTTCTGTGCCAAGTTTTATTTATTTTAATTGAGTAATAATTCACAGATTGCTGTGTATTGCTAAATGGAGCCATTTTATAATGTGTATATAGTTTTGTTCTTTTATTATTCAAAAAATTTAGCTTGAGGTGATATTTGTTGTATTGTTCTACTTTCTTCGAAATTCATTGTAGTAATTGATTGTATTGATAGAAGACATCATTAATATTGTCTTAACCTTAATACAAGGAAAAAATATACGAATTCGATACACGAGATTTTTTAAAATTATTTGATTGCCGTATGCTTAGCTAAATGTATTACCGTTTGTTTCTTCAATTTAAGAGCTTTTGAATTTCCCTGTTTTGATAACTCCAAGTGCAAAATAATTCTCATTGAAAATTCTTTTTATGAAAAATTCCTCTCTCTGTTTAATATCCTAATATATTTCTTCCTTCCAATAGCAAATTAGTATTAGTGTATTACTGCAATTTGTTACAGCAGTGAGAATTATTTTCAAAAAAGCAATATTCAAGAAACTTCAGAGATTTGCGTGTTTACAAATTAGTTTTATTCTGAAAATATTCTAATTATTGCTTTCTTAAGGCATCCAACTACTTGCGACAATTTTTTTTTGAAAAAATGAAGATATGGGTTTTTTTTTGTCATTTTTAGATTTGTTTTTAGTATATTTTAAGGAAAAAATCATAAAATTGAAAACAGATATTTTTTTTTATTATTATTAAAAGGGGAAAAAAAACTGGTGAAAATGTACAAAAAACTACATAAACGGGGCTCGCTCTGTACAAAAATTTTTTGAACAAATTCTCAATTTTTCGATTCTAATGTGTTACTTTGTTATTCATGTTTGAAATGACCTTCAGTATAATAGATATTTTAATTTTTACAAAAAATAGAGTACTCTATCTTAGTGAATTAATGAAATTGCTGAAAAAAACAGTGATTATATTCACATAAAGGACAGTAAATTTTGAAATAAAACAGTGATTGATAAATCTGAACGTCAAAACACTTCTACTGTTATACAAAATATTCACAAACAATTTCAACAAATTATTTTCAAAACTTTTTCAGCAATCACTGTCCCCGTTTGAGTTTTTCGAAAAAAATACATTTCGAGTAAAACGCATTTTAAAGTTTGACATCTTGTGTGTGTAAAGTTATGGCATCTTCTTTTATTAAAACACTTGTAGTTTTTGTTCTAGTGAATGGAAAATAAAACACTTGGTATTTTTATTAAGCTAATAAGATGGTCTATAAAATAAAAACATAACATTTTTTGTCAATTTTTGAAAAAAATCATGATTTTAGGGTACTCGGATACCTTAATTTTAAAAGTAAAGAAGACTTTGATCAAATTTTTATAGCTTACTCAAACTCTACACATCAACCTCTAGAGCAGGGGTGGTGAACCTTTATGGAGCAACGTGTCATTTTTTTCTGTAGAAATGTTTAACGAGGTTTAGTCGTGCCGTCAAATATTTTTGACTTATGATTATTGGGAAAATAATAAAAAACTAAATACACTAACAACTCAAAACTCTTTATTTACTACGTAAAAGTAATTTTGTACTGTATTGTTGTAAAAAGTTTTGTTATACTTATTAAATTTAAGTAACATTAGTGGGACTTCTGTTGTTGCAAATTGGATGAAAAATAACTTATGTTAGGACTGTAAGACAATAACAAACGAGTGTGCTTCCCGCCGCCTCGCACCCGACCGATATGCGTTTTTTCGTAAAACTTTTGGTGAAATTTTTTTTTTGAACTAAAATACAAACCTTTTTGATCGGTGGGATGCCCAAAATATTGTGTCAAACCGTCAATGGATGTGCCATTGGCCCCATCCTGCTCTGGTCTAACCCGCGATCCCCCTGCCCCGCGGGTGCGGGCCCCCCGAACTTTTCTAAGTTCGGGTCTGACCGAAGCCAAAAAAATTATTATTTAAGAACGATGCATTAAAAATTTGGCGAGAAATTCTATTAATCAAGCAATCTTTTGTATAAATTTTGCTATCCATGTCGTGCTGGAACGAATTGAGTGGTAACTTTTTCTTTTTGCAATTGTAACGGTTAATAATAACGAATAACAGTGTAGTAACGACCATTTTATGGGTAAATTTAATTTTTAATTAACCCTCATGTCTTCCAAGCGAAAAATATCTAAAGAATATGTGTTGTGTCAAGACGATCGAGACCTTGACTTTTTCGTAGAAGGAAACAAACATGGATCAACAACTTCTTTCATTTGTCGTGAAAATGTTATATTTAAAAAATATAATTTTGCTCGTCACTATACCACTAAGCACAAATCGTTCAATTGTTTTTTTGAGGATCACTTTCAAGACGAGATAAATTAGCTTTCTTAAAAAAATCTTTGCAACAGCAACAAAATATTGGAAGTGGGGTAGGGGGCTTGGGAGCATTAATGAAAGGAAATCTAAATAACCCCGTAACTGAAGAAAAAGTGCCTAAAACATGTTTTGTTTTGTGAGTTGAGTTTTATAGAGTTTAACAAAATCCAAAGTATGAGTTTTTTATTTTGATCAATTTTCCGAATTTTAAATGTCGTTGATATTAAAGCGCCCCCCTCCCGCATTAATCCACAAGTTGCGTCCCGCGTGAATTAGTTGTCATGTGTATATGACCTGGCGGTATAAAAAAGGTTGAGTACTTATGGTCTTGACCAGTGATACTCAACCTGCGGCCCACCGAGTTTTTTTAAGTGACCCGGTCATGACCCATTACTCTGAGAAATTCTTTTATTTAAGACAATGTATTAAAAATTTGGTAGGAAATTCTTTTACAAGAAGTCAAATATATCAATTTTGCTTTTTTGTTGTCGATGTCGTGTAGGGCTGCGAATTGATATTCTTTTTTTCTATTTGTAACGGTTACGATTAGTGATAACAGACAACACAATGGAGTAGCGACAATTTTATGGGCGGAACTAATTTTGTGTGAGAACAATCCTTCATACCTTGTAAGCGAAAAATATTAGAATGATTTGGAGGTTGACTATTTTGTAGTGGAAAACAAACAGGGATCAGTACTTGTTTGATTTGTCACGAAAGTGCTGGATTTAAAAAATACCAATAAACAGGAATTATTTAATGACATTTTTCCTCTTTTAAAAGGTGTTAAAAATAGGCCTTATTGAATATTCTTTGTAACAGCAACAAAGTGCTTCGTCAGTGGTAATATGTGTTACAGTAGTAATAAAGACATCCTATGAAGTTTGTTATATTATTGGTAATCATACGAAACTAATTACTGATGCAAAAATTGTGAAGGAGTGTTTCTTAAATTCTTTTAATTTAGTGTGTGTTGTGACAGAAATAAAAAAATATAAAAAAATAATAATTCAAAAAAGTAAATAGGAGTTATAATATTTCGATCTATTTTCCATATTTTAAATTTCCAAGTTATCTTGGCTTAAGCATTCCCCCACGTTTAATCTTATCTTGCGGCCCGCGTGAAATAGCTGACATATGTATGCGGCCCAGCAGAAAAAACATTGAGTACCCCTGGTCTAGACCAATTGGTGGTCCACAGAAAAAATTTCTTATTTACATTATTTTTTTTTGCTTTTTTTAAAAAATAAATAAAATGAAAATAATGCTCTAAGAATTTCTTACTTTTTGTACGACAATTTTTCGTCTTTAATACAAAAGATAATATAAACAATGATGATAATGGCAACAATAATATATTTACTTCACTTCACAGTAAATTGATCAAGAAGTCCTCGTCAAGTATTATTAAGTTGGAGAATTGAAAAAGAAATCTTTAAGTATCTAGAATATATAATTCAAATAGTTTGAAATTTGGTTTTCTAAAAAAATCATGGAGGTAAATCGGATCTTTAGACTCTTTTTGCTGTTCGTGTTCGGAGACATTATGAAACCCTTTCAAAGCTTACAAACGCTTATAAAACACTCGGGGTTTAGCTGGCTCTTGGGGGATGTGCGTCTCAAACTTTCAATACTAGTGACCCAATTTTCACAATCATAATTTTCATCGCCCCCCACGCAAAAATTTTTGGAATGAAAAAATAATGCATTTTTGTCCCTAAACTCAGTATAATTTTTTAATTATAAGCCCCCTTATAAGATATGATATATATACTTTGGTATATAATTTTGTATATGGCAAGCCCATGGGAGTCACTAGTAATTATTGAATTTGTTCTTAATTTAGTATTGATAATTTAGTTATCAAATACATTATGTTGTACTGATACATTTATAAATATGTTATAACGGTGTGTTTTATTTCTTTATGTCGGAATGTATTTTAATTTGCTTCCTTTCAGTAAAATAATAATTTTTTTTAAATAAAATTTCATTTTTGACTTTTCGTATGCAGTCCCTCCCATGTAGAATTATCGCCTTCCCCGGGTTGCGTCCACAGTTTGAGAAACGCGGGTACGATCTTTTCTTGTCTCTGGTTAATTACCTAAATAATCATCAAAAAATAATGTAAAAAATTCATTTTGGTAATTCCGTTCTAAATTAATTTAGTATTCTCTTGGTTTTTAAGTATTTGAAATTTTCAAACCCGTAAAAAAATTTTTTGGCTTGAAACGGTTTTAATTTTAAATTAAAATTCTTTCAAAATTTTCAAAAATTATCCCAAAACTGTTTGAGCCTTTTTTTTCAGAAAAAACGGAAACAAATTTCCAAGATTTTTTTTTACGGGGGTTTTTCCCAAAATTTTTTTGGGGCCCCGGGTTGGGTTTTGGGTTTTTTTTAAAAACAATTTTAAAAAAAATTTTCAAAAACCCAAAAGGTATGGTTTTTTTTTTTTAAACCCCCAAAATTTTTGGAGAAGGAAAAAAGACAAAAAGTTTTTTTGGGCCCGGGCCCCCCGTTTAAAAAGAAGTTACCCTTCGGGTCTAGTGGACAGTTTCGCTAAAGAGGTAAAACAAATTAACACTTTAAACGGCAGTCATTCCACAACCATTCGAAAACTGTTAAAATTTTTCGATAGTACCTTGAAGTTCTCAACAATAAATCAAGAAAATAATTTTTGAAAATCATTGCATAAATGGGGTTTTCAGATTTTTATCTCAATTTATACTCTTTCCTGATACATTTTTCATAGTACTATTGGCGTAAATAAGTGTCTTGACCATTAAACTCATAAATATGCGTTTTTTCGATGTTAGTTTGAAGTGCATAAATTTTCCCATCCAATTTTTTACAGGTTGAAGGAAATTAACATAGACAAAACAAACACAATTTATTAACGAGTTTCAACAACCTAACAAGAGATTATATAAATATGAGAGCAATGATAAATATATATATATATATATATATATATATATATATATATATATATATATATTTATCATATTAGAAAATATGAGAGAAAATCGAAATGGGGGGAATTTAGACTTAATTATAAATTGGAAATTTCTTTTTTAGCACGTCCTAGCAATTCACCTTCTAAATATTTGAAGATAAGTTCTAAGTTAACCTAATTCAAGCGACACTAATCAATTTGAATATCAAATTGCCAAATCGTCAGTCTTAAACATTAAAAAATAACTACAAGACCTCGACCTTTGTTAATCACGCTATTTTTTGCTCTAACCTCTCTCCCCCCGAACTTGAAATTTAGTATTTAAATATGAGCCTTATTTTGCATAATTCGAGTCTTCTTCGGAAAATTTTAAAAAAGAATAATATTTTAAACAACAATTTTCCCCCAAAAGGGGTTAGTGGGATCACAAAAATGACCCTTTACAGTATTTTCATTATTTTTGGCCGGGGTATAAAATGGGTCAAGCCCAAAACCCCCAGACCGTGGAAGGCCGGGGGAGCCCCAGTGTCACGAAGACCCCCATCTGAAGGGTGACGCAAAATTAATATCCGACTTCGTTCGGCCTGTTTTTTAAAAAGCGGAAAATGGATAATATTTATGATATTTATGTCATTGTTTTAAAACGTAAAAATTTTTTTTAAGGACATTATAAACTTTTTTAAAAAAATTTTTTGGTTTTTAGAATAACCTTTTTCAAATGCCTTTTTTTAAAAAATGTTTTATTGTTTAATTTTTTGTTATTACTAGCCCTCTGTGGGAGCCCCCAATTTTTTTGAAATGCATAACTCAGAATCATTTACCCATTTTTTGAAAAAAAGGGGAAAATGTTAAGAAAATACCCGAAATTATTTCAAATAGTTGCAACTCTGAAAATAATTTAAAATTTTTCAAAATATAGTTGAGCCTTGTCGGGGTCAAAAATATTGGGAAATATTAATACAATAAAGCATTTTAAAAAAAAATTGGGAAAAGCTACTTTAACCCCAAAATTTGATTAAAAAATTTTTTTTTGTCATAATGTCCTAAAAAACTCCCAATCTTGACACAATATCATAAAAATTATACATTTATGCTTTAAAATTTTGGGTTTTTCCGGGGATCTAATAAAAGAAAAAAGTTTTCCCCCTGGCAACGTATAAAGGTTTTGGAAGGGGTCCCCGATTTCCCTGTCCTTCTTCTTGGTTCAAAATTACCAGATTGTTTCAATAATCGTCGTGTTGCTTCAGAGTGCGAAGTAAATTAAAATCTAAACCATCCATCTTTTTCCTTTGGGAAAGTAGTTTCGGTTTATATTCAAATTTTTAAAATAACTGTCGTTTTAGGTTAAAATTTTTCATCGGAAAAAAATGTAATGCTGTAAAATTTTTGTAATTGAAAAGTTCGATACTAATTTAACATTTTCTTTTTCGTCCTTGCCATTTCTATGTAAAATTGATCTTTACTACTATGACTATTTGAACCTTAATGTTTTTTTCGGTTATTGTTAAAGAACAGGGCCCCAAATTTACAATTTTCAGATATAAATGAAATGAAAAATTTAAAATGATATTCGCTTCACTATTCTTTTGAACAACTATTTTTATAATACTTCCATTTTTTACCGAATTAAGCCATTTTTTTTTGGGATAAAAAGTGTTTCTGTTTTCTCCTTTTCCGTAATGTTAATGGCTATCCTTTCACGTGTTAAAAAAAAAAAGATACTATGGAATATTTTGAAATTTTAAAAAGCTATTTTTTAAAAGATGTATGAGTTATAATGTTAAACTTTTAAAAAGAGTCAATTTTTTTGTCAAAAAAGTGTTCCCCGTTTTTCTCTATTTTTGCCAAAAAGCCCCAAGTGTTTGAAGAATTTTTTAAAAATATTTTCGCAAATATTTTTTTAAAGAATAATTTTGTATTATATTCTTATCCTTAGGTATCTGTAAAAATAATTTTTTAAGCACTGCTGAAGTACGAATCATGAATTGTTTCTTGTGCCCCAAAAAAGGGAAAAAATAAATGAACCTTTTTTAATACTTGTTCCATTTTTAAACAGAAAAACCTGTGATTAAAATCATGAGAAATCTAACTCTAATCTCATTTGCTCTGTTATTTTCATATATGTATATAATTTCTACAGCATTTTAAGTCAAACCGAACATAATTTTAAGTACCTCGCAGTTTCGTCGTTTTAAAGTAATTTCACATTAAATGTCAAATAATCCTTTAGAAAATTTTAAGCAAAAATTTTGAATTTTTCTAAGTATGGAAAATTACAGGCTCATTTAATAATCAACACATCTCTCACTCATGTAATAATCAAAATTACTAATGAAGAAATTTAAATAGATGTAATTATGGAAAGTCACATGATCTTGTAATATAGTTCAATACCCTTTATTCATTACATTTCTTCCTTTAAAGTCCTTTTTGAATATGCAACATCTTTATTTCGTATATCGTATCGTTGATTTTAACCTCTTAACTGTCGATTGAAAGGTACGTGATTTGCTCCCCAGTGCCACCGCTTTTCATATAGGAGCGCGTCTGCGATGTATCGAAGAAAAAGAAAAGGCACAAATAAGCAAATTTTTCTCTGAAATAAATAAATTCTTTGCAAACATTGACAAGATAATTTAATTGCATTCCTAAGCCTTCTAAATAGTTTTATTGATAGCAGAACAAAGAAAATAATCGAAAGACGTATATATACGCCTGGGACACTTAACATACCGGATGAGCGAGACAGATATATACGCCAGCTGTGGTTGAGAGGTTAATATTTAAAACTGCGATATTTAGCCAACGTCGTGCATAACATGCATGCATGCATAACCCTGGAATTATTTTCTGGACTATAGGATACGATGTTATGATGACTAATGAATTATCCAACAAGAGTTGTGACGCGGTAACATAAAAAATATTGACCTTCGATTTAAATAGCTTGTTAAGTTCTCACAAGAACTCCACTCGATCTCGGCATCTACTGTCAAAGTTCTCAAGACCCTTCCAGTCAAAGCAAACTGCCTTGATGAAAATAAGATTGAACCTTGAACTTATTTGTTGAAGTAATAAAATTACATCTTTGGTCAAAAGTGGGGTTTGAGGTTAACAGAGGTGATGACGAGGTTAATGCAAAAGTCATACTCTTCAAACTGTAAGACCTTGTTCGTAATTCTATTTAACAGTTTCAAATTTCAAATGAAGCATCACATACGCCATGCTCCTATCGGGTTCTTTTCAGTGAGATACGAATGAAGATTTTGGTCATGAGAAGCACACGAAAGCTCAGAAGTTGCTGAATTAATTTAACCCTTAACTTCGCATTTTTTAAAATTTCTATGTGTGTGAAAAAATTATATCAGCTAGCTCTTAAGTAATAATAAAAGGGAAAAAAATGAAAAAAAAAAAATCAAGCAGTTTTAAATTGAATTTCACTCATTTTTTGTTTATTACAGAAGTGCAACATTGCGCAGTAGTGCCGTAAATTACAAAACTTTTTTTTTATATGAGGATTTTATTATTCATATAAAATGTTTAAATGTCTTACTTGGTAATTTATTTCGTCAATAAACAAGGGGAAGCATAAAATATAATGGATTCTTTTTATCGCAAAAACAGTTCTTGAGGCATCAGAGATTTTTATAATTGTTGTGATTTTTGGAAAAAATGTACTTCCATCTAGTGACAAAATTAGCATGTATTTCGTTGCAGTAATCTTTTTTTTCTCAGATAAGTGATTTGTAGGTAATTAAAAATATATTGAGTCTGTTAAATTGAAATAAATCATATGTTGCAGAAATGCAACAGTGTGAAGTTAAGGGTTAAGATTCCATCTTGCCGCCATTTTGTATTCTCCTTAGCTTTACGTTAGCTGTGGGGAATTTTTAGTATACTTTTCAAATAATGACTTCCATAAAATCTGGCGTATATAACGCGCACTTTTAACACCATAAATAAGATCTAAATTTACGGGTGCGTGTTATACGCCGGGTATAAAAATGACAGTTAAAAAAAAAGAAAAAGAGAAGAGCATAATAAAAAAAAAAATAAATAAGACTTCTACATATTTCGAAATACTGTTTGTTTAAAAGAAATGATATTCTTAATGAACTTAAAAGGTTGTACTTCTAGAAATATACTATTTTTTCAAAATCCTGGGTCAACACCTGGAATAAATGGCTTTAAAACATAACAGCATTACTAACATACATTGCAGGTTCCTTCGTAAAAGAGAGGGTGCGCGTTATACAGCGAATATACCTAAAAATTAAAAATTTCAGTTTGAAAGTATGGGTGCGCGTTATACGCCGGATTTTACGTAATTGTATTCGTTGCAGAAAAATATATTCGATAGAAAAAAAATGCTTTTATATATAAATTTTTGAAAGCATATTTGTAGTTACTAAAAACTCTTTTTTAATTTTTCCCACGGAAGAATGAAAGTTATCATAGAAGGAATACAACAGACCAGACAGATATGCAATGAGACGTATAAATTGATACGAAAAAATTAAATATGGACTTTTGCGGATGATACAAAATAAATACTTTATAAATTTTGAAATTTCTTTGTTATGTTTTATTTAAATTAAGATACGAAAATATGAATATCTGTTTTATATATACTAATTATCTTAAATATTTTATGACATGTTACCATTTCTGTACCAGTAAAACCAATTACATGAGTTCTATTTTTCTTTTTCTTTGATTCTCGAGTTTTAAAAAAAATTTCTGTATCAATATAAGGCCAATCTCTGTAACACAGTGCTTCTCAAAGTTTCAATATTCACGACCCAATATTCAATCATAATTTTCATTGCGGCCCCCTCATACAATAACAATGTATTGAATTCAATAATACTGTACTTTGATGCTAAAACTACGATACGACTTTAACCTCTTAAGAGTCACCTGTGTATATAAACGTCTCGCTCAGCCAAAGCATTAATTTCTCCGCACGTATATATACGTCTTTTCGAAGTACGGTCTTTTCTTTGCAGTGATGTCCATAAAATTATTCCGAAGGCAATAAAATGCAATAAAAAGACCTTGACAATGCTTGCGAAGGATTTACTTATTTCAGACTATTTACTTCTTTATTCCTTCCTCCACACCAATACAATCGCGTAACTTTTAACTGGAAATTAAGAATTTAATTCTAAACCGTACAAATTATCAAGATAAGTGATAATTTTTCTATATAATTTTATATATGAGAATCTCATGGGGTCACTGGTAGTTATTAAATATGTTCTTAACTTATAGTATTGTTAAAATAATTATAAAATACATTGTATAGCACTGATACAATTATAAGTGTAATATATCAGTGTAAATGTGAGTTTTATTTTTTATTATGTCAGAACGTTTTTTATTCGTTTACTTTCCATAAATTAATAATTTTTTCAAATAATCTTTTGTTTTTTACTTTTCAGTATGCTCGCGCCCCCCTTGTAGAGTTGTCACGCCCCCCAAGGAGGGCGCGCCCCACAGTTTGAAAAACGCTGCCGTAACAACATTTTCCTTTTTTGAAATTCAATTGAGGCTTTTCCTTGCTCTTTGGCGAACATGGTAGATAATATAACGTATCCTAAAGCTTCCCTAAAAACTTTTAATATAAAATCTTAGACAGACGGAAAACATAAAATTAAAAATTTTCTTAATCAATCGAGGAATACCAATTATTTTAAAATGTTAAGAATGTCTTGCCGTTTTTTGTATCGGATAAGCTTAAATATTGCTATATTAATATTGAACTTTTTCTGTGAAAAAACAAAAACACTTGAAAACAACTTGTCAACATCGAAATTAGAGAATTGAACGTTTTGTTTTCAGGCTCTTTTTTCCCCGATATAAATGAAGTTAAAAAAAAATATTACAAAAACTTATTTTTTTACATGCAGTGTTTCAATTAGTAGTTTTTCAACATATTATATTAATTATATAATTTTTAAAGCTATCATTATACTTTGTTTATTATTATATTATTTCGAGGATAACTATACTTTAACTATACTGTTGTGTGTGAATACCTTACTATATATTTATATATTTTTATTAACAATATATATATGTATTTTGTTTTTAAAGTTGACATTGCAGAATACAATCTGTATTTGTTTCAAGATCCTCATTAAGATCTGCAAATTTTTTTTATCACCAGAGCAACTCCTAATTAAGAATACATTCATCAAAGTCTCTTACATCGCTATTTTACCTTTACTTCACTCGTTCCGATAACATACTATGCTATGGGTTATACGATCTAGGCGATATACGCTTCCTATTACAGATGAATTAAGATCCGCTTAAGGCGTTAAAATGCAAGAGAAGGCCACAAATAATTACCTCTTTTCCGTATGAAGGGTCAATTATTCATTTAAGGATACAATATTATGTTCTAAAAGAATTTCCCTCACACTTTTCCGAAGAAAATATGAAAAAAAATAAGCTGTTGAAGTCTAATTAATTTAATAATGGGATAGTATTCTATAAAGTAGCTAATTATATTAAGGTTAAAATCAGATAAATTATTATTTAAAGGTCAAATGGAATACAAAATGAATTATTAGTTTAATTGGAAATAATATATCTTTAAACGCGAATCTGATTATCGACAGAGTATATCTTAGTATTATTGAATCGTTTGCTTCTATATAAATAGAATAATAATTTATTTCCTTCAAAAGTAGCGTTTTTTAAATAAAAAAGAAACATATGACTAATGTTAGTGGACTAAATTCATGTGACGTCACAGTCACTGCAATCATGTGTTTCCAGCTAATTAGTTTATTCGTTTCACTGTTGTCAAATTTGCTTTCTGTAGAAACATTCTTCTGAAATGTATATATTTGTCAATAATAATAACGCACATAAGTATACTAAATGTACTTGATTTAAAAATGTATGTATGTAATATATCTGTTTTTAAGTTTTGAAGGAAAAACAGTTTTCAGAATCTTAATATCTGAGCATCTTTATCCAATCCTCAAAACGAAATTGTATCAAATTTTACAATTAAAACAACTAGTACAGGTCTAATATCAGAAGAACACGTGATAGTATTTATCATCATGTGATCGTAATGATTTAACCCATTAAATAAATGCTAAAAGAGTCCAAATAATTTTTGGCGATTGGTTTTCTTAAACCTTATATGCACAATATGTTTCATTTCGGTTATTTGTGCGTTGGTTTAAAGAGCATTCGAAAAATCAGAGAGAACAGTTTTAAGTTTATTTCTCGACAGTCATTCTAAACGATTTTAAGAACAAAAATTATATCCATAATATATTAATTTTGTATTATTTTTTAGAAAAAGCATCACATTTATTGTTATTAAAAATGTAACATTTACTTTAGAGGAATTCATGATATCAAAGCAATGCTCGTCTAAAGGAAAATGCTCAAACAAATGCTGTAAGTATTTGATTTCTTAAGATTCTCACTTTGGGATATTAAATATAAAAAGTTTCATAACAAATAACATTAACAAAGAAAGTGATACTAATAATTGACTTTTTAATAGCACTTGATTATTATAGTTTTATTTATTTCTCATAATAGTGTAAGGTTGAGTTAAATTAAATATCAAAATATTGATGAGATAGCTTTTTGTTGTGAAATATTTTAATTAATAAAACTCTTGATTGAACTTCCGTCAATATGCACGATAGTAAATTAAAATTTTATTAAAATTGAATTTTTAAAAAATGTTTTCATATCAAACTGGTTTTTAAAATTTTTTGTTTCCTAAGATAAAATTCTACTGTAAATATGTTATTTCTTTTGTTTCAATAAAAAATTACTGAAAAGTTGAAAGTGTGAAAATAAATCTATATCTCTCTTTTATTATTAATTTATTTCAAGCATTTTAATTTTCTTTTTTTGTACTTTTAAGTAAAATTGAAGAGGAAAGGGTGGGGAGTAGATATAAAATCTAATCACTGAAATAATCCTATAAAATTATTTAAGCCAAATTAAAATAAAACATGACATGTATAATACATCATTTCTTTAGTAGAAGTCTAAAAGTTTTTCAATATAATGGAAATATTTTTTTTTTTGCATCATTTTTTTATCCTTTTATTTCCTTATTTCTTTGTGTAACATCATAACATGACCACGACTCTGTTTCTCAAATATCTCATAACATGCCTTGATAATTTATTTGCTTAATTGTCTACATTAGATTTAATTAGTTTATTAAATAAATTTGTAAATTTTTAAATTTTCTTTTAAAAAAACATACTTTTTTTTTCAAATCCAGATTTTTGCTATTTTATGTACGATAAAAGTCCCGGTCAATTTTAAATTTTTCAACAGTTTTATATAACTTATAGTTAGATTGTACAGAAATTCATTTTTTACTTCAGAAGCACAAAAATTGTATTAAATTAACATTCTTAATAACAATTTTAAGGTATCCGACTCCGTTCGGAACCGTGATTTTGCAAAAGCGTATAAATGGATACTATTTATGATATTTAGTGTCACTTAGATTAGAAAACGTATATAAAATTGTTTTAAGAATATTATTATAATAAAAAATTATTTAAGTACAATATTTTGACAAAAAATGAACATATAGAATGACCCCATTTCAAAACATTCTCCTTTGGGAAAAATGCTTCTACTATAATAATATTTTGCCTGTATATAGCTCAGACCTCTGTACAGAGGCCCAACTAGAATTTTTGAAATATATAACTTAGAAGTGGGTTTATCCATGTTTTACGACAACAGAGGGGAGAAATTTTCAGAAAAAAACGCCGATAATTATTTCAATTGGTAGTAACTTTGAAAATAATGTGAATTTTTCAAAAATTATAGTTGAGCCTCTGTACAGAGGTCTGAGCTATATACAGGCAAAATATTATTATAACAGAAGCATTTTTCACAAAAGGAGAACATTTTGAAAAAAGGTTATTCTAAGTTAATTTTTAGCAGAAATATTGTATTTAATCAATTTTTTTTTGTCAAAATGTCCTTAAAACATTTTTATACATGTATTCTAATCTAAGTGACACTAAATATCATGAAAATTATCCATTTATGCGCCTTTCTAAAATCACGGTTTCGAACGCAGTCTTATATCTTAAATTCAGTCACATAATTTTTAAATCATAGCTTTTCTAAATAAACACACTATTTAGATAGTATTTGTAAAATTAATTTAAAAATTTCTACAATTTGAGGGGGATATATTTATAAATTAATGTTATTATAGCATTGAGGATTATTAAATTATTTACATTTTCCATATAGTGAAATTCAGACTTTTCAAGACTCCTCTATCTTGGCAAGAAGCTCATGCTGCCTGTCGAGCTGAAGAAGCTTACCTGGCCATGCCAAAGACTTGGGGCGATCACGAGACTTTAATAGGTATGTCTAGGATTTTTGCTCGTCGTTTGAATACTTTATTTAAATTGCACTTTAATTAAATTTTGATCAAATTATATAACCGATTAATGTATTTTAATAAATTAAATTTTAGGACAAAATTATTTTAATAGCACGTATACTTTATATTAAAACAACTGCAAACGTTTAACAGTTATCAGAGTAAACCACAATGATTGTTTTTTAAAAAAATAAGTTATAATCATTTAAGAAAGTTCGAGCTTATAGAACGAAATTAACTTCAGACTTGTGAATTGGATTTTGTAATTATCTATAATTTTGAATGAATCGTCGACCACAAGTATTCGGGATATTAATATGTAAGAAATGTTTGGTCCATGAATTTTGATTTTTCTTAGCAATTTTTGCTATTACTCCAATTTTAAACTAAAGCAATAATAAATAAACAATTAATGAGGCAGATAATATTTTGTTTTTGAACACTCGTACAGAGTTTTCAATAAGCTATACTTTGCCTTTTAGAAATTATTTTCTAAGTTTAAAAATTTTAATCGTGAACAATACTTCTTTTGTGTAAAAAAAAAGTTCCTTAGGTATTATTTATTTTTATACATGAACTTAATTTCGACAATTCTATTAAAAAAAAATTCAAATGATTAATTAATCATAAAATTAGTCTGATGATTCCATTTGAGCATGAAAATCCTTTGAAAGGCTCTGAGATTATTTATATTTATCAAATAAAATTCGGTATTAAAAATAAGAAACAAAGGGAAAACAAAACTTAAGAATGAATAGAATGACAAAAACGATTTGAATTCTAATGGAATTAAATCTTTCTCCTTGTATTAGTCAAGCCTATCCTATTAACTATAGGCTTGAAACTCACACATTCATATTTTGTGTGTGTGTTTGGAGCTCTCCAAATAGCAACTTCTTTTAAATCCATTAATGTGTGGTTCTAGATTTTCTTCAGGTGTACAGTGTCTCAGATCTAATATCTCCTGACTGGTATTTAGTGATTTGCAACAACAGGAATTCTTATACTTAACTCATTCCACTGCAATCTTATTTATTCAACTCCTCAAACTCTACCTCTGTAAAAACCCAAATACTTCCCTAATTTTGAGTTTCATTTTCAGCGTTGATGAAAAAGGGTAATATCCTGCAGTCTTGGATCGGTATACGGAAAAGAGAGGGCATCTTCTATTACGACAATGGTGGTCTTTTGGGGAACAATAACACCTTTTGGGGTCCCGACCAACCCAACGACAGTGGTGGTACCCAGCAATGCGTACAAATGATGTCAGAGATGGAATACTTGTGGAACGATTTTGATTGTGCAAGACCTGTAGGCTTCGTTTGCCAATATGTATGGTAGAAGTAAGAAGAAATCTATGTGTGTAGATAATTAGATACAAATTAAAGAGAAAAGAAATTAATGTTCAGATTTACTTATAGTATGAAATGTGATAATTATTTACCCTGAGATCCTGACAATATGCACCCAATTTCGAGGACAAGTTCTCTCCCATTGAAAGCTTAGTTCGAATTTTCGCCTTTCTTTTCCTGGAAAAAATGTTAATTGCGGGAACTTTTTTTGGTTTGTAGATTACTAAATTAATGATTATTTATTTTAATACTAAGTATACATCTCTCTAATTTAGCTATTAATTTCAAGATACCTGTTAAACTAAAAAAATTTCAACTTCAGTAAGAAGCATGTATTTTCGAAATTAGAAGATAAAAGCTTTCATAATTTGTTTTTAATTTTATTTGAAGTGATTTTCTGCACTGAGTGAGAAAACAAACTAGGTGTAGAGAAAGGGAGGTAACGCATTTTAAGGTTTTGAGAGATATCATCAGTTTTATTGAATCTGCTGAACATTGTACTGCATTAAAGAAAATAACATGTATGAAAATGTTTTAGAATTATTCATAATAAAAATCTATATCATAAGCACAAAAAATGTCTCTTCTTTTCAAAGTGTATTTTTTACCAGTGAATTTAAAATAAACTTGGTATTCATCCTTTAGGTGAAAAACTGTGGCATAACGTACAACCCAGAAACCACCACATCGCGAGGACGGGGACAAATTTCTAGGGGAACCAAAGCCTGTCTGACACTGAATATGCGTACCCTTTGTAAGACCCGGCTTGAGGCTCGAAACCTGACTTTGCGAGGGGGAAGGCTAATGTTCTCTGTTACGCTATTGTGAAAAACTTGACATGCGTTTCACATTTTCTTATATTCACAGTGATTATTACGTTTATTTGTATGATTATGCCTAACTTCAAAAAAAAATTCTTTTGATTTAATGCCATTGAAAAATAGAGTAGAGACGGATCGCGAATTCTGTGAATATCACTATATACACGCGTGGGTTAACTGAAAATAAGAATGAAATATATCGAAATAAGAATGACTGATTAAAACCCGAATAACACTAGTGGTACCGTTTGGGACCACATATTATGGTACAAAAAATAGAGAAAAAAATTATTTTCCCTGATAAATCTCGAATAATTTTCATTTTATGGGCCCTTCATCAAAACGTGATGAAAGTCAACTAGGATTTTTTTCACTTGAGAAATTTCCTTTGAATTTGTAACTGAGCGGGAAAAGAATAAGGTCCGTCAAATAATTCAGTAAACGATTTCATATGATTACCAATAATATAACAAACTTCAATGGATGTCTTTGTTACTGCTGTGACATTACCACTGACAAAACACTTTGTTGCTGTTGCAAAGAATATCCAATAAAGCCTATTTACATCTCTTGATAGAGATCTTGGAGGAAAAGTGTCATTGAATGATTCCTGTTTACTGGTGTTTTTAAATACAGCACTTTAGTGACAAATCAAAAGTACTGATCCTTGTTTGTTTTTCACTACAAAACAGTCAACCTTGAAATCATTTGAATATTTTCGCTTGCAAGGTATGCAAGATTGTTAAAAATTAATTCCACCCGTAAAATTGTCGCTACTCTACGTTGCTGTTATCACTAACCTAACAGTTACAAATAGAAAAAAACATAATTCGCAGCCGGACGACATCGAGCAGCAAAAAAAGCAAAATTAATATGTTTGATTTCTTCCCAAAGAATTTCCCGCCAAATTTTAAATGCGTTGTTCTTAAATAACTGAATTTCTCAAAGCAATAGGTCATGGCCGGGCCATCTAAAAGGCTTGGTGGGCCGCAGGTTGAGTATCGCTGATCTAAGGTGTTTCCATTATTTTGATAGCTCCTGCATAAGGAAACAACTACTAAAACATCTAAAATGTACATCTACCTTCATAAAAGAAAAAAATAGTTGATACTCATTTCTATTTAAAACAGGTGACTGCACAAATGTACAAAACATTTCTTGAATGAGTGCGAGAAGAAATTCGAGTTGAATGGAAATTGAGTAAGGTTGGTTTCAAGGATTAAAAAAAATTAAACGACTGCACGTGCCCTGAAACTAAACAATTGTTCGCTTAACTGAGTAAATTTGGAAGAGAGAGATGCATAGTAAATGTTAACCTCAAGTCATGAACATAGACAAGGTAATTCAAAAAACATTAAGGCAGTTTCATGTTCATGCGTAAAAAACCAGATCCATTAAAATTTTGGAGTGAACATATGTAGAATAATAAATTCTACATTTATTGAAAATTTAAACTCTTTATTAATGCAAATCACATTTGTTTCACTTGTTCCTTCTAGTTTTGATTCAATATTACGGATGTCGAATGAAAGAAAAATAATAAATGAATGGAACTGTGAAACATATGAGAGATAAGGAAAATCCGCAAGTAATTCAGTTATCAAACAAGACAGGAATTGAAGGTTGTCGTTTGATGTGGTTAAATAATTATTATTGATGATTATATATACTCTCCCCCCTCCACCTTGGTTTTTGTTCAAGCAATTGTTATCGACATCAAATGAAGGATAATGCTCTTTTCTGTCACCTTATAACTCTAATTTTTTAGATACGTAATAGTTCGATACATTGTTTGATATTTGTAATTAATTTCTATAAAAAAAACCAATGACTGCTTAATGATTGGTTTCCCATTGAAAGCTTAGAATCTTTTTCTCGGTATTATTGGAAAAAGCATTCGAAATATACTTACATCAACAAACTTAATTTTCAAGGATCTTTTATATTTCTTTTTTCGTATGTAAGGAATCGTAAATAACTCATGTGTGGTTTTAATATCCATTTATGAAGTTTTAATTGCCTACTAGTTTTTACTTGTTATCCATCAGTGTTTTAGAATATAATACACTGGAAAGAAATCTACTATTCTTTTTAGAAAATATATTTAAAGTATAAAAAGCGAAACACGAGGAATTAACCGAGTGGGACGAAAATATGTGTAGATGTGATGTTCGTATATTGAAAACGAAACACAGATGCCAGCAGTTATCTGGCTGGGCATTGATTCATATAGTTGGAGGATGTCCTCTTGAAGGATTATTTGCAATATATTGGTGAATTTTATCGGAGTGACCCAGGCCTGTGGAGAGACACTTGTTCAAGTGTCTAAACGTGTTCTATAGGGTCGAGCTCTGGAGATCGCGTCAGTCAGAAACTATCGGAAAAGCAGGGAGACAGGCATTAGAGAAGCGCGCATTGTACAATTGCTATCTGTTAAAATTTAAGCCCGTGTGGATCCGTGAAAAAAATATTGCAACATTGCGAACGCAGAATTTCTTCGACATTCTACCATGCTGGAAAAGGTTACCAAAGGGAAATCCAGTTATCACAAATGAAATCATAATTCCTGGTTGTCGAGCTGTGTGGAGGATGTCCATTAAGTGAGTATTTCATTGCAATCTTGAGCATTTCCAGACATATTTTAACCTATCGTCAGGGATAAATTCGAAGTGGGTTTTAATGAAGGGAGAGATATTTATGGTATAATCGGAATCACTGTATAATGGATGTGACAAAATATCCCTACTAACTGAACGATTTCCTTGCCACACACAGAAGTAATATGTGGTTTGATGTTGTCTTCTGTAAATTAGATCTCCCTATCTATTGCATATTTTATTAAACTTATCAAATTTTTGAAACACATTTAGAAAGCGAGCTTTTGTCGTGTCTGAAAAGTTTATAGTTTAAATCGTCCTTTAATATACACTCTTGTCGAATTTCAAGTTTAATTTCAAAGTTATCAAGCTGAAAAACGGACATTGACCATTATGAAATGAGGAATATTATATTGTTCAGTATAAATTAGAAGAAAATGTATTATATTTTTTAAATTTCATCTACGGACAGAATTTTCCGGCACTCTATTATTTATAGGGAGTGAGTGAATATTAACGTCGCACTGTTCAGCTACACGAGGGCTTTTGGCGACGGACCACGTAATTTTGAACCATGTCAATTTGACGTGATGACAACGAGCTGGCACCACCCTTCTATACTACCACACGCCATCAATGGAGGACATTTGAGCTTTCAAGTTATTTAGAGTGCATCGCTCCCCAACGGCGGGTCCTTAGTGATGTGGCTATAACTTCGTGACTATGCCAGCCAGACCTGATATTTGACCACTTGGCTAACGCGGTCGGTACTTTATTACAAATCACTGAAAATGAAATCGAGGGTATCGTTTGAAATGGGAAACACAGATTCTGTTTCTCAACTTTTGGATTATGAACTCAATTTAAGGTATCCAGAGAACGTTGAAATGATCAATCTTCGATCAAAAGACAATTTTTTTTTTTTTATTTTATTGAATAGAGCAATCTTTTCAGCTTTATAAAAAACATATGTTGTTTCTTTATTACATAGAAGTCAAGTAACAATAAATTGCCTAAAATGAGAAAAATCAGAAGTGCGTTTTATATTCAATCAAAACTGGGCCTTTGAATTGTTCGAAATCTATCATAGCAAGCCTGATAATTCAAAATATTATAAATTTGTTTCTATAACACTTTTGAACCTGTTATTTATATTATTTTTTCGGGAATGTACTAATATAATTCTTACCGTATGAATATTTTTGAGTCACACATGGCCTGTTATTTAAATAATAGCTTCATAAACAGTGTGTCACATTTCTTATATATATATTCACGATTATCTCAAAAAATTTTATATTTTATTAAAACATTAAAATTTTAGTACATTTCATAGATAAATGTATGTAGTTTATTCTGGAAATATTTTTATTGATATAAATATATTATTTTTTTGTCTTACTGCTGTACAGAACTTTAGAAAAGTTGCTGAAACTTCACTAATAAATGTGATGTTTGTAAAATTTAGATAATATATTTTAAAAATATTGCTGGTTAAGTATTAATATTTATTCACACACACCAATTCCTACTATTAGCTCACAATCTCTATGTATATTATTTATTTATCTTAGTGGAATTTTCAATCGTAATAATAAAATACATTTTAAAGCGCTCAATTGAGCTTAAATTTTATTTACATGATTATTTTGAATGACAACACATTAATTTACTTATAATTAATAAAAAGTAATTGATTAAAACTATTTATTTAAAGAATTACAAATACAGCCTCGTTGGCATCATTTTTAGCGACTTAGCGAACCTTTTGACTACTTGTGTCAAAACTTGAAAAGGTTTTTTTTTCTTACTATTTAAAGCATTTAGTTGAACTGAAATTTTATATACACGATTGTTTTGGATGACAATACGATACTTTAATGATAATTTAATTATTAATTTACAACTTAATATTGTGATTCTGTCCTATGTATATACATATTTATATTGTAACTATTTAATAAAAAGTAGCTCAAATAAAATTTTTCTTTGTTGATCTAAGTAGAATTGACTTAATTTTTTTTTATTACTTGTTGGTATTGATCCCTTAAAAAGTTTTATAATGTTTTAGTATGCTATTTTTTTTAAAAAAGTAGTTTAAACATGTTCGGATACCTTAAAATAATAATATTTTATTTTTAATGCATGCATTATGGCAACAGATGGAAATGTGAATATACGAATAAAACTTGAATTTTTTTGTTCAAAAAATTATCTTTCCTGAAAACCACATGTTAGTTCCAAAACAGGTTTTTTTTCAATAAACTTATCGTGCTCCGTTCAATTGTTGATCAATATTTTTTGAAAAAAAGAAAAAAAAACATCCCACGTTTTCAAAACCTAGATGGCGTTACAGCAAATGAAAAAAGGCAAAATGAAACCGAAATCGCGTTCCGCTCGTGAAAACCTAACTGAAACTACCGGAGTAGCAGGTCACCGACACCCTATCTCAAGATGCGAAACGAACCGGAAGAGAGCTCACATGTTCTCAAAAGTTGGGAACTGTTTTCAAAACACGAACACGTCTGCGCAGTTATGTTCGGGTATCATCATTAACAGAACGTTTGGCTTCCTTGACATTAACGTTCGGTCGTATCCTTGCCGAAATAATCGATTTCAGTACCAGATAGACAAATATGACTTCTTAGAGTTCAGTAAATTGATCAACAGTAGCTTTTGTTTGATAATGATCTATGACTGACGTTGGTCATTGCTAATGATTTAAGAAATACATCAAATAAAACTAAAATAATTCTTCCTTATCTTTTTTCAAAGGCTATATTCATTTTTGGAAATAGAGGTCTACTTTTGTTTTAATACGATGGTAGTGATTGTAACTAGAACATTATATTTGGGGTTGTCAAGGTTTTGACTTAAAAGTTAATCATAATTACTTATTTATTAATATTGAATCGCGTTTTTGAACTATATTAAGCCATTTATTAATTAATGAGATTCAATTGTACTTATTAATTTTTCAAAAATGTATTATTTAAATTTTTTGCTGTAATTGTAATGTTTTTCTTCAGGGCTCTTGCCTATCTACCATTTTGAATTTGTGAATATATTATTAATCTTAAGGAATTTCCACTTTTCTCTTCAGACCTAGACTAAGTATCGATTTGAATGCAGTAAATTCTGTGATGTTTGGGAAAATTAATGGGAGCATGAGGGTTAAGAAATAACCCTTTAGCGGGCAGTGGCTAAGACGTCTAGCCACATATTAAAACATTTTTCTTCAATGGGTGATGGATATTTAGTCCATCCACATGAGTTAATTGATGCTAAAACGCATAAAAATCAATACAGATGGCACGATGATGCCTTTTTTGCATTTCATGTCTCCTGATTGGTACTTAAAAACAGTGTTTCTAGGTGTAAATCTACAAATTGTATTTTGATTACTATAAATACAATTTCTGATCTTTGAAAAAAATTTCGATATGTCTTAAGTATACTTTTCTCTCATCTGAATAAATTAAGCAAATTTGCAATCAAAAAAAAGGTTTTATTTAGGGTTTTGGAAAGCTTTTATATGTAGCTATAGAGGCTCTATCCACTGCCCACAGAGAACAGAAAAATGACCTATGTAACAACTACATGAGGGATTGTCATACCTAGAAATTTTCGCTTTTCTCCACACTTAGAATCATGTGAGAATGTTGGGGTCGGAAATATAGACAAACTTTGTTTACAATATGTGGTACAAAATTTTCGGGTTCGAAAATCTTTCATTACAGCTTTCTGCTCGGAAAAAACGTTTGCATATTATAAAGTTCCACAGTAAATAGTTCATCAAATTTGTCAAATAACTAATTTAAATTCTCAAAAATATTACTTTATCTCTAACTCTTTATACTGAAATTAAATAAAATATAAAATGGGGATATATACCAATTTCAATGCATATTCTAAGTATTCTATATATATTCTTAGTAAGTATTCTATGTTGTACAATTATTCTATTATTATTTAATTACTCTTATACTTTGTATTTAATTGTTATTGAAGTAGTTATTATACATAAATATCAATTTTTCATAAAAAATTTATTGTAATATGATTCATTATTTCTGTCCTGAAAAGTAAGTTAAATGTTCTAAGTGCGCAGTGGCTATAACGTCTAGCCACCACCCTGAAAAAAAACCCTTGATCAGATTTTTTTTTTTTTGTGACTAAACAATGTTTATAGGGGATGAGAACATTACATTTATCAAGTACTTTATCACATAGAAGTGTATTTTAGCTTTGTGCCCGTTCAAGGGTTAAATAATTGATTTATTTACGTCCCCAGTTATTAATTACAATATTTACATTTACCGTAAAATCTGATGTATAACGCGTACCTATACTTTCTAGCTGCCTTTTTTTTTTTGATTTTCAGGAACATTCACCGTATAACGCGCACCCCCTATTTTACGAAGAAACCTGAAATGTACGAATGCTATACTCTTATGTTTTGAAGTCATTTATTCGAGGTAATATCTCAGGTTTTTGAAAAATTGGTTTATTTCTAGAACTGCAACTTTTTAAGTTCATAAAGTGCGTCATTTCTTTTAAATAAACAGTATTTCGATATATGTAGAAGACTAATTTTTTTAATGGTCACTCTTTTGTTATTTTTAAGGACCCAACGTATAAACGCGCACCCCTAAATTTCGGTCTTATTTTTTTGTGCTAAAAGTGCGCTTTATACGCAGGATTTTACGGTATAAATAGAAGCTATTATACTATTGAATTTTCAATACTACAGAATTTGATATTTGTGAGGGAGGAGGTAAACACAACCGATCTTCTTGGTGGAAGGACTGTCTTTTCCTTCTCTTGAGGTGAATCAGTCGCCGCTCTTATACCTCGAATTTCAGTCGGGGTTTTGCTCGTAGGCGGAATGGTGCTTTTCTCACGGCCACCGGTTTCGGAGTGATGTTAGATGAAAAGATCCCGCAATATTTTTAGAAGCACGTGTGCATAGGAACGTGTGACGCTATGCATATAAAGAACCGATTGTGCAGCTGTGTGGTACGAAAACGTCACAATACAATAGAAAAAGTGAGTGATTAATTAGTTGCAGAAAAAGTAACTCGACAACGAGGGGAGCGACCTCATAATTTTGAACCTCGGTCAGGTGACGAGGGCGACACTTGAGTTGGCATCATATTCTCTTTAAACTACTACACTACGCCAATGTTTTGTGTACAATTATATATATAGGTTACCGTTTAAATGTGCAATTCAGTTATTTCATAGAATAACTAGGTATTTCATAGAATAACTAGGTATTTCATAAAATAACTAGACAAGTCAGTTAAAGTATATATAATAGATACACAATTTCATACTTTACCAAGTTATTCCATGAAATAACTACCGTAAAATCCGGCGTATAATGCGCACTTTGAACACAAAAAATGAGATCGAGATATAAGGGTGCGTGTTATACGCCGAGTATAAAAACGACAGCTTTAAAAATAACAAAAGAGATGAGCATAAAAAAATTTTACTTTTACACATATCGAAATACTATTTATTTAAAAGAAATGGTATACTTTATGAATTAAAAGAGTTCAAGTTCTAGAAATGTACTATTATTTCAAAAGTCTGGCATAATATCTCGAATAAATGACTTCAAAACATAAGAACGTTGTATACTAAAATTTTAGATTTCTTCCTAAAAAGCGGGCTGCGCGTTATTCGTCGAACATACCTGAAAATTAAAAAATGCAGCTTGAAAGTATGGGTGCGCGTTATACACCGGTGCGCGTTATACGCCGGATTTTATGGTAAGTACTCCATGAAATAACTAAGGATAGACCGTTAAAGTGAAAAATAAACAAGTTCAAAGATGTTTTATAAATTAATTGATCATAAATAGCTAAAATCTCTCGAAAAATACATTTTATCCCTTTTACGGATGATTAACTGATAAATAATAAGAGAAAACAGAGATGATATAATTTATCATATTGTTATTAGTTAAACAGAAAAGGGGAAAAAAGAATATGTTGCAAAAATAGATTATATTTAAATATTATCAACAAAAATACATGCCGGGAAGAAAAACTGTTGCTTCATAAAAACATAGTGTAAATTTTTTAAAATAAAAATGTAAGAGAATATTAATTTAAATTTTATCAGATACCTTTATTTTACTTTTGATTATTTAATAAATCAAGGATTGCTGTGATGACACTTTGGACTGAACTGCTTATTATTTTTTTAAACAAGCTCATTGTTTAGTATTACACATTTTTTTTACTCAAACACTTTTTAAATTCTTGTCCATTACCGTAACTTTGAGCTGTTGCAACAGATCGAAGCGTTGTGTCCATATTTGGAGCTTCTTCAATGGAAATTAATTCTCGCTGACATATATTGAACTGATATCTAGAGTACAATTGTTTTATTCCGCCTAATCGGAAAATTCTTCCCAAAGCAGCTAGAATCGGTTCAAAGAACTTTCGCGAGTGTCGTAGTTCATACTTTAACGATCACAAGTAATCGCGTTATTCTATAGAATAGTTAAATCGTAGAATTCAATAATTTTAAATACTTTAACTGACTGATCTAGTTATCTCATAAAATACCTAGTTATTCTATGAAATAACGGATTTCACGCTTTAACGGTAACATATACACTACTGGCCATTAAAATTGCTACACCAAAAAGGCGACATGCTACAGATGTGAAATTTAAAGACAGGAAGAAGTGCTGTGATATGCAAATGATTAGCTTTTTAGCACATTCAGACAAAGTAAGGGCCGGTAGCGACACCTAAAATGTGTTTATATGAGGAAATTGTTCAGCTGGTTTCTCATACACAAATTGCATTTGAACGTTGCTGCCTGGTGAAAAGTTGTGCTGCCTCGTGTAAAAAGCAGAAATGCGTACCAGCACGCTTAGGACTTTGATAAAGATCGAATTGTAGCGTACAGGGACAGTGCGGTTTATCGTATCGCAGTATTGTAGCTCACGTCGGTCGAGATACAATGATTGTTAGCAGAATATGGAATGGATGGTTTCAGGACGGTAATACGGAACGCCATGCTAGATCTCAACGACCCCTTATCACTAACAGACGAGAAGACAGGCATGTTACCCGCATGGTATTAATGGCTCGTGCAGCTACGTCACGAGCACTGAGTCAAGAATTGGGGTCGTTTCCAAGACAACAAATGTTTGCACGAACAGGTCGACGATGTTTGCAACTGTATGGATTCTCAGCTCGGAGACCATGGCTACGGCTACTCTTGCCGTTGCATCACAGACAGGAGCGTCTTCAATGGTGTAATCAACAACGAACCAGGGTGCACGAATGGCGAGACGTATTTTCTCAGATGAATCCAGGTTCTGTGTACAGCATCAAGGTGATCACATCCGTGTTTGGCGGCATCATGGTGAATGTATATTGGCAACGTGCATTCGTCTTTGTCATACTGGCCCATCACATGGCGTGATGGTATGGGGCTCTATTGGATAGACGTCTCGGTCACCTCTTGTTCGCATTGACGGCACTTTGAACAGTGAACGTTACATTTCTGGTGTGTTAGAATTCATATTCTACACTTTATTCGAGCCCTGCGAAACACTACGTTTCAGCAGGATAATGCACGACCGCATCTTACCTGTATTGTATGGACCTTCCTTGATACGGAAAATGTTGGGCTGTTTCCTTTGCCTGTATGTTCACCACATCTGATCTCTAACCAATAGAAAACGTCTGGTCCATAGTTGCAGAGCGACTGACTCGTCCCCATACGGCAGTCACTACGGTTGATGAACTGAGGCATCGTGTTGAAACTCATGGGCATCTGTACCTGTACGTGCCATCCAATCTCTGTTTGACTCAATTCCCAGGTGTATAAAGGCTGTTGTTATTGCCAGATGTTGTTGTTCTGGGTACTGATTTCTCAGGATCTATATACCCAACTTTCTTGAAAATTTAATCACTTGTTATTTCCAGTACAATATATTTGTCCAACAAATATCATTTTGTTATATGCATTTCTTCTTGGTGTAGCAATTTTAATGGCCAGTAATGGCCATTTTCCCATTTGAATGAAAATAATGTTGAAAAATATAAATGTTGGCGTGTGCTTATGTGTTCGTGCATGTGTTTGAGTGTAACACGTGATTCCTTTTTAACTTTTTTTATGTATATTCGAACGTAACAATGATGATGTAAGAAGTATTTTTGAAAAAATACAAGTGGTTAAGAACACCTAGAATGTAGGGCAATTGTGATTGAAGACTTTAATATATATTCTTCTTCTTTGACCCATTTGATGATCATTTCTGAGGTAAAATCACTAAAACACACACACACGCAAACACCATACAAAAACAACTTATTTATTTCGGTTAAATTAAAGATTAATGCAATGTAAGGAATTCGATGACATTGTGGTAGGATGCAATTCATAGCCAACAGAATATATTGTTATCAAAGAATCACGAGTTTGTTAGAAAACATATTGAAAGGTGACTCCTACTAAATCATGTAGGTGCGACCGGAAAAGGTGATTACTCTTTGAAAGGATAAAGAAGAGGTGGCATTCACGGTTACAACCCACAAGAAGCTGGAGAATGAAATTGCACCTTCGAGTACAAGGCCGTAGCAGGAAGAGGTATCAGGAGGTGTATTTGGATGGCACATAGAATTTTAATTACGCTGTGGGTGAAAAATTGACGTGGGTTTTTGAGATCTTGGTCGAAAGAAAATCACATAATCTATTTTGATGACATAAAGAGTGTTATTTTTAAGTTAAATAAGTATCTTAGGTTGAGAATAATAGTTGAATCAGTGGTGTTTGGCTTAGAATTTCGCAAACGGAATCCCAGTAGAATATTAGGAAAATAAAGTTATCTACTCCGGAATATTTTTGTAAGAATTTACTTATATTTTTTAGTTTTAAGTGGGAATTTTTCTAACGCAAAGAAATATTACAATTTTAATGATTTATACCGTAATAATAATAATTTTTCAACTAAGAACATATGACATTATGAATACAAAATCCGAAAGGCATTCTCGACGGTAAAACCTTTCTTGACTAGAATGAAAAAAAAAATCGAGGAATAAAAGTGATGGTCATCTGAGTAATTTGAAATTAAACGTTAACGATTTGTATTAATGTATTCATTTTTCATTACATTTACTTATACTTTTCATTTAAAGGTCATTTTACCGTTTCTTTAGATTTTGTGAACGAGCAAAACGCATCTTTTTACCCTATTCATTCCAATTTCCACTTAGAAAAAAAATTCTTTGTTTTGTGGCTATGTTCTAAGATAACGGTCGCCAATTTTTAGAAGTTCATGGATCACTACTAAATGTATATTTTTATATTTAGCTTGCCACTAATATGATTGACTACTATATGGCGAACCTTTATAACTATATTATACCTGATTTTTTTACATCTCTATTTACATTTGCATATCACTGAAAAAGAGTTTCACGAAAAGCAAGAATAAATTGGTAATGCGAAGCAAAATTAGCCAACTGAAGTGTTATGCCACCAATTGACCATGGTTGCCACTTCTCACTTTTAAATGTCGCTAGATAACACCTGCAGAAGTAGGTAAAAAGTCACTAAACTCAGAAGGAACTTCACTAAATTTCTTTTTTATTTCTAATGGGGCTCTGGATTAGTATTTTACCGTTGCAGACATAGTACATTCCTTCGGGAGCTGCTATCTCTTTTTAGTGTAGCACCATATTGGTGGAATATCAATCACCGCAAGTAATTTTGACACCCAATTCCCTTACCAGAGGGAGGCACCTTACCTCGGATGATACGAAACTATTCTTTGGGATTTAATTTTGCCGAGAGCACCCACGCCAAACAGGCACTCAAAAGATATTTTACATGCTGCTTAATCACATGGCATGGATGATGTTGATTTTCGCATCATGAAAATCTACCGATTAGCTGGGGTCGAACCTACAACTTTATGAGTACAAGGCCAGGACAAACCAATTACGCCACCAGCTGGCATTTCACTAAAAATAGTAGCTAAAATTTTTTCATAAAAAGTAAAATCCATATTCCATAGTACGTTTTTTTACTAGTCACTTTAGTAAAACTGACTATTCATAAAAGTGTAAGCATGTCCAAGTTTTTCTGCAGACTATCAAGCATTTTTCGCGGATCAAATTATGATCACTGTTCTAAGAACTTAAAATACTTTGGTATATACATTTGCCAAAAAAAAAAACACACACGCACAAGAAATTAAGCAACTATCACGAAACTTAGCAGGAATGAGGAATGCAGTCTGGTAAGAGATATATGTAAATGATTGAAATTTCGACACCAACGAGACAAGGGTAAGCGCGTTGTGCGCCTATGAGATGCGGGCTGAGAGAATTTAAAAGAATGATTGCTCGTGCCATAGGGTTATTCAAACAAATCTGTCGACTTGAATGGACAGTATTGTGACGGAAGGTATTTCGGAGACTTAACCGGTGACAGTGTGGACAGTTGTTGGACTTTGAGAGGGGTGTATAATAGGTCTCAGAGAAGCAGGTTGGTCTAACAGGCATATCAGAGCCACCACCTCGGTTGGAGCGATATGGTAGTTGCTCAGTGTTGGTAACAATGGATCACGGAAGTGATAGTCTACCGTCACGGAGGATCAGGGTGTCCCAGGAACACAAATGCGCAATGGTGGAGCAATCATAAGACTTTCTACGTCCTCACCCTCAACAGCGCTAGAATCGAGGTGATCCCTTACCACCTTCCAGACACCCAGTGGTATCAAGGAAAACCATTCAGAGACTGGCCAACACAGGTAAAAGGAATCGACGACCATTACGGCGACTACCACTGACCCCACATCACAGGCAGTGTCGATTGGAATTATTTTTACCTTGAGCGAGCTGGAGAGTGACAGACTGGAAGCGTGTGATCTTCAACGATTTATCCCGATTCAGTCTCAAAGATGATGGTCAACGCATATAGGTGGGGAGGTGGCACCCCATCCTGAATTTGTTGTTGAAAGGCTTGCGGTAATTACACAAGGTATTACAGAGTGGAGAGAGATTTGTTGGGACATTCAATCACATCTCTAATTGTCCTTCAGAGCACTTAGAAAAGCAAAACCCACCTGGGGAAGATTTTAACATCATTTGTGTACTGCTCATGTATTATGTCAACCAGATGCCATTTATTGGTAAGATAGAGCTCGTGTACTTCATTACTTTCCCAGCAATGTCTTCAGGGATATGACGTACTTCCATGGGCTGCCAGGTCAGCCGACCCCCCAAGAGCCGGGTCGAATGTGCTTGAAGGAACGCAGCCATGAATACTCGTGAAGGCTGACCAATTGCGAAGATTAAGATTTTTTCCGCAGGAGGTCATAAGGACCCTATTGATTCGGATGCCACGCCGTGTTCAGCTTGTATAGTGGCAGGGGGAAAATTTATTATTTACTGATTTGTAAATTTTCAAGCCATATCTTCTTAATAAAACAACAATCTCTCAATCACATCTCTAATTGTCCTTCAGAGCACTTAGAAAGCACACCAACCTGGGGAAGATTTTAACATCAGTTGTACTGCCTATGCTATTATGTCAACCAGATGCCATTTATTGGTAAGATAGAGCTCGTGTACTTCATTACTTTCCCAGCAATGTCTTCAGGGATATGACGTACTTCCATGGTCTGCCAGGTCAGCCGACTCTCGCCAATAGAGCCTGTCTGGAATGTGCTTGGAAGGAAACTGCAGCCATCCCGGAATACTCGTGAAGAAGTGACCAATTGCGAAGATTATGGCAAGATCTTCCGCAGGAGGTCATAAGAGACCTCATTGATTCGATGCCACGCCGTGTTTCAGCTTGTATAGCTGGCAGAGGGAAATTTATTATTTACTGATTTGTAAATTTTTCAAGCCATATCTTCTTAATAAAACAACCTGCTCTTTTGAATTTAATCATTTGCTCATCTCTTCAATTTTTGCATATCCATGTGTGTACATGCCAAATTTCGTGAAAGTAGCTCATTTCTTTCTTGGTGCATATATATGTTTTTTTTGTGACAGTGTATTTTGAACGAAATATAATTACATATTTCTGTTAAAATAAAAACTGAAATTAGAAAACTAATTAATAGCCATTAAAAATTAACAGTATTATACCTAGCTTTTTTCCTGTTAATTCATTTATAGTAAATCTCACAATATTTCAAATGTTTCACATAAAATTAAATTTTTCGCAACCTTTCTCTTTTTTTTCTAGAATTAGAATAATTTTTATTTCGAAGTATAAGCTAAGTCTTGAAGTGAAAAACAGGTACAGACAACAATTTGAAATTAATCTTCAAAATTAACTAAAAACGATATATGATTTTGTAATTAAATTATGCCTATAAACTTGACACAAACAATTTTTTGATCTAATATACTTTTGCGTTATTCAAAATTTCACAGAAACATGTTTAGATATATAAAAAAATGTCCTTTTTCTTATCTCTCTGCTCTCTCTTCTAATCTAAGATTCATTGAAGATTTTGGGGAATTGGGAAATATATATATTAATCCAGTTATAAAACAATAAGCAGAGTATGACTGGGATTTATATTGTATTGATTATATTTTTTCGAAAAGTATATATTACTTAATAAAAAAATTGCATATTTGGGAAAATAAACCAATAAAGAAATATTTAAAAATACTTTAAAGCTATGAATTTATTCAAGTGTTGTATAAATATATAAAAATAAAAAATATCATATTTTGATTTTTTTTGAATTTTTAGTATCTTTTACTCAAAATGAATTTTTAAGGTCTTTCCAGCATATAGAACGGTATTTGCAGCATATTTACAATCCCAGATTTTGATAACATTTAGTGTATTTATTCCCTATCGTTATTTTTAAGAAAATATTTTAAAATATATTTGCGAGTATATTCCGGCCTTTGAAAACTCCGTACTACAGTTTTGTAAGAAGAAATAGTAACAGTAGCGCACACAGGAATTTTTCAAGGGGTGTTGAAAGTTCTCCATTCTTGTATCATGCTATTTTTGATTTTGTCGATTTTCAGGGACAAAACACAGTAAAACTAATTATTGAATAAATAATTAGCATTAATTAATAAAATTAATCATTAATAACAAATATTTAATTAAATTTTACGTATTATATACTTAGAATTATAATCAATCTGAAAAAAACCAAGGGCTTTGGGGGGGATCCGGGCCCCAGGACCCCCCTTGTGTACGCCACTGAATAGTAATAATATATATTTTCAATTTTATGATAGGAAATATATATTTTAAGAATGCAAACAACAGATGAGTATTTTTTAAAAAAATATTAACACAGGAAATATTTTAAGAATGCAAACAATAGATGAGTATTTTTAAAAAAATATTATCACAGGAAATATTTTAAGAATGCAAACAATAGATGAGTATTTTTTTAAAAAAATATTATCACAGGAAATATTTTAAGGATGCAAATAATAGATGACTTTGAACTTATTGACTCTTTCGTCACGTGTTAGAAATATTTTGTTTGTGCTTAAATCCGAATCATTTATGGTGGTCCGTCGCCAAAATACCCTCGTGTAGCTGAACAGTGTGACGTTAACATTCAATCAATCAGACCGAATCATTTATGCTATATATATATATAATTTACTTTATACATTTTTTATTAATAATGACACAAATGAAACAAAATTCTTTAAATGTAAATCCTTTATTAATGTGGCATTAGTCCCAAAAATTTTTGTTCAATTTTGATATACAACAATAATACACAAAATCAATTTTTATTGCTTGATTTTTCTAATTGCTGATTCCTTAATAGGAAAACTGAACTTTATGAGTCTACAACCAAAAACAATTTTTGGACGTAAGAATAAGAAAGAGTAGTAGTAAAGTAGGCAAATAACAGGCAATTTTTGCTTAAGCTGACTGAAGAACTTAACCATAAAAGATTCCCCAAAAAGAGAAAGGAAGTCAGCACACCTGAAGCGAAATCAGTGAAATCAACCTTAACTTTTTCAATCATTAAATAGATTCCCACTGACAATACAGAGTAAAAAACTAAATGGAACGGAATATTTCTACCCTTTTTGTTCATCGGAATAAATGATTTCACCTTAACTGCTTCACTTTACAAACGGAATACCCGTAACCTATTGATATACTGAACTCCGGGCGCAAAAGCTATTCCCTCTACTGGCAAGCGTCTGGATAATTTATTTGCGTTAAACATTCCAGTAATTAAAGCAGAAGAGAAATAAAAGAACAATAATTTCCACAATCGGTCTGCTGATCAGCAAATACCGGATGTGAATAAAAAAAAATTGCTTACATTCTCTCTTTTTCAATAAGTTTTTTTGTTTGCTGGAAGGCATGTACTCTCTGTGGGAATGGAACGCATCATTACTTCATAAATGCAAAACAAAATATGTGTGTGTGGTTCGTCGATGAAAATCGAAATCCACACAATGCCGTTCTTTTCAATTGGACATCTTTTTCTTCATTGTAAATTACTGTTAACTAACGCACACAATATTTCTCACACACACATACACACACACACACACACAAAATCACACATCACATATATATATATATATATATATATATATATATATATATATATATATATATATATATATATATATATATATATATATATATATATATATATATATATATATATATATATATATATATATATATATCAAAAGTTTTCAATCTCTACTAGAGACAGAAATGACTTGATATCAAAGATAAAAGATTTTAACTGGTAATGGAAGCTTAAAGATATAGATGAGGCAGTTATAAACAATGCTGATTGAAGACAGTTTTTAATTTTATATTAAAGAGGATGTCCACCCCACAGGACTCTTGCTTTTAAAAACTCAACTTTAATTTTGCGTATAAAGATTTATACAAATGCCAGCAGCTTCAGGTGGCGATATCCTCTCCTAACGAGGTACAGTGCAAACGAGTAATATATAAAAAAAAATTTAAGTCAATTCCTACTTCGATCAACAAAGAAAATTTTTATTTTAGCTACTTTTTATTATAAATAGTTACAATTAATATAAATATGTATATACATATGATAGAATCACAACATTAAGTGGTAATTCATTTTTATTAATTAACATTAAAGTATCGTATTGTCATCCAAAACAATAGAGTATTTAAAATTTCAGTTCAATTGAATGCTTTTTTATCAATTTTTTATCAATACGCCCCTGTAACTCTCCGTTTTCCTCATAGCAGTCGATTTCCATAAAATTCTTTCATAGGGAACCTCTATTTAAACAAAGAAAGGTGCATACCAAATTTAAGGTATATGAATCTAACAGTTCAAAAAGAGAATTATTTTTTTTTATCTCTTAACTCCTCGCAAACCCGCCTTTGGGGTTGATTTTCGCAAAACCCGTTCTTAGGAACTCTGCTTTATGAAAGAAATATACCTACCAAATTTTAAATCTGTAGGTCTGTAGGTATATATCTGTATATACATATATTCAAATTTTCAAAATCTTTAATAGAACACTTTCTATTCATCCATTCAAGTTGAGTTATTCATTTCTTTATGTGTTACATCTTTCCTCTCTATTGCCGTATTTTGTAGGAGTGATTTTCATCAAAGGGACGGAAGTGGGTAACAGGAAGTGACGTAAGCGCGCGCTATTTGAATTGACCAATGAGGGCGCGTGATGGTGTCTCTTCGTTACTCTCGCATCGGATCCAACTCTAGTAGTTGTTTTTTATATTGTTAAAGTTAGCATTTCAAAAGATTCGAATTCTTACTTAGGATAAACTTACGATCCTTACTCTCAATTGTCAAAGTCTCAGGACCCGTTGTGTAAGAAATCTGAGGTTAATTTATAGGTGTAAACTATATTAATAGTTATATTTACTGTTAGGCATCTGAAAAAGTTCAACATTCTTAAAAATATACGAGTAAGTAATATGGAATTATTGGAATAAATATTTTAGTGCGTAACTTTTTCATACTTTGAGATTAATTCCTGTTGCTGTCAATAGCAAACAGAACAACTCACATGTTGTGACTCCTCACATGGACATTATTAATCGTCAAACAAATGGATTGAGTATTGCCAGTCAAGATATTGGAGACATAAATATGTGCGGCAGAAATGCATATTTGAAAATGGAGAAACAGTGATTTCGGTGGCCGTATACATTTCTCCGAATCAAACGGTTCAAAAAATTAAAGATTTCCTGCATTTTGTACTTTTACCATATACCAAGAGAAGATGTGTGTGTGTGTGAGGTACTGCTTTTTTAAAAACAAACTATCACTCGCTTTCCATGATTTTGAGTGGGATTTCAACGGTAACTTCTGTTTCCCAGAAGTTGAGCCACTCAGCTTTTTTGAATGAACTCAAGCTCGAAATGAATATAAATTGAAATATTTCGACGACTAATGGTGGTACTGTTATCGACGCTGTTTTTCAACGGTTTTAAATACTTTGAAATCACAAGTATATGTGTCATATTTTACTTATCATAAGTATATTGCAGTGATGGCGAACCTATAACCCGTGGGTCAGACACTGACACACGCAAGTTTTTAACTGACCCACACAATTGCTAAGCAACGACTTGTTTATTTATGCTGGTTTATTTATATTTACTAATTTGTATCAATTATTTATATTCTATTTGAATTTTTTCAAGCACATTGACACAAAAACAATTTAAATGCTGTGTATAACCTTCAGTTTGATCATTGCAGTTCCAAAGTTCCGCAAATGAAAACAAATGCATATGAAGATATGTAGTATATTTGAAATAAAGTAAAAGTGTTTATAAAATATCAAGTAAACTGTACAATTTTACTCACATTTTGTTTGTTGAAAAAAAAAAAGGAAAATCAAAGCAAATAATCATATTTAAAGCACTTTGGATAAAATGCACTTTTGAAAGGTTATGTTCATTTATGAGACTTCCATAGCGCCCTTTTTTACCCGTTGAGCCAATGGAATTTTAAAGATCTTCAGTTTTAAAAATACTCAGTTAAAAATTTTTAAACTTATCTCTGGTGCAAATGGGTATTAGTGACCCACGTGCTAGTACTAAAAAAATTATGAACGAAATTCGACCCACGTCTCAAAAAGGTTCGCCATCCCTGGTCTATTGTATCCACTCTTCCCCAAATTGAACAAGAATAAATATTTTTGATAAAAAATTGCATTACTTCATTAAAGATATAATTATTCGATAGAAAATTATTTCCAATCATGCTCAACTCAAAACTCAATTCAATCACACTCAAAATCATGGGAAGTGAGTGACAGTTTGTTTTTAAAAGAGCAGAACCATCTTCGGTACATGGTAAAAGTACAAAATGCAGGAAATCTTTAATATTTTTAACCGTTTGATTCGGAGAAATGTATATGGCCACCGAAATCCCTGTTTGTCCATTTTCAAGTCTATCGTATCCACTATTCCCCAAATTGAACAAGAATGAATATTTTTGATAAAAAATTGCATTACTCCTTGTGTTAAATAGTTACAATTTTCATTAAAGATATAATTTTTTATTCGTTAGAAATTTATTTCCAATCATACTTGATTCATTTTTTTCAGGATTTAAGTTACTATTGCGTATTTACCACGATAATATGTCAGATGTTACACATCATATACGACTACTGTAAGGCTCGTTTCTTTCTTTCTTTCTTTCTTTCTTTTTTGAATTTGTAGTGGATGACACTTGATGTTAATACAGTTTTTTCAAATTTAATTAATTAAATAAATTAAAAAATGAAAACAAGCAAACATAATATTCCAACAGCATATATTGAAAGTAAAGTTATTCGTTGTGTTCCTGTAGCGCAATGGATAGCACTTTGGACAGACATCTCATCCGAAGGTCGTGGATTCGAATCCCCCCTGGGATGACCTAATTTCTGAAAGAGATTGTGATTTCTTTTTTACTATACTATTTTATTAGAATAATTAAATTTAATGAATGAATAAATAGTAACAAACAAAAAAAAATAGACCAACACTCGATATAAAAAGGAAAATCGTTTTCTATTTTGTCACTTAATATAGTGATGCTGTCATATGGAAATAGAAATTTATATTAATTGTAATTATTTAATAAAAAGTAACTAAAATAAAATTTTTCTTTGTTGACCTGAATAGGAGAATTGACTTTAATTTTTTTTATATATATATAACTTGTTTCCTTTATAAATATAGATAGAAACAAAGGAAATTCGCTGTTTAGTTTACGCGGTTAAACGCTGCACTTATTTCATGGAAGTTATCAAGAATAATGGGGAATCGTATCGAAGTGTGACGATTTAACAGATCTTACAACATAAAGGGCATTTAAATTCAAGGTCAGCCATTAACATTAAGTTTATAATTTAACCGTAGATTCGGTGACCTTCACCAGATGCACAAGTGTCAGTTGCTCTTTTAAATTGCCAAAGTTAGAAAGAGGAAGAAAAGGTTTAGGGTGATTATTAATTTCGTGTCAAATAAAGTTGCCATTTTTCTTTTCATGTGTTATTTAAATTTACAGAATAAACTTGAACAATTTGCAAAAATCTGAAGTGATCTACCTCCAGAGGCGTACAGTTTCTTTCCTAACTTTGCAGTTTTTGAGGATTATTTTCTAATTTACATGGTGTTAAGGGGACATGGTACGATTTACACACCAAATTTTTTAATATAATGATTTCCACAATTTTTTGGTTGCCTCCTATGTGTATGTATGATGTAAAACATATTTTGTGCTCAAAATTTCATAAAAGCTAACCATTTAATTTTTTAAGGGGAAACTTATGAAGTGATTTTAAAATGCTACTCCTACAAAAATTGACGTACATATATGAAATCTGTTTTACAAGTACGTTAAGCTATCTATAACAAAAGTTGGTATGGGATTTGTGATAACATTATTGGTATTTGTACAATACTTCTTTTTATGGCAGCTTATTGAAAATTCCTTAAAAATGTGTAAATTCTGATTTCAATTATTTTTTAAAAAATAAGTAGTGCTTTGATTCCAAATTTTGTTCCATGTACTACTAGCAACAAGAGAAAAATTTCCAAGTATTAAGCACAATGGAAAAAACGCCTCAGCATTTTAAATGAATACAAACCTAGCTATTTTATCTTTCTGAGATAAGTCAGTTAAAGTTTTGATTTGTATGCCATGGAATGGGAATAAAAACGAACGTAAACGTTATCATAACTCTGCGTTTTTTAAACTTATACCTTTCATATTTTGTGAGTTTGAGAAAAGTATATGTCGCAGGGAAATGATTAAATTAGGGATTTCATCAAATCCCTAAGGGAGATGATCAATTCACGCAAGATGTTAAAATAAGAACCCTGTAAGGTGATTTCCCTAAGGAAAGTAAGGGATTTGATCAAATTCCTAACCTGTTTAAGTGAAATGATGGAATAATATTGTCAAGAGTTTTTAAAAGTATTCATTTAGGAAATATGGTGCATTATTAAAATAGAGTAATTAACACAACAATAATCATTGATTTCAAATTGTTTATTCGAAATTAATTAACAAAATAATTAGATGATAAAGCTGGTATTTTTTTTTAAAAGGATATTTGTAGTAGAATTTCAATCATTTTTTTTTTAATTATACGTTAATGAATACTTCAGAAATATCCTGCTTTATTTGTATCACCTTTTTTAGTTATTATTTTCCTTTTTAAAATAGCCTTTTTTTTATTATCAAAAGCTTTTTTTATATATAAAGAAGGCGTAGTGGAATTCCCTAATTTGTTTTTGTACATTTTTCAATTGAAGTTTTATCCAGTTTCTAATTTTCAGGTATACAAAAGTGATACAAGAAAATAATAATGCAAGAATTAACCGTAAATGAGAACAAGTATTTTGATATTTTTGTTTGAAGTCACATCGAACCTATACGCGGTACTGTAGAGCGCGGTTTCGTTCAACAACGTCCCAAAGTTCTTTGTAAGGGCGAAAATGGCTTAAAGCTACTTGTTCATTTCCCGGTCTAATTATAAAACAGTTCGGGGATCCATCTCGAGATGCACTTTGATACAGGTAGGGTAGCCCAAGTTGTTAATTTGTATGATCAATAGGCGATATAGAATATGTTACTTGATATTTTTATCGTCATACCTGCTGCATATTAAAGATAATTTAGATTAAAAGTGTTAGTTTTTGTTTGGCCGTTTTTTTCATTTTCTGGATTCTATCAGCAAATATGTTAACATAATTGTTAAATTATTTCTTATAACGCTTACAATCTAAATTTTATAATTGAGGGAAATAATTAATATTACATTTTAACTTGTTTATTTTATGTTAAAAATCTTTAAACTTAATTTAAATCTTTATTTTTATTATAATTTATTAAATACAGTAGTGATTACAAACTAGGTGGAATATATTTAAAGCGAGCGAGTACAAACAAAAGATTAGGACGCCCAAATTTATTTAAATCCCTATAACGAGAACGAATCATGAAACACACTAATGAAGTCCGTTATATAAATGTTTCCAAGTACTGTCTTTGAAAATTTCCCAACGGAAATAATAATGCAAAGAAGATAATTCGAGTGTCAACTAAAATGATAAATTTTTCTTGTTCTTTTATGGGCACATCATAACTTATGTAAATGGAACCCACGTAGCTAGAAATAGGGAGTGGTAAAGAGCGAAAACAGAGCTCTTCAAATGCGACTTGTTCATTTCCTCATTTCTTTAAAACAGTTCGGGGATTTGTTCAAATCACTTAGAACAGGGAAATGACCTCAAAGAGACGTTAACATCTTCCGTGAATTGATCATCTCCCTCAGGGATTTGATGAAAGCCCTAATTTCTTTATTTTCCTGCGGCATATATAAAAAATAATTTAGACTTAAAAAATTAGATTTGATTTTTTGACCGATTTTTGTCAATTAAATCGTAAATTTTATCATGATCATATGTTAACATAATTTGTTAAATATACATTTTTTATTATACCTCCATTCCAATCTTTTTTAATAATTTTTTGCAGGGTAAATTTGAGATGTTCAATTAAATTTAACTGCATGTGAAAAATGTGCAAAAACTCTTTAAATTTAATTTATATATTTGTTTTATTTTGATAAATTTTATTTAATTATTAGTTCCATATACAAAAATAAGGGTGTGCATAGTTATGTTTTATCAGAGGAGTAGAAATCAAAAGACTAGGACGTCTCCGATTTATATCTAAATCTTAAAACGATGTGTTACACACTCACACATAAACACACACACAATGAAGTCCCGAATATATCAATTTTTTACTGACAAAGTACTGTCTTTGAAAATTCTCCCGAAATAGGAAAGATAGTAGCAGAGAAGAGATGTCGAGTGTCAGGACGTAAAACATTAAATTTTTCTTGTTCTTTTATGTTAACTATAATGTATTATTCAAAATAAACCCACTTATCTATAAATATTGATTTTTTTTTTTGCGGCTTACTTAAAGTTAAACCTTGTTCGTTTGGCCCAAGTTAGCCTTTGAGTTTAACACCCTTGCTGAACACGGTACAATACGGAAAACGAAAAATGGTCCGAAAACGCAAAATTTACTTTTAATACACCTTCGCAATTTTAATTCAAACATTTAACGCATATTTGCTGCTCCTAACATAATTTTATGAAGCAAATAAATTACTTTTCATCATAAATGTCATCTCATTTTATTTTCTTTCTCTCCTTCAAACAACGTCTAGTTCATCTGCTTGTGCAGATTTTGGAACAGAATGAATTTAGCTGCGGGGTTTATAAAAAGGAATACGAATAGTGTCAAGGCGAAAACGTGCAAACAATACAAGTCAGCGGCAAAAACTCGGATGAAAAATTTATTTCTGAACTACTGAAATATTCACGTTATTTGGTCATGCAAGTCCGTTTCGCGAGACTCACGAAGGTGGAAAGAGAGTATTTCAAGCGGGCAGCGCGTTAATTTTTCCGGAAATTTCCAGAAATATCGGAACAGTTCACGAATGTAGTGCGAATGGAAAATAATTCGCTTCGATTGGTCGGGAAATTTGTTTTTGATGACGATAAAATTTTTCAATGTATGTTATAACGTCTAAAGATACCACTATTTATAAATATATAACTTTTTGTATCGAATAAAATAACAATAGCTGACCCCGGACGTTGTGTCCAGAAATAAACATCATTCATTCATGAAATAATGATTTCATGCAATTTGAATCTTATTTGATTAAAAAGTTTACCACTTTTTTAGAACTTTTACAAATTTTAAAATAGCTGTTTAGGTGAATTTTAAGAATGTTCTTTAAAAGGTTTTTCTTGAAGCCTTGGCAAAATTCTTCCGTCATCGTGTGTGGTCATGGTAGCCTAATGGGTCATAGCCACGAACTAGTGGCTGGCATTGTTGATCTACGGGTTTGAGTCTTAGTGCAACTAAAGACCCACAGGTAGAGGAGCTAGCTGATAAACATTAAATCTTCGAGGCGTTCAATTTTCAAGTATCTTTTTTAATCATTTTCGTTGTTCTAAAACTACAGAGAATGATTTCGCTCTGATTGTTTCCCTTTGCAGTTCAGAATTTATTACCTTTGTAAATGTTGTGGACGCGATAAAGTGAGCGGTCACGGTCGCGAGCTCGTGCCAGAGGTTATCGAGCCGTAGGTTCGAGTCCTAGTATAGCATGGAAGACCTCTGTAAAGGTGCTAATGCACGTTAAATCTTTCGAGGCTCAGAATCCTCACATTGGCGTGGTGTGGAAGTTTGGAGAGTGGTGTGCCAGCTCAGGTGTCGTGTGTGGTTTGAATTTGCGAGATCCATCACCAACAAGCATCGTGTTGCTTTAGAGTGCGAAATTAATAAATTCTCATTCACTCACATTCGATACCATCAAAAAGTCCGAAACAATTATCTTTGATAAATAGCTTAATCATATTCACGATACTGTAATTTGCTACCTTTTTAAGCCTTTTTAAATGAACGATGTGTATAATTATTAGTAAAAATGTTCTCTATAACTATTTTTGTGTTGGACATTGGATAACAAAATGGAAGAACAAAAATTATATATTTTGACTCAAATAAAAAAAATTTTTTTTAATCGACGATTTTCTTATAAAAATGATTTTTTATTATTCTATCAATTTATTTTTATCAACAAAATTTTGATTTGCTTTCAGTTTTTTACTTTGCTGTTTACATAAAGAAAAAAACCTTAAAATAAATAGGTAACATTTGTGCAATATTAACATTTTTTAATAACATTTCCAAAGGATATTAAAAAGGCAATTAAAACAGTATTTATAAGTGATTTTCTTTGTAATTTCCTTCGACAACAAAGAAGACCCAGCATTTGTGCTATTTTCATTTACTTGTTTACTTTTTACTCTACTTTTTTCACTGTTTTAATGAATAAAGAACTCCTTTGAAATGTATGTTATTTTAACACAGTTGCATAAATGTTTCCAATAATCAGTTTCAATAAATTGGAATGACTTCATTTTCGTTGGTATGACAAAACGATAAAAAAAATATTTATTATACGTGGTATTTATCAAGGATAATTTAATTTTACAATGAAAACTATTCACGTTAATATTAGTTTAATTTTATGATAATTTCAGGCAAACACGCGTCACAGGAGGAATACCGATATTTTGAAATACAGTTATGATATTGTTCCTGCCATTGTTTTTAAACCTAATTACTATCAATTTCCTTTTATTAAACTCTTACTTGTAACATAATTATAAATAATTGTTTTACTTAAACTATTTAAAGAACAATTTTAAACAACAAGTGGCAATAGCCTAATTTAATCAGTAAACATTGTTTCGATTAGTAATGGAAGATAGTCTTCATTGAGTACACAAATATCTTTTAATTAAATAAAATTGTTTAATTTTAGTCACGTGTGATAGAACAAAATTAATATTGTTAGAAAATATATTTCATTTTATTTTATCTCTGTTAAATTTTGGATTTCTTTTAAATAATAATAATAAAAAAATAAATAAAATGCTTATCTTTAAATAGTTTTTTTAAAAAATCTTATAAATTTTTTTTAAAAAAAACTTATTATTTTCTGAATTATTTTTCTTTAATTCATAAATTTATCCAAATCTATCGACCATTTCATAGAGTTATACTGTAAAGGTAAGACTTCTTCACAATAAAAAGAAATAAACTTAATCACAGAAATAATAATAATAGACCATTTCATAGTCATACTGTAAAGGTGAGACTTCTTCACAATAAAAAGAAATAAACTTAATCACAGAAATAATAATAATGGACCATTTCATAGAGTCATACTGTAAAGGTAAGACTTCACAATAAAAAGAAATAAACTTAATTACAAAATAATTATAAATTTGTGGAAATTAATCAAAAGATTCCCATGAAAAGTATCCGGTGTAATCCCTAAGTACCAGTAGCAATTATTGTTTTAAAAAATAACCTAAATTTTAATATTTGACACAAATAAAATGCATATGTCCGAGAAAAATTTTAAAAAAGAGCTTTTTCGGTAGTTACTTTTAGTACGAAAGAATCTTTTAGACAGTTAATGCATTTTAAAATGAATAAAAACGTTGAAAGTTTTATTTCAAACTTTTTTCCATGATATTTGTGTAGAGGAGGTCGATGCACGTTAAATCAGTCGAGGCTCCATGTCTTCCCATTGGTACGGTGTGGCCCTTAGAAAAAGGAGGTGTGGCTTAGGTGTTGACCTCATCACTTAATCGAGGTTCAACTATATGAGGTCCGTCGTCATAGGCATTGTATTGCTTTAGATCAGTGTTTGTTAAACTAGGGGTCGAGTAACTCGCAGCTGGGATCGCCCAAATTTTCCTATTTTTTTATGTCTTTGGATAAAACAACTTGTACGTCATTAATAATAATAATTTAATTGTTAATTTAAATTCTTATTAGATAGAGCCAATAGATAATTTAATTGTTGGTTTAAATTCTTATTTGGGTACCGATCAAATCTAAAGAATATTTTTTGAAGTACTTTGTCTGGTAATATAGATTATAATTACAAAATTTGATTAAATAATTAGAAACAATTAAGCACATCCTTCTCATTGATACTTTAATCTTGCATATACCTTCGTTAATAAAAGATGATGATCTCACAAGTGAACTCAAAATGACTACACTTAATAAACAGATTATAGTTAATATATGACTGACCGAGTAATTACATTATTTAATGTTTTTTATTTTGTTACTTAATTAAAAATTTTATATCGTTATATTCAAACTTATAGTGGATGTTCTAATTACTTCAAAACAATAATATATTACAAATAAAACACGCGCCCAAGCATGTGTAACCTTTGTGCAATGCTTATGGGGGTCACACAAATTTTTTGTAAGAAAAACGGGGTCGCCATTCCAAAACGTTTAAGAACCCCTGCTTTAGAATGCGACGGTAATATAACTCTCACTCATTCATGATGTCTGAATCATTTTGTTTAATTTATGTATACAAACTTCACCCCAACCACTCTTCTTTTCCTTTTCAGTAGTAAACATATCATTTTAAATCCAACCATTATTTAAAACAGTGTCAATTTAAGCTAATTTCGAGCCCTGGGCGCAGGGCCCCTTATTACTGGTGGATCGAAATTTATTACAGGAAAACCTGATTGTGTCCATCTTATCTGGGACCCTGGGCGCCCGCCCCAAGAGCCCAATGGATAAACCGATATACTGATTTTAAATCACATTTCATTTAGAGAAAAGATTCCTGTTATTTTTATAAACATTTATACTGAACCAAAGAGTTGCCAAAATTAATATGAACTCGACTATCACTATTTTTATTCTTACACCAATTGATCAATAGAAACGAACACTGAACATTATAATGATTCAGAAAACAGAAGAATATACACCAAAAGCATAAAATGTTTTTTATTTATTTTTTATTTTTTTTTATATCTGCTTGGAAAAGAAAAATTTGCTCAAAATTATTCCATTTTTATTAGAGGAAACAACTTCGCAAAGTACGAAGCTACATTTGCTGTTAACAACATGTAAACACGATAACAGAGAAAATTATTCCGGGGCGGACGAGATGGAAAATGCATAATGCAGTATTTCCAGATCGTGACTTTTGAGATAAGCACTTTAATGTAGCAATCACCAAGCAGAGAGATCTGTCGAGTGTGTACGACCAAGGGAAAGGGGTCTGAAGAGTTAGTTATTCTAAATAAATGGACGCTCACAGGGTGTGTCTCAAATTGAAATGCTATGTTGTCCTTCGTCTATTGTGTTGCCTTTTATAAAACTCACGCCGAAAAATTCTCTCGTATGCCCTAGATATAGTGGATTATAAAACCAGGAAAGCGAACAATGCAAGTACAATTCTTCAGGAGGGGAAATTACCCGCAAGCTATAAACTTACTACAAAATGGCTTTCAAACATATAAAGATGCATATGATCCTATTTGCATGCAGCAAAACATAAGGATATTTGTCTCTGGCTTCCATTTATTATGAATATCTCTCTACCTGGATGCGAGAAGCATAGAATGCAATGATGGTTGAAGAATGACAAGGATTTTTAAGACAAAGTAGTGAAGGATGATCTTTTTGATTCTGGAGGGTAAAAGTGAATATGTCCAGAAAATTGCTACGATTTTCTGTCACAGTGATTTTTCATGTTATAAAAATTTGATATTTGGTTCATAGCTGAATTGTCTGGCAAGTTTCGAATATTTGAGAGAATTTGTGGTTTCCTTTAAGTAAGCATTATTGCATATGGTAAGATTAATCAAATTGAGCATAGCAAATACCTCTTTCAGTGGCTTAGTAAAAATGAAAGTTTTCCGTGTTGTGGATACATTTTATATATTATGATGACCTAAGGATTTTTAAATTGGTCTTTATTTTATCAAATCCACTATCTCAAGATTTTACTTTAGTTATTACTAATACAATTAATATTAATAATGAGATCCAAAATTTTTAAAACTTTTATCCTATTATTTAAAGATTGTTTCATTGGAACAAAGCTTCATGTGCTCGAAATTGGGCATTTTAAGGCAATGGGATAAAAGAATAATACTCTTATCTTGTAAATAATTTTTTCTAATCTGTTTTTATATATATATATAGGACAAAAGCGACTTATACACATTCACTCACTCATCTTCAGAGCCATTAGATATACGAACTTGAAATTTCCCAGGCAAGATTTTTTTGTTTAGCAGATAAAGCTAAGAACGGTTTTTGCAAAAATCCACTCCCAGTAAATCTGCTGGGCGTTATGCACAAAAAATTCAATTTCCGAAGTATCCGATCGAAAGACTTGGAATATGGTAAACATGTCCTTTTTTTTTCTGAATAGAGATTCATTAAAAACATATTTTGTGGATGTAAACTCCCAAGGACGAGGGAAGGGATGAGAGGTTTTCGCGTCACACCAGCTTGAAAATTCGACTCCTTTATGTGGATAGTATAACACCATTCACATCCACGCGTTCACCCCTAAATATTGAGGGATCCTTTTATCTGACATCGCCATGAGATCCAATGTCTGTGTCCACAGGCCGGAAACCCCCGGATGAACATCAAGAAGTTCAGTTGTGTTTGCCTCCCCTAACAAAGGACATTTTCTGTAAATTTGAAATGATTAATAGTATGAATAACTTCTATTTAACATGCAAATAAACAACAGTAGCACAACAGCCCATGAGGGCCAAGGCCTGCTGTGCCCAACTCAGTATATGTGACCTTGAGCCCTGAAGTGCATGAGCAGATGTTCCGTTAAGGTGATCAGTCTGACGTGAAACCTCCAGTGTTAAGTTCCCAAGCAAGCTTGGTACTCATTTATCGAGCCACTGGTCTGATGGAAGACTTAGTCGACCTTGCACGGGGTTTGAGCCTCGGACCTGAGGTGTGGAAGCGCGATGCACTATTACTCAGCCACAGGGCTTCTAACACGTAAAAATATTGTAATTAATATCTGTTCCGTAAATAAGTTCTAACTCTCACTCTACCATTAATTTTTCCGAATGTCACAGGTTGTATTTTCGTTCAAATATACTTCTATTCTAGAAGTTCAAATTTTGTTCTTTTCAAATTAAGAGGTGACCCATTAGATAATTTTTTCAATACAATTGAAAGGTTTATGCGACTTAGATATCAATAACTTAGACATTTTTTAGTCATGTAGCAGCAGGAAACACCCAGAGAGCAGGTATGGGCTAGTTATTTATATATACTTGTTAGAGGTTTGCATTCTCAATTTAGGTTCTGAGAATTCTGCGAAGTCTATATTTATCATGAAATCATGAATATTGACATTTCTATTGTTATTCCAAATCAAAGCTAGCATAGATGAAATTGAATACTAAACTGATTCTTCAACAGAAATCCTCAATAGGATATTAGATTAATGCTTAAAACTGAAAGCAGAATTGAGTCTTCAAGACTTGTTTCAAGGTCAAGGTGACAGAAAAAGTCAAATCGAATATATCTTTCGAAGTGAAAAATGACAAATGATTTTAGATAAGTAAACAAACAATTACCTAAGGCCTCACATTCACTGCAAATGGAGGGAACACAATTTCTTTATTTATAGAAAATGTAACTGCCTGATACAGTAGAATAATAGGAATGTACAGCAGGTAGAGAGACAAGTTAAAAACTTCACGCTTCTCTTCACTTCGTTTCTCTGACCCGTGAACTGTTATCGGAGATCCGTATCATGGTATACACAGTCCGTTGTACGGGAGAGGTAATCTTTCGCGGGTCTTACAAAAGGAGTGGATAGAAACAAAACAAGAGAATAATGCGATTAAACATTTCCGGTACTTTGTACGGGATGAACAAAGCGTCTAATTTCCATTATTTGCCGTCGATGATGTCGATTCTATCTGATGCCCGCGTGTGTTTGAGGTCATTTGAGAAGGTTGGACAGAGTGTGGCTGCATTTACATAACATATGACATATAGGAATTTTAAACTTTGCTGAAGGCTTCACCACTAATGTAGCTAGTTTTGGGTGGGCCCTGTGTCAAAGTTTCTTTAGGGGCCCCTTTTTAGAAAAGAAAGCCTTGTTAGTGGTACAGTAGTTACATATGTTGGGGCTTGGGGCGTATTATTGATACGGCTAAATACGGTGGTAGCTACGCCCCTGGGTATCACTTAAGAGGTGCATTATATAAACACCCAACTTTTTTTTAGCACGATCTTTTTTACACGCTTTTGAAATAACACTGTGCACGAATTTAGCGATTTTTTTATTATTTATTTTTATTGACAAATTTTTTGTTTTAGCACGAATCTCAAAAAATTTGAGGATTCATGCTCTTTGGATGAGGATGATTTGATCGAATTTATGACAGTCTATGACAATAAAAAAGTCAATTATGGTGAAGTGGAAAGTGAAGTTTAGTTATTAACAGTTGATTTAAATAGCGAGGGCTTGAAGTTTGTTACATGATTGATTGATTGAATATTAAACGTCGCACTGTTCAGCTACACGAGGGCTTTTGGCGACGGACCACGTAATTTTGAACCATGGTCAAGGGACGCGGATGACACCTGAGCTGGCACCCCCTCTCCTAACTACCACACCACACCAACGGGAGGACATTTCAGCTCTCGACAGATTTAACGTGCATCGCTGCCCTACACGGCTGGTCTTCAGTGGTACTGGGCTCGAACTCGTGACAAGGCAAGCCACGGTCCGATACCTATACCACTCGGCTACCGCGGCCGAAGTTTGTTACAAGTAAGGAACAACATTTTCTTACACATGATCCTGAAATAGAGCGTGCATTGGAATTTCAACGTTATCTTAAGTTATGGGTAGCAGGATATCAAGAATTATAAATTTAATTGGAGAAACCAAGGGAAACAAAACAGCCTCTAGAGTAAAAGCGTTGTGTTAAAAAAAAACCCACCAGAGAGCGAAATTTTTTATTTGAATCAAAGCCGACAGTTGTGCTAGACATATCTGACACATCTACTGATGATAGCATTTTTGATCCAGTTCGTATTAACGTCCCACATCATCAGAAATGAGGAACGTCCTGAAAAGTACGCGTAGTTATTTAGACCCACATTCCAATGGTGAAATGAATAACAAAATGGACGATATTGAACAATTTGTAAGCGATTGTATATACATATATTCGTTTTTTTTTTTATTTATATGGGCTTTCTTGCCACTTCTTTTCAGAGTTGCATGAATAACTATTTAATTTTTAATGTATTCTGAATTCCACATGTTCCCATTCCGCTTATTTTAAATTCATATAAGTTAAATTTAGAAGAAAAACTACGAGTAACTTAAAAGCGGAGTCAGAGTGAAGACCATAGCACATTTTCAAAGCACGAAATATTTTGTGAATTATTCGATGCATGTTTTTATTCAGTAAACACAACGATAAAAATAATTAATAATTAATATCTAAAATAATATCTTTGGCATAAAATGCAATAACTTACTACATAAATTGTGTGTGGAATGGATATAAGTTGTCATAACTACAACTTGAATTTTGTTTTTAAATTTAAAATGTCTGATATAGTACAGCACTTCTATACTTCTTTGTAATCTTAAAATATTTTGGAAGCATTATATTTTAGAGGAAAATCATTCCAAGAAAATTATAGCAATATAATTACGTTAGTTATTTTTAAAAATAAAAGCAGCATATTTCTATTCTAATCTATTGCTAAGTGTATCAATAAACAAAGGGAGTTAGTGTATATTAATGTCCCACCTAAGGCAAGACAAGATTTATTGGTCTTAAACCGCTGCCTACATCTGAGCTGGGATCCTTCTTTCCTAACTTCCACACCACACCAACATGAGGATTTTGAGCCACGACAAATTTAGCATTCATCAGTCCATCTACACGGTGGATCTTCAGGGGTCTCAGGGTTCGAACTTACTATTCGAAAACACCGGCCACAAGTTCGTGACCATGGCCATTAAGTTGATATGGCCATCCAATAAACTAAGACAAAAATACCAATGTTTGATGTTACCAATATTTTTTTATAATAATTTTAAGAAATACAATAGATAATAAAAATTTCGTTAAATATATTATAATACACAATGGGGTGTAACGTAGCAGGCCTCCTCGTGGTGCACCCTGGGTAACGCAAATTCTGCTACAGTTTTGCCACCACTTTCATGCCCTTTGGATTACATTCATCTTGATATGAATCTTAAACTTCATGTGAAGATATTAAAGAGTGAAATGTCTCCCGAACAACTGAAAGCTATAGCTTTGGAAACTATTCACAATCGATTCTCAACAAGTGAATGGCTACATGTTTTTACTCATGGTGCTGGAGCCGGTATTTTCTGTGAATTGCTTAGCTTTTACCTGTCACTTGGTATTTTTATTACTGCATTCGATGGCGAGATTGAAGCTATTGCAGTAGAACTATCACTAGAAGCAACAATAAATATCACTAAGAAGCTTCGAGTTCAACAAGGCCGCAATCTTTTCCGATTCTAAATCGGCATTATAGGCTCTATCTCAAAATTACCTCTGTAATTCATAAATAATTTTAAAATGCAGATCATTCTTAAAATAAGTTCCTCATAAAATATCTTTTCAGTGGATACCAGCTCATTGTGACATAGCTGGGAATGAGCATGCTGACTTTCTTGCTAAGAAAGGAGCCCTTGTGATCCAAAAACCCGCAAGGATTTCAACCTTTCATTTATTAGGGCTTTTTTTCTAATATATGGCCTTTAACAATAACTTTAAAATGGAAGTTGTGGTGTTGTCGCAGGAAAAGAATTGGGCAATCTGGACCCGTTCTGGGTTCCTGGGGCTCTTAGAAAAGCTGATGTAGCTCATTTTAGACATTTGACAGGTCATGACTATTTGAGATCGCATCTCTAGGGAATTGGTATAGCCAACTCACTGGACTGTACTCTGTGTGACTGTGGTCATCCTATGACGGCTGAACATTTGGTCGTGTGCCCTGCCCTAATTAGCCTTAATTCAATCGTCGAAAAATATGGGAGAGCACGTGTACTAATGACACAGGTGCTATTGTAGTGTGTGGCATTTGTAAAATAAATAATACACATTATTGGATAAATGCTTTTTTTTCCGAAGTAATAACTCAACTTACAAAAGTACATTAAAGACAAGCCAATGAGGGTAAAAGACGAAGGAAAAAAAATCACATATTAACAAATTAATAATCACAACTTTAACTGATAATCAATTATAGTAATTTTGTCTAAGTATATTACGTCTTAAAGATAAAGAAAATCAGAATGAAACGTGAAAAATAAAAATTTACTTCTAGTAAAACCTGATTTGTAATTTAATTACCATATTCATAAGCCAAATAAAGTCCTTGAAAGTAATAAAAAATCACTCATTCCTAAATGATGTGCTTATAGAAGAAAAAAGACAATACGACCTCCACAGAAAACAAAGAATCCTTTTGTTATTGACCAAACTTAAGAAGTACTTCTGTTACTGTCAAAAATGTGGGACACGTCATTTCGAACATTCTTCGAATTTTCGGTTCTTGTGGGAAGGATACGCAACCACAACCGTAACGATTCAAGCACTCGCCACCTGAGGACGAAATATATGCGTAAAAGGGGGGTTCTTGTAAAACTGCGTTGAGAAATGTGAGATGACCCCAAAGATCGCAGTTTAAAGTACAATGAGTTACTTGAAAGAGTAATTGATTTTTCTGCTCGTTTCGTCAGGGGGAAATATTCTTTTTGTGCTGTAATATGGAAAATTACGAAGCGGGTGAATGAAGAATAAGAATTTTCGTCATAATATGTTTTACACTTTTCAAAATGGTTAAAAAGTAAATCATAAAATGTGCTTACGAAATATTACATCACTGTGTGTGCAGACATTCAAAATTGAAAAAAGTACTTTTAAGTTTTAAATTATGCATAAAAAAGGCTAAAATATTCAGCCTTTGTTTTAGGTTCCTCTTACTCTCGGTTAGGGATTTTCTTCAATTTATTTTCATCTCTGCTAATGGCAAGAATTCAAATTTACAAAAGTTTGGATGTTTTTTACTTATTTTCCGTTACGATATTTTTATTTTTAAATTTATATAATTTTTGAATATTTCTTTTGTAACCTGATTTAATAAGAAATAAATGAAAGCGACTCTTCATTAATTGAAAGTTGGTCGACTTTAATTGTTCATTAATCAATTTACAAAATATTTTCTGTAAAAAAATTATATCACAATGTTCAAGTCAATTTGATGATAAACGCTTGTTTTAAATGTGGACACAATACAGATAACATAAACGATTACAACCAAATAAATAAAAAGTAAAGTTTGTAAGAAATAAAACATTTATCAGTAAAATTTACCGAAAAGTGTAATATTTATTCTTAACAGTAAAAGAATAAAAGAAATGCAAAATTTTTATGGAGTTTAGTCTAATTTAACTTTTTATTTCTCTGAATCTTGCAGTGTGAATCAGTTTTACCCCTTCCATGAAATTTCTTTAAATAAAATTATATTTTCATCATTTAATAAAAACAAAAAGCGTGCGCTTTTATATCTTTATTAATCATGCACATAATGAACTAAATTATGACAGTCACGTGTTAAATGCAATCACGTGTTATCCACTGTATTCAAAGTTGATATAAGACTTGTATTTGTTATTTTACTTTAAAAATTCAGTTAAAATCTCAATATTGCGTAAAGGTGTTCAAATATATTTTTTTTAAATTTCCAATGGCCAGGGTTACAGAAGACCATTGGGGGCTAGGAACAGAAACAAAAGAAAGACAAAATAAACAAAATAAGGAAAAAAAATAAAATAAAAAGGCGAGAGAAAAGTCTATGAACCCAATAAGTTCCTAGCTTGCCAATAAAGGTCACACAAAGAGGAGCCCTTTAAGGCTGGGCAGCATTCATGTCCTCCCGAAAATCGCAGAGAGTGCAGAAAGGGTCCTGTGCAACATGAATTCTATGTAGATGTTTCAGAAGACAATCAAGTTCAGTGGTCAGATGAAACTCAGCAACTGGTTTACGTTTTGGCCACATGGGAAGATCCTTAAGATTATTCCACCAGACATTATTGGAATTTCTCTCAGCGTATCGTCTTGAAAGACATCATTCAACTTTTTCTTAATGATACGCCTGGCACTGGTAAAAGGGACAGCTTTCCTTGTTATCTGCTGAATGGAAGCTCCCTTCTTTGCTAGGTAGTCCGCAAACTCATTACCAGTTACACCGCAGTGTCCAGGGATCCACTGCAAGACAATTTGCCTAGAGTACTCAGGCAGACTCTGCAGCAGCTTTTTGAAATCAAGAATGCTAGAAGAGGCAGGAGAATTGGAGTTCACAGCAAAAATTGCCGCTTTTGAATCACAGAAGACAACAGCCCAAGTAAAGCTATTCAGATGACAGTGCAACTGTGCAAGGACTACTTGAAGGACAGCAACCTCACCATCAAAATCGATTGTGAATTTTCTAGTTGTTACATAAAAGGAGAAAAGGTGGCAATACACTCCTGTTCCAGAGCTGTCAGTCTTTCAAAAGGCTTCCATCAGTATAGATATGCTCCCAGTCAAGTTCAGGGTATATGGTGTCTATCGTTTCCAGGACAAGTGATCTTAAAATTGAGGTATTTTGCTCTTTTTTGGAAACTGCCTGGGTAAGCTCCGTGCAAATTCGAAAACCTTTAACAATAGTTGGGTCCAGAGATGATACCAGAGGTTCAGGGACAACATCTATATCAAGCTGTTCCTTTAGTTCCATTACACCCTGCACAAAAACACGTTGGGTCTTCAAACGCCTCCCTGAGTACAAGTGGAGTTTGCGCAAAAGAGAGAGGCCGTCGGGTAGTTGTAATAATTTTTCCCATAGTAGCAGGGCTCTATCTTGAAAGATGTTCTTTAAGGGTTTATTTTCTGTTGGTGTTCAAACATTAAGATTCTTCAAAAAGTTTTTCAAAATTAAAAAAAAAAGAACTTATATAATACATATATTTTTAAACCAAGTGCATTTTGTTTACCTATGTAAGTTATTATTGTAGATAAATATTTACTTTGAAGAAGAGGTTGCAAAAAAAGTTGGCAACAACAAAGCACATGAACAGATTAATACATGATTGCATTTATCATGTGACTATGAAATCACACGTCAAAGTCACATGATAATGATGTATAAGCTGATTGGCTAGAAACACGTGATTGCAGTCATCATGTGACTATGACGTCATATGAATCTAACCCATTCAAAACTTTTGACAGACTATAAGTTTAAAAATTAAAAAAAAAGTTTACAAATAAGCTGTTTTTAAAAAAGTCTGTTCCTCTCTCTTCCTCTTTTTTGAAAATTTTTTGTTATTAACGCCAGAAGGTGAAACACAGCTCATTGAGTGGTATCGATAGGTAGATGTCGATTGTAATTATCGATTGATCTGCATTGCAACACAATAGCTCTCTTCGATGACATTCATTTTGCAATCAAATACATCGCGTTTTTGCCTTTAAATATATAACTCAAGGAAGACGGAAAATTCCATTATTCACTTTAATTACACACATAAAGAAATCTTTCTTATGAAAAAAAATCAAAACCGCCCCGTCCCAGTTTGAAGTCTTTGTACTCTTTCTTTCATTGCTTGTCAATGAGATTCACACATGAAAAGTTGGCGTGACTATGAGTTATTGACATTTTTACAGACGTTGGGTTCAATGAAAAACTTTACTACAAACAAAGAAAGCTGATCGCCAATTAGTTAATACACCGCCACGAAATATCCTTTCATCAATTGAGAGGAAACTGAAAAAATGATTTAAAAGGGTGACACCCTTTTTAATGAAGTAATTCGTGCATGAGAGAGAAATAATTCATAAATCATTGTTTCTGAGATGCCTGAATGGAAATGAAAGAGAGTGCAAAACAACCAATCCAATTCAGATTCATAAAGTGTCCCTTAAAGTTTTATACCAACAAGTGTCAAGATGACTCTTTATGTACATTTGTCACATGATGAGAAGTTTTGTTATTAGAATCAAAAATTATTTTAATTCTAGTAGAATTTTATTATTTATTAGTGATTTTTGTGGAATTAATATATGGCAATGTTTCTTTAAAAAACACATTTGAGGAAACTTATAAGACAATGGGATACCTACCGGTTTGTGCACAACTCATTCTTCGCCAGTCAGATTTGTATGACATCGATTGGCAGAAAAAAGAGAATGGTTATCAATTGTATTTATTTTCCAGCTATTTATGATAAATATTATGTTTAATTAGAATAACTTTAGCAAGACAATAAAATGTCGATTTAAGTGATTGTGGGTCATATATTTCAATGGTGAACATATTTCTATATTTCATTGATAACATTCTGTAATTCCCCCAGTTTTTTGTGTTTTCTTCTATTTGAATCCTTTCAGTGGGTCGATAAATGAGTATCAAGCTTGCTTGGGAACTAACACTGGGGGGTTCCACTACCTTGTTGGAACATCTGCTCATGCATCTCAACACCCAAGGTCAAGTGACGAGGAAGACATCCGAGCTGGCGCCCCCGCCTCCAAACTACCACACTCCATTAAGGGAAGCAAGTAGATCCTAGACAAATTTAATGTACATCAGATCCTCTATACGACGGGTCTTCAGTGACACTAGAACTCGAACTTAAGATGTGCCGGCCACGAGTTCTTAAGCATAACCAATGGGCTGCCTTGGCAACTTTTATGATAAAGAACATTCGTCAAGCTGCAAGTCCTCTCGTGATGTTGGTGGAAGGAAAAGAGAGGTGGGAGGCCCCTGGCCACCCCCAGGGTGTTCTCCTTCAAAATTGGGAGTTGCTACAGCTAACGGCTGGCATACAACTAGCCCCTTGCCACAATGAATTACGTGGACCTCGATCTAATGGGATACTGTTACTGTCGATCGGGTGGGATAAGTAACATCAACAACATAAGAAAGAACTGATTAACATAATCCCTTTTAAAAGATTCTATAAACATTTCTGAAACCCAGTGATCGTGGGGTAGCGTATCGAGCTTCCACGCCATAGGTCCGAGGTTCAAGCCCCGGGCTGCGAAAGGCTAATTCAGCCTTTTATCCCATCAGTGGGTCGATAACGTGGGTACCAAGCTTGCTTGTGGGAACTGAACAATGCGGTTTCGTGTCAGACTGACCACTTGACCGAAACACCTGCACTAGCACCTCAGCGCCCAAGGTCACAAAAACTGAGACGTCGCAGTTGGCCTTGGGCTTCTATGGGCTGCAGCACCACTAAGTTCAGTTCAGTTCTATTTTAATAATTTGTGACAGAAAAGATTTCTCTTTTTAAAATTTTTCAACTTGGTTTTTTTAACAAAATGATAAAAAAAAAACAATATTAATTATTTGATGGATAGTGTTTATAAAGTTTAAATGATTTCTTTTTCATACCTCTCCATCAATTAGCCACTCGTGCTCTTTGAAACATTACAAAATAACTGAAAATTTTGTCGTGGTAGAAAAAAATTATTGTATCCTTTTGACTCCTGAAAAGAAATAAATTTATGCTTGATAAAAAAAAAACTTTGGAAATCAGCAAAGAAAAAAACAATTTACTATAAATAATGTACTAGGTAGAAGAAAAGAAACAAAAATAATTTTCTTAACATCAATATACATTTAAAAATAACAGTGTCAGGGGCGTACACAGACTATTATCATAGGAAAGGTTATATTTGTCACAAAACGTAGAGACGAAAGCCCGGAGACGTAATCTTTATACTAAAAATTAAAATTCTGTTGGTCTATGAGAGACGTTTGAGCCTCCAAACCCTAGCCTTGATTACGCCACTGAACAATCTAATTTATAAATAGGTTATCTGTATATGTGTTGCTTTTACTTGAAAAATAAACTTTTGAACATTGTGAACCCCCTCCCCTAAGGTGACCGTTTCTTTGATTATCCGCGTGAGCTAGAGGTGTAGGGTTTACAAAAGGAATAGACATTTTTAAATTCTTAATATGACTTTATTAAGAATGAAACTTAAGTTGTCTAACATTTTAGATAATATTATTTATGCGAGAATCTACTATGAACAAACACACAGTAATATATAGTTAAATCGAATCACGTAACTCGGAACACTATCAATACTTAATCTGCATAATCTCACTTCTAATAATACAAGTCTTAATATCAAATAATCAATCCTACCTTAATCCAATTTTAGTTTCAGTCTTATGAAGAGGCGTCTGGGCGCGTGTGCAATGGTATGCACCTTGACCTAATGGGTTAATCTTCAAGGTAACTTCACAATTGGCTGTCAATCCACGCTTGTATCACTTTCACACATAACATTCCCCAAATTGCCATACGACTTACTGAAACTTCTGTTATTTAAGTTATCTTATTTACATTTCTTTTTCACATTTCGCTTCTTGGGTTTTGGTTGGAAAAGAGTTGCCATTAATCTTGGCCCTCAAAGAACCCAGAGGTCATGTTAAAGAAAAGACGCGTGAACCCGTCACAACATTTACGAACATATCTAAGAAGTGTATAGTTTTTATTATATTTATGTCAAATTAAGGAAGTTAATTGTACGTCTCTTCTACAACTTTTACTCTGTGATTTAAGATTAAGTGAGATTTTGTTTTAGTATATTTAATAGGCTTTACAATGAACAATGTATTATTTTTCCGAAAATTTGGGCTATTTCCTCCAAAAATGCTTTAAATATTTATTTAATTACCATAAATTCAATCTTAGATCAAATAATTTCTTGATAGTTAATTACCATTTAATTTTAAGAAAATAATTTTAAAAAATATCGTCAAAGTACAACTTTATTTAAGGAATTTTAATTAATAAAAGATTTTAAAAATACTTCCAGAATACTTCTAAAAATACCACCTAGAAAAAAACAAAACAGATATTATCTTTTAAAATATTTCAAGGCAGCTTTCTGATGTTTTTTCTTATCACTTTTAATTTCGTCATCACTAAATATCAAATACTTTCATCTTTTTCCGCTGTCATATCGTATGTTCTAAAAAACGAAATAAAAGCAATTTTAGACTTGTTTACTCCAAAATAGAACAAAAATGGCAAAAATAGATCAAAGGAAATCAAACTATATTAATACATACAGGAAATAAAAGACGAACACAATCATATGGATTTAGATTTATAGGTTTTTAGAAGATTCTCGCCGAAATGGAAGCTACTCTACCGCCAGTAAAAAAAAACCAGAGAGAAAGTAGCGAAACGGCAGTTTACAATAGCATCAGATCAAACAATACAAGGGAAGCGGGAAAAATGATTAGAAAGAGAGTAATGTCTTGAATACAAATAAACATCGAGGTATCTAAGTAGAAGAAAGTTCTTTGTTAGATTCGATGTCCGGTCAACCACGTAATGAGTTAAGAATGATAATAAGTCTGGTTAATATCTGCAGAGATTACTTGGCAGACACTCTGCATTCTTCGCCTGCAGGTTTTTATCTCTTTTATTCATGATAGGGAAAAGCAAAAAGGTCAGTTTGAGAAAAAAAAGGGAAAATGTTCCTTATGGGACAGCAAAGTAATTGATGTATTAGGAAAAAAAAAACACAAAGATTAATTATCAGATTATTATAAAAGTGTATTGAGGTAATTTTATGTTCAAGAATCATTGCATCACACATCATGTCTTTTTGGTCCAGTCAATGTATTTATGGAATGTAGAACATCAATGGGGCAAAATAAAAACTGAAGTAGTTTAATGTCTCTATTTGGGATTTAACTTAAATAAATCTTTTTACTGTAAATTTCGCACATAAAAAATTATAATCAGTCACGGAAGTTTGAAAAACATGGCTCTTTGAACTGTAGCAATGAAATTTTAGAAGATGTCAGTGAAATACGGCGATATTTTTTCTTAAACATTTTTCTTTCATATTTCGAAATTTTATAAAGATTTGATTTCATTATTGTCAAACCAGGATTACAAAATGAATACTTCGAGAAGGATCTTTAAATTCTGAACTATAGTCGGATGGTGATTACGTTTCACTAACCATTATTTCGAGGCTGCTTTTTTGTCGTAAAAAATTTAAAATACACAAGACTTAACTTATAATCCTGTAGAAAGAAACCCCAGTTCTTTGGAAGGTTTATGAGCTTAAACCTTCAAATATTTAAAAAATATTTCTGTATCAAATTTCCTTTCAAATTTTGATTCCCATTCCAAAAATTCCAGTAGGTTTTAATTATCTGCAGAATGAAATTATAAGTTGAAGCATTTGATAATTTTACCTATTTGGACACAAACATTAACAATCTGAACTACGCTGGCGCTGAAATCTAAAGATGTATAATTGCTGCTAATCGCTGTCTTCATGGTCTAAGAGCTTTCTTAAAGTCAAAATTAATTAAAAGATATACAAAAATTACTCTTTATAAAACAATCATCAGACCCTATGAATCTGAAATTTGGACTTTGACTAAATCACAGACTGAACAGCTAAGAGATAAGTTTTTATATATATCTTTGATGCATTGAATGAGAATGGATTGTGGAAATAATCTTGAATTATAAAGCTATTTAAGGAAGCAGATGTCATTAAATCCAAAAAGATTGGTCTTTTGAGGTTTGCGGGCCACATCTGCTGGATGAACCCCTCATCCTTGAAGTTCAGAATTATCAACTGCAAACCTATTGGAACTACAACTACGGGTAGGCCCAAACTGAGAAGGGCTGATTGTGTGGAAGGTAATTTTAAAGTTTTAAGAGTAAAGCATTGGAGAATTTTTGCTTGCTCGGAATGGAGGAGGATTCTTGGGAAGGCCTTGGTCCACCCGGGAGCTGTTGTGTCAATAGAAGAAGTAATATTAGTGTCATAACATATAATATTAAAAATTACTCTTTAATTAGTTTTAAATTCTAAATTTGGATAGATAGAATAGTTTTTATAAACTGACTACTCAAAGGATTGGGAAAAAAATCGGATCATTACTCACAGGTAATCTCTACAAGGAACATAACTTAACCTACAAATTCATGCATACATATATTCTTTTATTTTCTTATATAGTTTGACGAAGTATATGCAGTTAGGCATAATTAGAAAGCAATAAGTTCGCATATGCAGTATTATTCTTTTCTAGGAAAATATAGAATTAGGGTTTTACTGATAGTTCATTCCTTTCAGTAAAAAGGAAAGGAGAGATTAACATTGGGGAATTTCTTTAAAATATTGGATGATAAAAAAAGAAATCCTCTCGAATTTTATCTATATTTTATTTAAAGGCATAGTTAAAGTCCGAATTTTTTTTTTAAGACTATATGAAGTATATTAATACTTTGAACTTACGCGAGAGATGGGATTGAGTGTCAACCGCGTAAGTCGGGGTATACTTTAGCATATAAATACATGTAATTATTTTTCGATGGGGTTGGAGACGAAAAAAATAATAATTTAGAAAAAAAAAGTTTAGTAAAATCTTTGATAACGCAAATACAAAATCGCAAACCGTGTAGAAGGTTTCATAAAATCTAACAAAGTAGTCTGCCAGCTCAATGAATTTTTTCTCCCACAAAATTATATTAATTTTTAAGAAATTTTGTATGCGAATGGTGCTATTATGTTTAAAAAGATATGTGTGTTTGAAAATAAGCATAAAAAGTTGACATTTTTTCATCTATAATCTAGAAATAAAATGAACCTAGAAGGGTTTAAATCTGCTTTTAGCAAATATTTAATCAAATCTTAACTTTAGATATTTAGCAATAAGACAAAAAGTTCTACTTCGACAATATTAATTACTTCAATGGGTTTCATAATACTCATCACTTTTAATTTTTTAACTAAACTTTTATAATTAAAACGTTTAGGCAATATACTATTTGCTATGACATGTTAAATTAATGGTTAGTTTAACTGAATATGAATTAATTTAACTGAGAGAGAAGCTTAAATTATGTGTTATTCATATTACCATAGCATTTAATAAAATCATTTTCAAACTTTCGTTCGTAAGATGCTTAAAAGAGTGGTTAAAATTATATAGTTATATTTTACCTTTGTCTGTATTCTCTCCACACACAATAACCGAGTCAAGGATTTACTCAAATAGAAAATTATGTTCACATTGATGAATAACGCTTTTAAAAAGGATTCATGCACCGAAACGAATGTCACCCACAATTGAGTTTAACCTAGAGAGAGCAGAAGTACGGAAGATAGAAATGAATATGACATGTGTTTAATATTAGGTTCATAAAAAGCGTATACATAGTTTTGGCTTCTCTGAGTCACATTAGAGAACACATAAGACACACTAATGGTTTCAGATGAACTTTCATAGAATAAAATTACCCTAGAATATGCAATTTAAGCGTTTAAATAATTTATGCTTCATTAATTGATGCATTTTTATTATGAAAGTAAAAGTCAAGAAGATAATTTGAAAAAGGGACTTTTGGCACGGTTTTGTTCTCTAATGCTTCGATATTCGGTTCCATGGAAATAATTAAAATGATTTTCTAGTTCTTAAGGAACTGATGTGATAGTTTGATAGAGATTTGTGTGTGTGTGTTGACAATAGTTTTAGAGTGACTTCTGAGTGCTGCGTTAATATTCAAAGATCTGATATTTTGACTAATTTTATATTTTATTTTATTTATTTATTTATGTTTTACTCTTCATAGTGAAAATAGCTAATCATAAATACAGATGCTTGCAGATGACATAAATAAAGCCTGATTGTATAGAAATAATTTTTTTTTTTTTGAGAAATTTGATTTGATTTAGTTTGATTTTTACTTATGTCACATTCTAAAGTAACACGAGGGCTAAAAGAGACGGACTTCATATTTTTGAATCACGTCCAGTGATGAAAACGACACCTGAACCAGCTATGTTGAATTTGTACAGGTTCAAAGTCTTTGTGTTGGCATTACGTGAATGGGGAGAAGGTAGTGACAGCTCAGGTGTCAATCTCGTCATGTAATTATAGTTCAAAGACCAAACAAACTGGGAACTTGAAAGAAGGCTCTAAAACACAATTGACGAGGGATAGATTACTCTTATACATAAGATAAATAATATGTCCCTTTTGGAAATGAGTAAGCATTTATTAACATTGGTCACTAAAGGCTTTATCACACACGCATGTTTCGTTCACACAACTCAAGTCTCGTTCAAACAACCATTTAGAAATTTTTCGAGAAGCTGTGAGGGTGAAGGGTTGCCATAAGCAAAACGATATACTCTAATGTCAGCCGCACCCTATCTTCACAATGAACATTTTTCTGCTTCAGAAAACGCACATCCAGTGTTATTTCTTTTATTCCGCTCAACATTATACGCCATTCTGAAGCGTTTGAACGAAGCCGAGTTTGCCATCTTTACTGTTTTATTGTTTATGACGTAGGGAAGCGAAGAACCCCATTGGCTGGAATTTCGAGTAATCTCAACTACGAGCGATTCTTTCAGCTCACTAGTAAAAAGTTGTTAGAAGCCTTAGCTATAGCAAAAGGGTAGAGATTGCTCAAAAGGGATACTTGAAAGAAAAATTGCTCCAAATACGTATGTGTGTGATACGGCCTTAAGATAACGCGAGGGGTTTTGGCTACGGACTCGTAATTTTGAACCATAGTTAAATGGCGAGGACTATTTTATACTTATCATCATCGAGCATCAACAATAACTATTCTTGATACGTTCACATTAAACATCAACAACAAATTGCTTTAATGTACTTTACATTGTTTCTTATAAATCTCAGCTTATTAATATAAACAATTTAGGAAGTACATGTAAATCTGTTGGAAGATGTTGTATAAAGAAATATAATGGTACTAAGTGAAGCACAACAAACATAAAAACAAATCTCATAAAATTAAAACCATATGATTATCAATTTAATTTCCAATGTTATACCTTTTTCAGACATTTAATCACGTTTATACATTAACGATCTGTCCTCAGGTAACAAAGACGTACTATTTAATTATCTTTCTTGAAATTTAAATATACTCAGCATCACTTTTACTCTTAATTTAAGAAAAAGTTTTACATTTAATTCGTCATTGAAGCATGGAAACAAAATATAATAACCATTCACATAGAACTTGTTCCAATATTAATGAAATAGTTATGTAAATGAAATTAAATAGCCTATCCTGCAAGAACAAGAACTGTGATACCGGAAAAGGAGTAGGAATGTGAGATATATCATCTGTCATATAACAAAATAAAAATTCAAGGATGTGTTCGGAAGTGTTACTGAACGATTTATACCGTTTATGGATTCATATAACCTTCAAACCGAAATTTACTTTTTGAAAATTCATTAGCATATATGAATTATATCTTTCATTTAATATTTTCTATTATTTGTAATGAAACTAGATACATTATTTTGTTTTCTTTTTTTGCCTACCTGTTACAGTATAAAGTTTTCATTAAAAATTGTTATTGCGAGTAACATAATCACAAAAATAGTTCTAAATTTTTAAAAAATAAAAATCTAAATTAAAACGGGTTTTTATAAATTATGAAGTAAAATAATAAATATGAAAAATTTTGAGATATTATCATTAAAACTTTTTTAAAGAACAATACGGGACCTCCAGATCGACATTGGTATAGAAATTTGTTCTTTAATTACATAAGCAAAAAAAAAAATTAACCCTTAACACTAATACGATATTGATACAAAATTAAATATTCAAGTCTTAAAAGGGGGAGGTCATGAAAAGGAAATTCATTTGGGGTTGAGATTTGGGTTTAATAGGACCTTTAGAGGGTTTTTCACCCTAAATGCCCCCGAATGGCCGTAAAGGGAAAAAAATACCTTGAAATTATGTTTAATTTGTAAAATTAAGTTTTAATGTGCCCAAAAGGACGAAATGGTGCAGTTGATGAACGCCTGTTTTCTATGCGGGACGGTTTCGAATACGCTATGGGCTTTTTTCTATTCACTTAATTATTTTTTAAAATTAAATAAACTTATTTATGAAAGGTTTATTAAATATTAAATATATTTTATGTAATTTCTTTGTATTTTTTTAAAGTAAAAAAATTTCTTTTTTTATATAAATATTTATATTAAATTTTATTAATATTTTTTATTTAAATAATATTTTTACTAAAATATATAATAAATATTAAATTTATTTTTTCATAAAAAATTTGAAAAAATAGTTTTTTAATGTAAAAACAATATACATAAATAAAATATTATATATAAAATATAAAATAATTTAAAAAAATATTTTTTTATTAAAATTTAAATTTTTGTATACCAAAAAAAAATAAACATTCTTTTTTTTATATTATTAGTTTAAATTTTTTTATAATTATATAAAATATTTAATAATCCCTTTTAAGTAAATTTATTTAATTTTTTAAAAAATTTATTCAACTAATTGTAATAAATTTATTTTTTAAAAAATTTTTTTAAAAATTAATAACTTTTAATAATAAATTAATAATAATTTTTGTAGTAATTTTAATAATAAATTAATAATAACTTTTATCGTAAATTAATAATAATTTTTATAATAATTTTTAAAAAAAAATTAAATTTTAAAAATTTTAAAAAATAAAATAATTTTAATAATAAATTAATAAAAATTTGTTTTTTAAAAATTAATAAAATTAGTTTTAATAATAAATTAATAAAATTTAGTTTTAATAAAAAATTTAAATTTAGTTATAAAAATTAATAAAATTAGTTTTAATAATAAATTAATAAAATAAAAAATTTTTTTTTATTAATAAAAATTTAAATTTAAATTAATTTTTTAAAAAATTTAAAATAAAAATCATTTAAATAATAAATTTTTTATTTTTTTTTTATAAAACACAAAATTTTTAAAAAAATATTATTTAATATTTAATAAACCTTTCATAAATAAGTTTTTTTAAATTTTTAAAAAAATAATTAATTTATTAAAAAAAATTTCATTGGGGGGATTCAAACCCCTACCCAGCATAGAAAGAGGCACCCAAATAACCCCATTTTGTCCTTGGAGGCAAAAACTTTTGCACAAAAGCAAACATGAATTTCAAATTTTTTTTTCCCAAATTTGACTCCATTCGGTGAATTCATTTAAGGTTAAACTCTAAAGGGGTACTATATTCCCAAGTCCGACCCAAATAATTTCCTTTTTTCATGCCCCCCCTTGTTATAAAAACGCTTTTAAATTCCGTACTTTTTGGAAAACTAAACCCCCCGAAAAACTTAACAAGTTCTAGTGAAAAATGAAAAATAGTTTAAAATGGTTAATCAATGTCCAATTTTACGAAATTAACATATCTTTAAAATGAGAACTAATAAGTGAATAATTAGTAATTTTATTAGTTTTATAAGCCTTCAAATACATGCGTGTACCTGTAATTGCTCTAATTGCTCCATCCAACGAATTTTTTTCCTTTTGATTCTGGGATCCGATTTTTGTAGCATTAGCACTGAAAAAAAGTACGGTTAGGCATAAATCAGTTTTTTTCATTAAAAGTTAAAGAAATAGAATTTTAATTCAATCGAATTTTACTTTACAGTTTAATATGAATGAAGATTAAATGTAGTCCAAAATGTTAAAGAGATTGAGACTTAGATTGTCTTATTATGAGGAAAAAAACACTTAGCTATTAATAAATAAACGAAGAATGATTATTTTGAAATTCCCCGTGGAAATATCAAAAACAGAAAACTCATCACATTCATACTATTGTTTGTAAACCATGTAAAGAAGAAGAAAAAAAGGCTAGCAACCACAGTTTCGTTTTTTTTTTTGTATGAATAATAATTTTTTTTTACGATATGCTTAGAAATTTAATGTACGTAAATCTTCTATAAAAATATAAGGGATAATTTTCTAATTGGACTTTTACAGATTACATCGTATCAAAATAATCTCTTTTGCGCTATTAAAATGATACTAATACAACGAATTTGGAATAATATAAATTGTGATATCCTTGACATGTTACAAAAAACTGAAAGTTATGTACTTTGACATAAAACAAATATTCGAAGAAAAACTTTTAAAAACCAGGGCAACAATAAAAGTGATATGCAAATATACGGACCAGAAAGAATACACGACTGTTTAACATGAGTAATTTATTTGCAGATAAGACAGTACTAAAATTTTTTACATTTAATTTTTGGTGAATTTACTTAGTCAACAAAAGGAAATTAGATAAGGTAAATCTTGTGATTTGGAGTAATTTAAACTTAAACAATAGAGAAGGATTTTTTATATGTATCAATTTTCGTATTTCCAACATTTTATTGATTTTTTGTATTTGACCAAATTACCTAGGATTTTGATCAAAATATAAGAATATTACAAATATTTGTTCAGAATACTACAAATATCTGTTGCTTTAAAAGTCAAACGAATGATGAATAAAGTGAAAGTAAATCTTTTTTATTTTTAAGATTGTCTTTCAAGTATATAAATGCTCCTTAATTTTTTTAAAAAAGAATTATATTTTTGGTTAGTTGATTTCTTAATTAAATGAGATGGTAAACATTGGAATTTTATATAGAAATTTACAAACTTTGGTCTAAATAATTACGGTCTAAATAACGGTCTAAAATAATTCTAATAACGGTCTAAAATAATTACTTAATATTTATTTACATTAGTCAAAGTAACTATAAAATCATATTTATAACTAGAGATCAATAACCAAATCGTTTAATTAAAATTATATATCATGTCTAACTAATTCGCTGATATTTATTTTATTGTCTAAATATGATAAGAAAAAGATTAAAAGTAGAATAAAAATACCTTGAATGAAATGTAAGGGTTTTGAACCTAACTTTAGCATAAACGACTTTTAAGTATTACCGAACTTTAATACGGTTATTAAAAATAAAAATGCCAATCAATAATTTCAAAAAATACAGTAAAATATTTTATAAACAAACGATATTTTTAAGTTAACACAAAAAATTATTTACTAAAAAAATAATGTAAAGAATCTTAATACAACTACGATTTGAATTTCGTTAAAATATTTTGAAGTATTTTAAAATTATTATCAGCACAGAATCATTTTTCCTTTGCATTGTTAATTCAATTATTCGAAATTATAAATTTAGATGCGCATTTAATTCGAATTCTGTAATAACACGAATAACAGCTTTATCAATCATTTTTAAAAACAAGAGGAAAAGTCGTTTGGTCTTAAAGTATTACTTGTGAGAAATGGAAAGAATACTTTTTCCTCGTTGTAACGGTTCAAGAGCCATTCCACTTACCATATTTTAATTAAACACATTATAACTGTTACGACTTTCTTAGTTATAATATTACAGGAGAGGTTTTTTTTTCACAAGGTTATTTTCGGTTCCGGTATCATGAAGACACAGGTACGAGAAATTCATTTTTTCCTTCTTTATCAGTATATCGTTCATTATTCATTTGACTTTCTCAGAAAAGGCGCGCTGATTAGGCTTTGAATTTTGATTACAGATTAAATTTGAATAATTATTCTGTGTTTTTTGAAATGTTAATTTTGAATACCTTTAGTTTGAAATTTATCGGCTGAATCAGATCCGTTTCTCTTTTCTTTTTTTGCCTGTTTGCGTATTATTCCTATTTGTGAAATATTTTTCATATATCAGAATTCATTGAAAAATTTGAACTGAACTTAAATGATGGAAATTATTTTTAACTATTACAAGTTATAATTTGGAGACCAGTTACTTCATATGAATTTAGCGAATAATTCTAATAAAAAGGTATTGTTAAATTATCTCGTTCTTAATTGCAACTTATAAACTTTAAATGTATTTTCGCTAGAGATTTTGCCTTTAAGATTAATTTCACGCAATCATCCATTACCAATATCCTTCTTTAGAGGACAATTTAGATAATGTAGCTTGTTCTTAAGAAGATAATGTACTAAATACTAACCTCATTAACTTTAAAATAATGATTTTATTTGTGCTTAAAAACATTTTTTACACCTATAATCATATTTTTTAAGAATATATTTCGTGTCCCTTTATGGTATTATCCCACATATGTGAAAATTATGTCTAAAATAATAAATGTACTTTAAATGTAATAGTCTTTGTGAAATAAATGCAATAAAATTTCTAAAAATAATATTGGCCCATTTTTATAAATTCTAATTCGGGATATTTGTTACTTCTCACCTTTGTCTCTTGTTTTAATCCCATTTTAGTGTTTGCCATTTTTATTTTCCTTTTTTCACGTTTAATTTTTATTCTTATTTTTTTTTGTCGCTAACAATTAAGTTTCAAATTCCTTTGCAAAAAACATTAAAAATAGGATGCTCTTAAAATGTCTGTATACTTAAATTTTGATCAAACTATTTTTTAATAAGAAATCTCATTGATTTAAAAAAGATTTATTTCTTATAAAACTATCTCTATCTTTAATAGTTATAAGGTAATGAGTCTTTATTTGTTTTGGACTTTTCACATAAGATACGATAGAAATCATGTAGCGTTGGTCATTCATCAGAAATTATGCGTTTAAGAACAAATTTATACATTTTCCCATACAAATAGATTCTATAATTTATTTTTACTCGTGCTCTTTACGTTTAAGAATTTCTGAGCAAGGTGAGACTTTTTACTTTGTAAGAATTTCTAAGGGGAGGGGGAGGGAGAAATGTGTTATATGTACCATGCATTTTCAAGGACGAATGCAAATCTTGAGGTTTCGGAAAGTCCTTATTATTTCCTCATTTAGTTAACGGTTTTCTGTCAACTTAAATAATGACTTTTCTGAAATCAATGAATGTATTGTTGAAGATTCCTGAGGTTGAATTTCCTTTTTGTTCTGTCTGCTACATAAGAGTCATGTTAAAATGTAATGGTGTGAAATTTATATCCCTGCGTGATTCTTATTACTTTGAATTGAATCGAATGTTTTATATGTATCGAAATTGTGGTATACATGTAATTCAAGTATGATTTAATGCATATCGTATAAAAAAGAATTCAGTAGCATTGCCTTATCTCTTACCCCTTTTAAGGTAGAAAATTAATTATAAATCAATAAAGCCTTTCAAATAAAAAAATCAATTAAAAAATCTCCAAATTACAACAACAATATTTATCATAAATTTGATAGTAAACTCATTGTAAAACCACATTGAGTCCCATATAACGTTTTTGCTAACCCTTACGTACTTTTTATAAACATTTTTATAAAAGTTTTCATTATAATAAAGTACTCTATTTAAACAAAAAGAGTATGTTGGTGCCTTTCTCTCTAGTTTTTTATTAATAAAAATATTTATAATCAATGAACAAATGTGTATTTATATTTAAAGAATGATGTTAATGATAAAGTATTTAACTGGAAAAAAAATTAGAAGTTTCATCAATTACTCAATTAGAAAATAAACCGAAAATCTCTGTGACATACGACTACCATTACCATAGAAAAAAACCTATTAAATTTGAAAGGGGAGATATAAATGAGATAGAAAAAATAAATTTATTTTTTAAAACTGTTTCCATACGATTTAAAAAATATAGTATCTTAATAAATTTAAAAAAACATGTATGGCATAACGTGTAAAATTTTAAGAGCTTTTATTGTAACTATTATAGTTTTAAATAATACATTTCTGTAAATATGTGCCATAAAAAGACCTGCTTTGCAAATGAATACGATAGTAAAAATCAGGAGATATGTATCATAGAAGAGTTGGAGTAACTAGAATATATCTAAATTAATTGCATAAGTTAATTGAACTAAAGAAAGTGAAAGAGAGAAATTCAAATTTAGTTTAAAGTAGGAGGCGAATTTTTTTTATTTTCTAAGAGGTGAAGAGGTGAGCTGGTAGGATTTCATGATAATGGAAGTTGGTATTAAATAGTTTTTGCTTGTCAACAAAAGTAGTGCGTAATTTTTGGCATCTATATGTATTGTTAATGTTATTACTATTCTTAAAACATAATTATTTTTCAAAAAAATTTTTTTTTGTCATATTTTTAGCATTTGATAGGGGACATGGTACTATTTGTAAAAAGAAATATTTGATTTAATTCTTTTCCCTAATTTTTTGCGTGCTTCATGTGTGTATATAAAATGTAAAACACAGTTTTTGTGCTCAAAATACAACAAAAAACTGACTGTTTAATTTTTTAAAGAAAAATTTAAAAATTCATGAAGTTATTTTAAAATGCTTCTACTTTTCGATAATTGACTTATACACATGAAATTACAATTACAAGTACGTCAAACTATGTACAACAAAAGTAGGTATGGGTTTGTGTTAATATGTGACTGAAATTTGTAAAAACCTTTTGTTGAAAAAACTTATTGAAAATTCCTTAAAATTTGCAAAATTCAAATTCAACAATTTTTTTAAAAAATAAATATTGCTTTGACTTAAAAATGCATGCAAACTTTTGTTATATATATTAATAGCAATAGTCAGAGAACTTATCAAAGCAGTTGGTACAATAGAACAAAAAAAAAAGCCCGTGTATTTAAAATAAAGACAATCTAGTGATGTTTTTCTGAAATAAATCAGTTTTTTAAATTTTGGTTTGCAATAGGAATGTGAATAAAAACTAATATAAAAGATATCATGCCTCTGGAATTTTTAACTCTCAAATTTTGTGAAATAGTAGAAGATTTATAAAGAATAATTTAGGCTAAAACAAGTTTACTTATTATTTTACTGATTTTTTGTCAAGTAAATTTTACCGAGTCCGCTTAACACTATAAAATAACCTAAATTAAATTTCAGTAACCCATAATCAAATTTTAACTGGCGTTCTTTTTACAAATGACATAAAAACACATTTTAAATTGTTTAAATATTTTATTATTGCAATTAAATAGATGCTATTAAGTTATATTATTATTTAATGCATACGAAAAATTATGTCTAAATGAGAAAACATCATTTTATATTATTTAAAAAAATCAATTCTAACTAATAATATGTGAAATTTATGAAAATAATTAACTAAAAAAATAATCATACTCAATGATGATGATTATTTCAATCTTTATATACAGAATTTAGCTGAAACTCCTAATGTAAAATTCATTCAACATTCTAAGAACAAAATTTCTTCTTTTTTTAAATGAAAACTAAAATAAGACTTTCAGCTGCACAAGATCATAAAACTATAAATTCTTTTTTGATCAAGTAGTCGAAAGTCTGATGAACTGCATTAATCTTGTTTACAAGAATAAACCATATTTACACTAATCCTATCAGAAATCACCGAGCTAAAACTAAACCAAACCTTCCTTTTCCTTTTTTAAACTTGTACAAACTTCTCGCCTTCCTTCGCATAAATTCTTAACAGACATTTCGATAGAAATAATTACCGGAATTTGCATATTTTCTCATCAATCCCATTGCACAATATTCTTTATCCTTATTTTTAAGAACACAAAGCGAACACCGTATTCGTGTTTAGGGATTTTCATAGAGGGATTTTTTTTTCTTTGTTTACTTTTCCCCACACCTGCCTAGCGCGGGAATCAACTAGTTTCGGAAGCTTCACCTGCAACAGGTTTCCCTTCCAGTCCACATTATGCTGCTTTGCACTTCGTACGTTCATCTATTCGTAGTGTCACAATGTGCACGTTGATTCGGATATAACTTTGGATACTATTACCACTAACTTTTGTGAGATGTGATTCAGATACATCGATAGGAAATATTGTTCCTGTTTTGTCAGTCCAGGTAAGTTGAATTAGGGTTTTTTTTACAAAATATAATTCATTTTCTTGTGAGATGTGTGTGGTTACTTCCTGGATTCTTGAGGTGGAAGTAGCGGATGACCCACAGCGACGCAAGCCTACCTGAATGTAAACCGGTTGATAACTTTTCTTTAGTGTAAGGTAGGAAGAGATGTTACGAACAATTTTTCAAACATAAAACTTTTATAATACATTCTTGTTCGAGAAACATGTGATAATTTATATTAAAATATTTTAGAAAATATTAAAAGTATAAACTTTTATATTTGTTAACTCTTTTTTTTTCACCTTTGAAAGTCTTACCTGTATTATATTTGAAATTGTTCTTGAGGCATAAAATTGTTTCTCTCTCTCTTTTTTTTTTTTTTACGTTCAATCGTAAAATTCTGTGTACATTTGTTTTGAGTCTTTGAGTGTAAAAAGGTGAAAAAAATGACTTGAAGTGGGGAACATAGTTTCAAATTGTTGAGTGGGGGAAGTCTAATTAAAAAAATAAATTTTTATTTCATTTCTATGTTTGAATTTGTTTGATATTTTGAACATAACAGTTCAGCATCAATATTTTGACTGCGAGATGAATGGAATTGGACAGCTTTAATTCAAAACTGAGAATCTATATTATTTCATAATCAATATCATAATTGGTTTGTAACTAATTGTGAAAATATTTTAGATTATTATATTGATCTCCATTTATGTATAAAGATTGGTTGATTTTCTGAAATGAAGAATAATAAAAAAGACGAAGAGAATGATTGGTTAAAATGATAATCCAATAAAAATTCTAAAACTATCGATTCTGTCAAGTGTTGCCTTTTAATTCAAGTGTATAGATTTTTTTATAGAATGAATTGCGATATAATAGCTTATGTAAGTGTAATATATTTAAAAGAATATCAAATAAAAATTTCTTTATTTACGTCTCATCTAAATTAATAAATAGACATGTGTAAATGAAAGTCTTAGTTTTTTTTTCTGTAATGTAACAAAATATAAAATATTCTCAGCTAGAAAAATTTATTAATCTTTAATTAATTAGCAGAGGAAAATTATTATTAAAGTAATATTTTAATCATTTCAAAATGATATGGTTATAGGTGTTTATTAAATTTTGAATATTTTTCTGTTTTATATGAGCATATTAATTTTACTTCGTTAGGAAAATACAAAAGAAATTTACAAACAAATCATAACAAATAGTTGAAGCATATTAATTCCTGGGAAATGTACATATGTCTGAAATATAGAAATACATATAATTTACCTAATATAAACAACAGAAATTTGAAGCAAATATAATAAAATATACTACATTCACACTTTTTTATAAGTATGCCATTAGGAATTAAATCATGTATTTATTTTTTTATTTATAGGAAAACCATCCAGTCAAAGCTTAATAAATCATTACATTTTTTTATTATGAGAGAGATGCCTGCCTTTATATTAAATTTCATCCACTTCAAATGTTAAAAAAATTCCTCTCTGACATTTTATTTATTGATTAATTCCACAATTTTCTTATGGATAAAATATAGCATGTTACACGCAGCACCCCCTCCCCCAAAAAAAAAGAATATAAAAATTTTGCCTTGACCTTAAATTTAACCATGAACTTCTATAACTGTAGATTATAACTTTTCAACCGGTAGGATTGGTATTTCATTACTGGAAAGGGTGTTTCTTAAATAATTTGCTAAAACATTGCTGCTTGGATAATGAATTAACTTACACAGTTCTTTTATGTATTTATTTTATCACATTGAAAAATAAAGTATGTATATCTTTTTCCTCTCATTATCATTTACAATTAAATTATAGTAATTGAATTTTTTTATTTAAATCGAGTTTTTTTATAAACAAGTGTATTTAAAACTATTTTGATAACTCTTACAAGCTGAAGAATCTTATGATAATTAGGAATGTTTTAAACTTTTGAATTATTTTTCCCATAACCAGAATTTTAAATTTAAGACTTATTTTAAAATAATTATCATTTGTCCTTATTTGATTTTAAAAACTCGAAAAACAACGTCAAGACAACTCTGATTTTAAACAAATATAACTTTTCTATTAACCAACCAAACTGTATAAAATTTACACGACAATTTTAAATGTTTGAAAAATTCTCCACTTAATATAAAATTTTAGCAATTTTTTCTTTTTTAATTTTGAATAAAACTCAGACTTTGATTCTTATAAAGTCAATTACAAATATTTTGATTCCTCTAAAAATTTGATTCAATATCAATCAATATCACATTGATTTAATATTTATCAATATACTATTTTTTTCCAAGTTATTTCTTGTTAATTTTAATTAATGTTACCGAATCGAATAAAACAATTTAAGTCCTTAAAAACTTACGTTGCACTTATTAAAATCTGAAAATAATTTAAATTTCAATAAAACAAAATAAAAAAATAAAAACTTACTTGATCAAACATGTTGGAATAAGGAGCTATTTCAACTATGATCAAACCCTTTTAAGAAACGATTTACTAATTTGTCAGATGTATCTGTGAGATTATCTCTTAGTTTGATTGCTTGCTTTATTATGATTTTGTTTCGTTCTATCGTTACTACTTCCAGAAACCCCTTTTTGCTTTCCGATATTATTTACACGAACGTGCTAAGAACTGAATTTTCTAATTTTATCATTCATAATGTTGTCCTTAGATGCAACCGGGAGAGAGATTTCATGATAAGCAGATTAGATTAATTTGCATTTGCTCTCTTAGTAGCTGAAATGGATTCAAATTGTCAACGTTGAATCTGGATTTAGGATTAACTGTTAATCCTAAATTTATTTAATTTCAAATCGCATTTATTTTAAAACCTTTACTGATTATTCTGCCAATTCGATCAATTCGAAGTCTGCTTTTGTTATGCCATTCATGTCGAGAGTTTTAAAATGAAAAAGAATTATTTAGTCTGTCTTGTTCGAGTGTCGAGCTTTGTCATACATTTAAAATAATGCATAACAAAGTACTAATAACATACAAATCAATGTTTCAATTTCATGTATTTAAGCATAATTTGGAACATTATTTATCATAAATCTACAAGAAGAATGAATCTCATAATATCCATTTTTTGCAGCTTGACATATAAAGAATCGAATTAAAAAACTTTTAAGTAAAAATTTCATAGATTAATTAGAGAAATTTTTCTTCAATTTCTATGAATGTATCTGTTTTCAACCACTCATTACCTTGATGAACAATTTTAATATATTTAATTTTGTCGTTAGTATCTCATATCATTGGTTTTTAAGCTGCTCCATTCAAAATAAATTAATGTATCTAAAGTTATGTCTTTTCTCTCTTTTTTTCCTATATAAATTTAAAATTCATGTTAACCTAGCTTCTTTTAGACTTTGAGTTTGCCGTAGCCTTTCTACTGTTATATTCAAAACTATCACAGGATGAACCACTGCCTTACACTTCAAAATATGTTTCGGCTCAATTCAGTAAGAAATTGCCACTTCTGAAATACCACTGATCACACACACACAAACATTACCCCAAAATATTATCCACAATTAACCTCATTTGGAAACTCTTAAATTATAGTGCTGTGATACTTACGAACGCCATGAGATATTATAATGAGCTACCTATTCCCACTAATAATTTAAAGAACTGTAAAAATTCATATCTTTTTCTAAATATGGAAGTAATGGAAAGTGAGAGAAGAACCTGTGGTTAAGAAACACACAACACAAATCTTTCGAAATTAGAATACAATTGATAAAAAAAGTCTTTCTTCGCGTCGTTTGTATTTGATTCATTGTATTGAAATTATCTAATGTTTCATAGATTTTTATCATTTATGGACTTTAATTAATACGTATTGTTGTTTTGAATGTAGAATTCTCTCTAATGTTGAGTGTAATAACCTTATAGGGTTGATTTACTGATTGTCAATGAATGTATTATTTGTGTAAGAAACAGAAAAACAGTCGGAACCATTGTTTCATCCATGCGATCTTATTGATTTTAAGAAGTATCCTAGATTCCATGGTCCAGAATTCGCGTATCGCGAAATTATGAGGAAAGTGAAAGTTATTGTTGATTGTATACGTGATTTTTTTCTGTTAAGAGAAAAACAAGAATGATTTTAATTTTGAATATCAACAATACTTTTTGTCTGCGAAACTACAACGATTTCTGTTTATGTAAGTCTTTTCCTTCAAATGTGAGACATCTGATATCGTATAAAAATTGTTATAGCAGTAATAATCCTAATGAGGTCCTTTTCAAATAAAATCATATAATATTAAAATTGATTAGTTTTTTTTCCAAACGTACATAATTTCTTTTAAATAAACTGTTCGCATTTATTTTTGCTGCGATGTCATGCACATTTATTAAAAATTAGTGGCTACGGATTTTTATACATTTAAATGACAATTCTTGAAAGGTAAAAAAAAACAAAAAAAAAACTGTATTTTGTTTTTAAGTGAACGAATATTTAACAGACAATTAAAATAAGTCTTTTAACTACGCAAGAAATGAAAAAAAAGTATAGTTATACAAGGCATCATATAAATAATAAACTTCATCTAAAGACATTTCTTGCTTTATCTTGTTGTGCTTCTGAATTTATACTGACTTGCGGATAAGTTACAAAAACATGTGTGATGTAGCAGTTTAGAGAGTGGAGTGGCAGCTCAGGTGTTGTTCTCGTCACATTTGACTAAGGTTGAAAAGTACAAGGTCCGTCACCCGTAGCCCTTGCACACACACATTAAAAATTAATTATAATTTATAACAACATTTTTAACATTCTTTAAACTTTGAATTACTCTTTATCTCCTTATCTGAACAAATTTATTCTTTACAAATATTATTTTTTGTTTTCTCGTTTTGCACATTCCTTGAACTGAACAACGCACATAAAATACTTTCGTTCATAACTGTTCAATTTAATTATTTTATTGACTTAAATTTTTATTTTCAAGAATATATAACTTAGGTTATGAACGATCACTTCAGTTTCATTTAAAACTGAGACAGAAATCACCTTTTTAACCTTGTCATTAATTGCTTTGCTTTTGTATCAGACTGATATATATATATGTGTAACAATTTCATAAACTCTAATTAGATTAATCTTTATTCTTATTTTATACTGAACATTTCAAATATTGCAAATGTATGCGTGGTAGCCCAGTGATCAAGGGTATCGGATCAATGACCGCATGTCATTGAGTTTCAGTCCACCATAAACCCGCCGTGTAGGCAGCGATGCACGTTAAATCTGTCAGAGCTGAAACGTCCTCCCGTTGGGGTGGTCGTTAGGAGAGGGGAGTACCAGCTCAGGTGTCACGTCATTTGACCATGGTTCAAAATCACGTGGTCCGTCGCCAAACTCCTTCGTGTAGCTGAACAGTGTGACGTTAATATTCACTCACTCACTCACTTGCAAATGTATAAGTAAAATAGCTTAAACATTTTGTTTAGTTAAATGTTAAAATTGTGTTAATTTAAATATTTTATTTATTAGTTTTTTTTTGTTGTTTATATAAAATTATTTTTCTTGTTTTAATTTTTCAAACCAAATTTTTTTTAATTCAGTGACATTAATTCCTTAAGCGGTCGTTTTTTTCTCCCAATATGTTAAAAAAAAAGACGCATTTTTTATTGCATATAGCTAAGAATAATATTTAACAGAATACTAAAATGTGAAAGATTTTAGTTTAGTTTTCATTTTTAAAGTTTCCACGCTATTTTTTATTTTATAATTGTGGAACACAAAAAATCCTAAATGTTTGCTTTTTATAAGTACATTCATCATGCTATGTGAAGAATGTTTCATACTCTTAAAAGAATTTCTCTCATATCTTACAAAAATATTTCATGTTCGTACCTCTTTTTCAAGCGGTTGAGGATTTTGTGTTGGTGCGTATATATATGCACACAATTTGAAACATGGTGCAATACTAAGTCTTACATGGCTATGGGGACAGAGATATCAGCTTTTTTTTATTATATTTACTTTTTCTTTGCTTCTCAACTAACAAATTGCACATTGCTTTGTCAATACCGGTTCTTTATTGAATATTTTCCAGGATCTAAATTCCTGCCTTTAATGAAAAATTCCCGACTCTACCACAAAAAATGTCCCAGATGAGAAGTATTTCAGTACCATGGACAAACTAAATATCTTAAAAACATTAACACCAATAATCTTATTATAAGAATTAAAAATATGAGCAAATTAAGAATAGAAAGAAGAAAATGTCAGTGCTGCACAGTGTACGGACAAACCGGTTATGGCCATCTTTCGGATGGGGTTAATGAGGTAACATTATACAATTTTTATTATACATCATTTTTATAAATTAAGATGATATAATGTTTGTTGAATATTTTTTTAAAATTTCAAAATAAAATTTCGTTGCAAATATCAGATTTATGTTTAAAAAACACAAATTAGAAAAAATGAAAGAAAAATTATAGTAAAATATATCTGAATTATATTCTGCAAACCCAAAGTATACAATTCAGTTTTAGTAAGCATTTCGTTGACACATTTTTAAACATGTATCTGCAAAAGAAAAATTGAAGGGGTTCAAAATAAAATGACGAAAGAATCGAAAAGAAATTTCGAAGACATCTAAGAAAAACAGGACAGAATGTGTACAAAACAGGGAAATAATGTTGTGGTTGTATTTTTATTTAGCAAAATAGTTATTCAAACGTTTATCTTAAATTTCAGAATTTCTATAATGTACGTAAACTAAATAAAAAACTCATTTTTAAAAATTGGAAAGGAAAATAAATGCATGTAATGGAATATCTTATGTAGGATATATCTCTTAAAGAGATCTAGCACAAAAGATAAGTTTTAATAGTATAACTAAATGATATTCAATTATATATCGAAGTCCTTAATGATTTAGATGTATGTCTATGAGAATCTCTTCAAGCACGCAAAAATGATTTCAAAGTAAATTTTAACTAAGAACTTTTCGTCTTTCTATATGATTTCCCCAGTTTTTCTTTTCCATCATCGCTTGCGAATGATATTTCAAAGATTGCACAAAAGATTTAAGAAATTATCTATATGCATCTTCGACGGATGTTGATAACAATACATACTCCAGAAATCGAGAAACATCAAACTCATCATTTAGCTTACGGTTCATCCCTATCAAAGGAATAGAAGTGTGAAAAAGATATTTCTTTAACGCCCACATGCCAATCATATCTCGATTAACCCTTTAACACAACCAAATGACGCGTTAAACGCGAAATAATAGCCATTTTAGAAAAGAATTATGATTTAACTTCACGCAGCTTTCGATGGTTGTGTGTCCGTCTACTGACCCGGACGATGCTTTTCTAGCAGTAAATTGCGATGATTTTTTTTTTTTTACTTCCCTTAGTTATCTCCCTATTAGTGAAGAATTTCTCAAGCGGATCTTGTGTCTTGTTTCACAGCACCAAAATGTATTTTTTGTTCCATTTTTTTCACTATTGGCGAGAAATTGAAATTGTTGATGGAAAAAAAATAACGCCGCTAATGGATGTTTCGGTCACTGGGTTTGTAATGATTTGAAACTGAGCCGCAGAGCTTTCTGAAGCGGCAGTAAACTGATTGTGCGGTGATTTTTTTTGTGCTCCGTTACCAAGAGATTAGTATTGCTACAAACTTGAATGATTTTTGGAGTTATAAGGGAAAAATTGCCTGTTTTAAGATGCCCGGATGGTAATTTTTCAAAGAAAATTGTTGTTTTGGAGAGTTCAAAATAATTATTATTCAAGGTAATATTTGTACGGGTGATGGAATTCTCAGGGATGTTTTAAGTGAGAAGGTTTTCGTCATATGAACTCAAAACAAAAAGACAGTGCAATATAATTCTACTTTTATCAAGTAAACAAAATAAATTACTCTCTTTTCAATACATTTTGAGATATTTCCTATCATAATTTAAAAATTGTAAATGCATTATATAAGAATCTAAAAAAATTTGTACATTTTATAATTATACTAGATTTGGCATATTTATGTACGTATGTTGGCAATTAATCTATTTCCAAGTATTTGGAAAATTTTTATTGATTTCATTTCTAGTATATCAGTAACAGTAAATCTTCACTGTCTTTAAATATTAAAATATATATTATTGTATTATTAATTATAATTAATAAATTATAATACGTTATTTTTATTTTAAAATCCTTACAATTACTCTCTGGAATATAGTAATGTTCACGTTGTCTTCAGCAACAGGTGAGTGAGTGATTGTTTATCAATATCTTACTCTAAAGCAACAGGAGAAATAAGGGCGACAGTCCTCGAAATTTTTAATCAAAGTTTAGTGACAAGGACGACACCTAAGTCGGCACCCTAATCTCCTCACTTCCTCTCCACGCCAACATAGGGACTTTGAGCCATGACAGATTTAAAGTGCATCGGCTTCTGTACGCAGTGGATCTTCAGTGATACTAGGTTTCACTCTCGCAACTCAACAACTACGGCTTTGAATTCTGTTGTTGTTACTAAACGTTGCTGGCATTATCACAGCAGGTTGATTAACTTTTTTGTTGTTACTATAAAACTTTTAGACACATGACAAAAAAGACAGAAAAAAGAATCTGCTCAGCATCTTAGGACTCGTCGAGATATCGTAGAACTTATTGAGAAAGGAAGCATTCAATCTGTTTCATTATCAAAAATCTTAAAGGAAACTAACATACTTAAAAGGAAAATGTTTTAATAAGCAACTTCTTCGAGCGGTTTATTTCGGGTATATTTTTATTTTCTTGTAATCCTTTGTGCTTTTGGAACTATATAAATAGTCATAGCCCAAAGTTTTAAAATAATTGATAGGCTGATTATGTGATATTTTTTTAAACATATCAAACTATTATTTTGAAAACTATGTAAAGAGAAATAGGGAGGGAATAGGAAAAGGAGTTTGATGAAAAGAGGAAATAAACTCATTTTTCCCCCCTTCAAATTCTATGACGAGTTGCATAAAATGAAAAATATCTTATACCATTCATCTTACATGCGTTTCTGAACATACAAATAAGCATCATCCTTTTGCAATGCAATGTGATTTTTGTGAGGTATCCTTAAAGAAATAAACTTACAAGAGTTTTTTTTTCACTAATCATGCAAGATCTTCTCTTTTTAGTTTATTTGATGTACTTCGTTTAATTTCTAATGGAATAGTTATTTAAGTGAAGTAAGTAAAATTAATGTTTGATTTGAATTATTAAATACACCCTTTTGAATTGAGATGTTTTGCAATGTTGAGTAGAAACGTTTTAGGTTCAATTGAAAAAGTTGTCCAAAATCTTATTTGTAATATTAAAAATAAATAATTTCAACTTTTTTAAAATTATATACTAGGTAGATTTATTTTTAAATATTTTTATGGGGAGATGTGGAACAGAAGGCAATATGCTAAGATTATTTTTAGACTTTAAAATTTTTTTTCCATTTTTTTAAAGTTATTTTAAAAGTATAAGGGTTCACTAAAAACTCAAATATTCTTTTGTGAACATTCCCTTTTACATTTTAGACTCGTGTTTCTAAAAATACAGGATTAAGGTCTAGAAAGGAAACTGCAATCGTACTTATTTAACAACACAAAGGTAATATTTGTATGGCCTTTCATGTAAATATGTTTCATATATTCGGATTATTCTTTGATTCTTATTGATTTTGTAAAATTAAAAATTACGGGCAGAAGAACATCAAGGCATTAATATTTACATTTATATCCTGATGTATTGACTCATAATCTCCTCAGGAAAATATTTCAGCACTATCCTACGCAATTAACAGTGTGAGTTGTGGAATCGTTATCGAGATAAAGCGTGAGTTATCCTCATCCAAACTCAATCTCTTTGTTATTGTACACAATTATGCTAGCAATAGTAACACAGACAGTACATCATTTTCTCACATATATTAAAAAAATTTATCCCATCGTAAATTCTCTAAGTTCACGACCCGATCCTTTTCACTTCCCTTCCTGGTTGAAGAACAACAAAAGACTATAAAACCTCAAGGCCTCGCCTTCCTGCGCTTGCCCCTGTCCCAGAGTTATCCCGACACTAGAAACGAGGTCGACCCAAAACTTTTTTTTTATATTTATTTATTGACTTTTCTTTCTTCCTCTGTCTGAAATGGATTCTGATGACCGCTTTTAAAATTTTTTAATTTTTTTTTGGGGGAAAAAAAAAAAAAAAAAATTTTTTTTTTTTTTTTTTTTGGGGTTTTTTTTTTTTTTTTCCCTTTTTTTTTTGGGAATTAAAATTTTAATAAATTTTGGGGAAAAAAAAAAAATTTTTTTTTTTTTTTTAAAAAAACCCCCCCTTTTTTTTTTTTTTTTTTTAAAAAAACCCCCTTTTTTTTTTAAATTTTGGGGGTTTTTTTAAATTTTAAAAAAAATTAAAAAATTTTTTTAAAAAAAAAGGGAAAATTTTTTTTTAAAAAAATTTTTTTTTTAAAAAAAAAAAAATTTTTTTAAAACTTAAAATTTTTTTTTTTTTTTAAAAAAAAATTTTTTTAAAAAACCCCCCAAAATTTTTTTAAATTTTTTTTTCCCCCCTTTTTCCAAAAAAAAAAATTGGGGGGTTTTAACCCCCCCTTTTTAAAAAAAGGGGTTTTTTTTAAGGTTTTTTAAAAAAATTTTAAAAATTTTTTTTTTTTTTTTAAAATTTTTTTTTAAAAAAAAAGGTTTTTTAAAAAATTAAGGAAAAAAAAAATTTTTTTAAAAAATTTCAAATTTTCCCCCCAAAAAAAAAATTTTTTTTTTTAAAAAAATTTTCCTTTTTCCCCAAAATTTTTTTTTTTGGGAAAAAAAATTTTAAAAAAAAAAAATTTTTTTAAAAAAAAAAAAAATTTTCCCCCCCCAATTTTTCCACCCCCCCTTTTTCCCCCCTTTTTTTTTAAAAAAAAAAAAAAAACCCCCCCCCCCCCCCCTTTTTTTTTTTTTTTCCCCAATTTCCCCCAAAAAATTTTTAAATTTTTTTAAATTTTTTTAATTTTTTCTTCTTTTGGGGGGAAAAAAAATTTTCCCAAAAAGGAAAAAAAAAAAAATTTTTTAAAAAAGGGGCCCCAAAAACCCCTTTTTTTTAAAAAAAACCAAGGGGGGGGTTTTTTTGGGGTTCCTTTGTTCCGCCTGTTGATTTTAATGCAAAAAGCATTTGATTTAATGTAGTCTTAGAAAGTACGATGTGAAAGTATAAAAATTTTTGAGATTAATGGATATATTAAGTGGATTGTAATGGCTCTTTTTAACTTTAAGTTGGGTGTTTCTCTCCCTATTGCATTGCTTCTAGGTTAATGATGGGTGATTAATAGTGCTTAAATTTATCTAATTTTATACCTAATTAATAGAATATATACAAAAGAATATTTATATTCTTAATTTCCTCGAAGAAAATACAAATTACGTATCTAAATTATAGTAAATATAAATAACTGGGTGTTTAGTTAATTTCCCTCCAAAATTTTTTTGACAATTGCTGTATAAAATGAAAAAAGAATCTAATAACTCTCAAACTATTCTCACTCAAATTGATTATAGTAATTCACAATATTAAGGGGATTTTGCATTATAATTTTTGCATAATAGTTAGTTGTAATGAGAAACAATTTTTTATTTAAAAAAATAGTTTTAGGACTTAATGATAGCAAAATAACAATTTCCAAACGTATTTCTATTGATCTTCATTTTATTAAAAAAGTTATTCATACACACCTAATCTATTTTTCTATTTCTCTAGATTTGACCTTTAGTCAAAATGAATTCACTGTCTTTAGTTTTCTTTGTTGTTAGTGTTTTTAATAAAGTATTATAATTACGCAGCAAATTAAGAATTTTTAATAAAAATGAAGTTTTCAACCGCTCTCTAAAAAGACTATTTTATATTTATGCTTGTTATTTAGTATGCACAAGAAAAACATGTATGTACTCGATAAATATGTATGTACGTGAAAAAAAAAGACTATTTCATATAAAAATTATTCTGAGTTAATAAGCCCTCAAATTTATTAGGTAAAAATTTTAAAAATTTTTTCAAACATTTATCCAGTTAAGGCAGATTGGTGAAAGATTAGTGAAAATTGCTTTTTTGTGAAGATACAAATGTATTCCATTTCTCCATGCTTAAATATTTTCATTTTTTATGTTATTTGAATTAACTGTAGTTAATATTTTCTCTTGTAAATTATAAAATATATTTTATAGTAAAACTGCAGCATTTTTTTTATTTTTTATTTATTATTATTTTTTTGAAACAAGCTTTTATTTAAAAATCGTGAGGCAGAAATACTCTTTGTGTGATACCATTTTACATAAATATTATAAAATATAGAAAGCAAACTACTCTTTTCTGCTTTTAATCAAATTTTGTAAGAAAATTTTCATTTCATCTAATTTGTGATTATTTTAACAATCTTGGTACAAACTTCTTCTAAGTAGGCAAAACTTATGCAAAAAGAAAAGAAAATTAATATTATAAGTATTGTAATTAATTGAATTCATGTAAATAACAGCAAATTCTAGTTTTTCAGCAAATTAAATTTAACACTGCTTTTTTTTCTTGTAGTCCCTCTCATTTACCATATAAAGATCATACAAAATATACATAATGCATATATGTAATTTGTTTGATTTGGAACATAGATAGATATATTATTTAAATTAAAAGTTGATGAATATTTTAATTTTGCAATTTAAATTTCTACATTTGATCTTGAAATACAAGAAATTTGGAATCCTTTAGAAGAGTTTATCCGTGCAAACTTCTGTTGTTGAAAAGCAGCTGTCTTGTTAGTCTAAATGGACTTTGTCACGCAGTTTTATTCTTAGTTGCTTCATTGTCAAGGATGAGTTATTTCAATCTGTGTGATAAGAGTGTTAGCGACAAGAGGGTGTTTTACTTATTTTAACCTGCACAAAGCAACAAAAAAAATAACGATAGTATATATTATAAGATGTACAAAAAAAAATAAATACTTAATCCACTACTTTGTTTTTTCTACTAAAACACTGCAATTATATAAATATTTCTGAATGCAGAGTTATTTTTATTTGATAAGAGATTTTGCTTGAAAATAATTTACATAGTAATGCTGTTTATTTATTTGTTGAGTTTTGAATTAGAAAATCCATAAAAGACATTTTTCATTTTTTTTTCTAAAACAATTATGTATAATTTTGGAAAACTCGGTAAGCTCTTTTTTTTTGAAAAGACATTACTTTTACTCTTTTGAATTGAATATTTTTTATGGATATTATAACCGTTAGATCCAAGAAAGACTTCTGGAAAAGAAAAGAAAATTAATATCTTAATTAATTTTCTTAATTTGGGCCCCCTTTAAAACACACAAAAATTTTTTCGGGCAATTTTTTGGGGGCGTATAAACAATGAATACGAATGAAAAAAACTGTTGGTTAATCACAAAACTATTACTATTTAAAATATTTTTTAAATTAGTGCGAATATAATCTAACTACTCATCAAAGATGAAGCCAAATACTTTATCATCATAAAATAAGGAAATCTTTTTCAAAAGTCATCTAACCTCTATTTTTAAGAGATATTTGCATATAACTCTAACATTCAAATTGTGATTCTCTAATTAAAGACATATTCAAAATTAAATCAAAGCACAATTCCTTATGTGAATTTTAAAATAATTATTGCAACGTTAGGAAATGTCGATTCAAGGAATCTTATTGATTCAAGCTTCATCCGGTTGAAAATCTGTATCTTGACTAATCGAAATAAAGCAAAAGGGTTTTTTACCGCCCTCCACCACTTCCCCCACATTTAAAAAACAGTCTCTAAAGTCAATCAAATTATATATGATCCCATAGGATATAGTACATGACGTGAGCCCGGTATATAGCGTGTGTTTTTAATTTCTTGTTTTAAATTCCTTGATTGGTCCTGTTTTATATTTGTTATTCATGATTGTAAGAAGAATGAAAACACTTTATTTTTAAGCGTGATTGAAATGGAAGTATGATAATGGTCAATTATCTTCAGAAAGCATCATTCTCCTTTCCATTCCTTGCGCTAATTTCTTTTTAAGATTTGTTCTTATATATGTACACACACATACGCGTATACATAAAAACAAATATTAAAAAGAAATTAGTGTGTGTTTATATATATTTATCTATATCTATCTATCTATCTATTTATCTTTATGTACATATTCTAATATTTTTACTGTTCTGTCTAGTTATGCTTAGGTTTATAACTATTTGTATATATATATGTTACATTCTTGTAATATGTTTTTGTTTTTTTTCAAAAGTGATTCACTTAGATTACATTTTTATGTACATAGTACAGTTATAATACTGATTTTCCTATTCAATAATTACAAAGATAAAAGAATAATTTTGCAATGAAATCATTCTCAAATGTTATCTTTGGCAAGAAAAATTTATTTACATTAGTTTATGGAAGAATTATTTAACATAAAAACTCATTTTTAAGTATACCAAATTTTAAATGTTATGAGTAAAGTATGCAAAAAAAGAAAAGAAAAAGTGACATAAATCTTCTGATATTTTTAATATTTGCTATCAATCAAAAATGGATTAACAATTGTAAATTACTTGAATTTTTATCCAACTTTAAGGTTCGAAATGGGCTTGTTTTTATAAACAACTAAGATATTTATTTATTTATTTGCTATGCTTTAAGAAGCTGTTTGATTAATTTCGATATAAAAGTTAAGAAAAATTAAAGTAACAACACAATAAGTAAAGCAAACATTTTGCTTGATTTTTATTCCTGTATAACTAAAAGATTAAATACTAGAAAGGTTTCATCAAAATAAACTTTCGTTTTTTTAAAACATCATTTAAATGCTTGTATTCTGATCTCTGAATAATTGAGTTAAATAGGAATAAAATTTATTTTCAATCCTTGTAAGTTTTGACAACTAGGTTTATCGAAGTTAAGAAATGGAGTGATTTCTGAGAAAGAAAAAAATGTAGCCGGATTAAAGGATCTACTCAGGGTAGATTTAAAACCTTTCTTTGATTACAAGTAAAAGTTTTGATGTTGAAATGCATGCAATGCTATTCGTTACGAATATATATATAAAAAAATCGATGACATTTATTTGGAGAAGTGCATGTTTTAAAATTCAAATCTTCCGTAAAATCCACTCTAAATCTCCTTATTGATTCAAAAAATGTTGACATTCATCCACTCTAAAGGAACAGATTCTCTTCCAAAGATTTGTTAAATCTTCTGTTATATTTTTGATGTTTTTATGTGTTATGGTATCGACTACGTTCGGAACCGTGATTTTAACAAAGCGCATAAATGGATAATTTTCAGGATATTTAGTGTCACTTAGATTAGAATATATGTATAAAATTATTTTAATAACATTTTGGCAAAAAAAATTATTTAAATACAATATTTTGGCAAAAAATTAACTTAGAATAACCTTTTTTCAAAATGTTCTCCTTTTATAAAAAATGCTTCTATTATAATAATATTTTGTTGTATATAGATCAGACCTCTGTACAGAGGCTCAACTATGATTTTTGAAAAATTCACATTATTTTCAGAGTTACAACCAATCGAAATGATTATCGGCGTTTTTTTCTTAAAATTTCTCTTCTCTGTTATCGTAAAACATGGATAAACCCACTTCTAAGGTATATATTTCAAAAATTCTCGTTGAGCCTCTGTACAGAGGTCTGAGCTATATACAGGCAAAATATTATTATAATAGAAGCATTTTCAAAAGGAAATATTTTGAAAATGGGTCATGCTATGTTCATTTTTGTCAAAATATTGTACTTAAATAATTTTTTATTGTAATACTATTTTTAAAACAATTTTATATACGTTTCCTAATCTAAGTGACACTAAATATCATAAATATTATCCATTTAAACGCTTTTGCAAAATCAGGTTCCGAACGTATGAACTTAACGAAAAATCATATTTATATCATTTTATTTTCTTTATAAATTTCCTCTGTTCATGCTCTAAATTAATGTTTTTATTTGTTGTTTTCTTTCTCTATAATTCGTTGAGTTTCATGAATGACAACCCTTATAACATTTGAGGCTTCTTTCGTTTAGTTTTAAAAAATCGAGTATAAGAGTATTTATTAACATTGACCTATAAAGCAACATGAGGGCTTTTGGTGACGGACCTCGTAATTTTGAAAAATGGTCAAATGAAGAGGACAACACCTGAGTTACCCCCCCCCCATCTCCAAACTATCACATTACGACAATGGGAGGATTTTGGGCCTCTACATACTCAACGTGAATCAACCCCTTTACACAACGGGACTTCAAAGCACTAAGGCTTGAACTCAAAACACATCGGCCACGAGTTAATGTTTATAACTACTGAGCTACCGCGGCTACTTTAAAAATCGAATCTAAGCATAGAGTATTTTTCATGGGTACAAAAATATAAAAACAGATATATTAATATGTCTATGTCCTTATCACATGTAACTATTTATCACGAAATTGCATTAAAATATTAAAATATATATATACAATTTGTGCAATTTTTTAATTTAACTTGAAAAGTAAGAGATTAATTTGGCTATAATAGCTTATGAAAAACAAAATATGAAACACAGGTAGTAAAAACGTAATAATAAATTTTAAAACAGAATGGGTTGCTAAATGTTTTCCTTACGTTAGAGGTATGGCAATAATGTTGGAACAAGGTTATATTTTTTTAAAAAAAGAATTCTGAATTTAACTTCTATTTTTTGCCATTAAGAGCAGACAGAAATTTTCTGCCATTGCTTAAGAGTCAATAATCATCCCCCCATTAATTTGTATAACAGTATTTTACATAATTGAAATACGAAATCAATTGTGACATCTTTAGGACTATATAAGAAAAAACTTCTCGTGACATAACAATAAATAGATAAATATAAATTCTTAAAACATGTCCATAGATAAAACCACCACTGTTGAAGTTGATACATAATGAACAGGTTCTCCCACTAGCCTGCAGCTACACGGATGTCTTCCAAGCGTGCAGATCGAATGGTATTTCCGTTTGTCTACATGAAGACTACCATAAGTCCGTTCCTACGTGAATTAAGTTGTCATCATAGATTAATGTCCGTCGTATAATCGTCCCATTAAGAAGTTTTATTTAGGTATTATCGAATCAGTCTCTGAAAATTAACGTGCTTGAAATTCCTGCTCCCGTAAGACACGGCGATAGACCAAATAGTATTTTGTGTTTGGTATTCTAAAAAGGTGAAAAGGAAAAAAAAAGGTGATTAGTCAAGAAATAATTCGAATCTGATGAATCAAAAGATTTCTAGAATAAACTCACAAAATTAACACATATTATAACCATATCTAACAGGGAGATTGAGTATCTTTTTTTTTAGAAATTAAGCTGTCTATTATTACCTATATATCACATAATGAAAGAAACTATAGTTTTCTTAATCCCTGCTGAGTTTTTAATCTAATCAAATAATTATATCCAGTAAACATACATTCTACTTTTCTTTTGTTTAATTTCTTTCTTAGCCTGATATTTTTAATCTCTGATAATTTCATTAAAAATAAAGATTGTGTTATTAAGAGCCTAAAAATATATAAATTCACTGTGAGGATGTTAAAGTTTCATCTGTTCCAGTTTATAAATTCAGACGAATCCTGGAATGCCGAAATAGAGCATAAAAACCGAAAATTATGAATGTATTTATTGAAGGTCATGAATTGAGTGTTTATAACCTCGTTTATCTGTAGCCAGATAATTAATCAGATACAAATAAAATCAATGCCTTTTTAATGTATTATAGATCTTAATATACGCTGAAGAGCCAAAAAAACTGGCACAGGCATACATATGCAAATAAAGAGATGTGGAACCAATCAGCGTATGGCACTGTAGTCGACAAAACCTATATAAGACAACGAGTGTCTGGCACAGTCGTTAAATAGGTTACTGCTGCTACAATGGCAGGTTATCAAGATTTAAGTGAGTTTGAACGTGGTATTATATAATAGTCGGCGCACGAGAGATGGGACATAGCATCTCCGAGTACCGATGAAATTTGGATTTTCACGTACGATCATTTCACGAGTGTACCGTGAATATCGGGAATCCGGTAAAACATTAGATCTACGACATCGCTGCGGCCGGAAAAGAACATGCAAGAACAGGACCAACGACGATTGACGAGAATCATTAAACGTGACAGACGTGCAACCCTTCCGCAAATTGTTGCAGATTTTAATGCTGGGCTATCAACAAGTGTCACCATGCGAACCATTCAACAAAACATCATCGATATGGGCTTTCGGAGCCGAAGGCTCACTCGTGTACTCTTGTTGACTGCACGACACAAAGCTTTACGCATCGCCTACGCCCGTCAACACCGACATTGGACTGTGGATGACTAGAAACACGTTGCCTCGTCTGACGAGTCTCGTTTCCAATTGAATCGAGCTGATAAACGTGTACGGGTATGGAGACAACCTCATGAATCCATAGATCCTACATGTCAACAGGGTCCATGGGGGCTGTTCAAGCTGGTGGAGGCTCTGTGAGGGTATGGGTGTGTGTAGTTGGCGTGATATGGGATCCCTGATACGTCTAGATACGACTCTGACAGGTGACAGGTACGTAAGCATTCTGTCGGATCACCTGCACCCATTCATGTCCATTGTGCATTCCGATGGACTGGAGGAATTTCAGTAGGACAATGCGACCCTCCACTCGTCCAGAATTGCTACATATTGGCTCCATGAGCACTCTCCTGAATTTATTAACTTCCGCTGACCACCAAAATCACCAGACATAAAAGTAATTGAATATATCTGAGATGCCTTGCAACGTGTTGTTCAGAAGAGATCTCCGCCTTCTCTTACTCCTACTGATTTATGGACAACCCAGCAGGATTCATGGTGTCAGTTACCTCCAGCACTACTTCAGACATTAATCGAATGCATGCCACGATGTGTTGCAGCACTTCTGCGTGCTCGTTGGGGCCGGCCCTACATGATATTAGGCCGGTGTACCTAGTTTTTTGGCTCTTTAGTGTAATATAGAATTTTTTTTATTATGCTTGAGTTATACTTAAATATTATATATCTTTAAAATGTAAAAATTTAGAATAGATTTCTTTGTAGTATGGAAATAGTTCGTATTGTGTTTAAGAAAACAAGCATTATATTTATGATAATTTTTGTCTTTTTTTATCCAATAGCAAATCGATCATACGAAAAAAGAATAGAAACATTATTTAAAAAGGATGTAAAAACTCTCTAAAATTCTGAAGTGTATAATAAGAGACAAATATAGCTGTTTTTGTTACCGTTAATTTTGTGTTGTAGCTTCTCAGAAATTAACTATGGGAAGAGGTGAAAAAATAATTGATAGCAATCAAGCAAAAATATTGATGTGTTTATTGACCATAATATTTCTATTCGTAAAATTGTTCGAAGAATCAACCGTGTTGACCCAGTACTTAGAAATTACGTCAAGAATCTTGCTTTGTACAATGTTAACAAAAAACTGTGGATGTTTGAGAGTTTATTCTAGTTGTAATCAAAAAGCGAATTCGAAGAGTAGCATCTAATTCTACCCTGACATCATGCCAAATTTAGATTGAAGTCGCATTAGGGATTATCTAAGAGTTATGCAAAAGTTCTTTCAGTAAGAACCAAGACTATATAGTTTGTAGGAAAAGTCAAAACAAAATCATCTTTAAAATCCCACTACAAAGAAACACGTTTATCGAAAATCATGTTCAGTGAAAGGAAGAGTGGCCACATATATAATGATTGATGATGAATTGTTTGAATGGCTCTGGGGGTTCGGCTACTACTTGCATGATCTTTAAGAACAAAAAGCAATTTCTGTCAAGGCGGCATCTAAGAGTTGGAAGTGTCATGATTTGGGCATACAACGAATATATCACGGTAAAATAAATTTTATCCACGAAAAAGAATAGTTTTCACTAAAATTAATGTACTTCGCTAAAATATTTTAAATGATGGGTACTCAAACCCCTTCAAAGACCAATAGATTTTTAATTTATAGCATAAAAATTAAGTCATCGTCTTCTTTTTTTTTAAAAATATAACTCCTCCAATGAAAGTAATTTGTGTATACAATTGAGAACATAGTATAAGAAAATTAACTCATTTACATACTTAGCACTGCACAAAAATTGCTGGAAATTTTCGAGCACCAAAGCCATTGCTCTTCGCACGAAAGTGTAATCACTTGAACTTCATTCCGGAGAGGATGCAAAAAGAAAGAGCAAGGGCTAGAGCCAAGCAAACAAGCAAAGGAGAAAACGGACCACGCACAAATGGAAATTTTTCCCTCGCGGACAAAGCGCTGAGAGAAACCGGTCCTCCTCAAACACCTCCAGTGGCCAGTCTATCGTGCATAGGGAAGGTCAGGGCCAAAGAAATAAGGACACGTCCTGACTCATCACAGCTTCTTTTATTTCGAGTGTCAAAAAGTTACCTTTTCCTGCTCTCGCGTTTTCTTTCTCTTTTTTTAAAACTAAATCTTCCTTTCCGGATTAAAAATAAATTGCTCCGAGTAGATTTAGATTGTTCTGTATTTAATTATAAGCTGAGATAATAGATCAATGAAAATACAGTGACTGTATTTATTGATGACATTGAAAAACTGAATGAATCTTATTCTTGAAGAATATCTTTTTTAGCAAATAGAGGAACTGGAGGACTATTAGTGATCGACCTTGTAATTTTAAATCATAGGCAAATGTATAACGAGAGCAGAGCTGCTACGGTTGTCTCGTGACTTCCACATCACACCGCTGGAAAAACTTCAGAACCTTTTTCATTTAACTTGTAGCAGCCCACCATTATCCCTCATGATGTGTTTAAAGTAGAATTAGTATCCGAACTCTCGACTTTGAAACCGAAAGGCATTACGGGCATCTAGGACGTTAAGGCGTCACGAGGGTCTAAGGTTCAGTAGGATCATGATTTAAATAATTTTAATAGTCACATGTTACACCCGAACATATTCTTCGGAAAACTGGGAGTTTTGAATTATATGCGAATTAACGATATTAGCAGGACTGTATTACGATATCATGACCTTCATTCGTGTCTAGGCTTAGGCCTACTCCATACATACATTTCTCATTTAGAAGAAAAGTCACAAACATTTATTTGTTTCGTGTAACCATTTGTACAAATATTTGACAACGTAGCTGTACATACTGTCTACCTAGAAGGGTCGTAGGAAGGGCTTACTTTTGCATAAGTGTTCAGGGCTTCGAGAAAATTTTAAACATTACTGTGCGGAAGAGTTATTTAAGACGGCAGTAGTTAAATGAAATCATTGAATCAAATCTACAAATCTTAGCATATCTATATCAAGCGTTATCATCTCGTTTTTCTCTTGTACTGGAATCATTTTCCTTAAGTCAAGAAAATGAAAAATTCTGAAGAAAGTTTCAAATTTAGTGAAAAATCAATACCAGGAAATGAAACTATTGTAATGCCTCTAATGGAATTTTATTTGTTATTTTAATCAGGGAGATCAATCTTTTTACATATAATCATGTTGATGAAGAGTCCTAGATAAACAATGTCTGTAAGGTAAATATATATATGTATCAAAAAAACTAAATTTTCAAATGAGTGTAAGAGGGATAAAAATTTGTAAATTTTTACTTCAAGACTCTGTTACAGTATGTGTTTAACTTATATGTGAATTATATATTTTACATAATCGTAATACTTGTTTGACAACCGGTCATGGGTGTTACACCTCAAACAACTTTGTTATCTCTTCTTACACGTGCCGCATGATTTATTTCAAAAACTAAAAGTTAACACTGGCTGCTTCTCAAGAAGCATACATCACAGGCTCTAGCAGAGGATACGCTTGAAAATTCAAAGGGTGTGTCCCTCACATTGCTGTTTACGGTAGATTAAATATGCTTAAAAACTTTATTTCTTTAAAATAAAAATATGTAAATCAATAGAGTTATAAAATAAAAAGATCTTGTCTAGGAGAAGAATGTGTCTGACTTACAGGCATGCGAAAAAGTTTAATATTAAGACTTCTCTGGAGGTGAAGTAAGCGGACAACTTTTGCTCATTCAACCTCAATGAATGTGGAAAACTAACACGAATCAAAACACCAAAGCAACAATAAAAATAAATTTTTGAAGAGAACTAGATAAACTGCAAATCCCACTGCGCGTTAATGAAGCATGAAAATAATAGAGAGCATATTTTTATTTCTTTTAACCGTTCGCTTGTACAACAGATTCAGAGAAAAGAATGCTGTAATGTGGCGTGTAACTTGTCCTCAGTTACGAAATCTAAACCTGAATCGAGTTTCTGGTAGAGTAAGCGTGTGGAGTAAAGAAATTTATTCGTTTCCACACGTGTTTTTCTTCATTTTCGAAACTTATTGTCAATTTAAATTTTGCGAAATCAAGTTATCACATATTTTGAAATGACATTTATCAGATAAATGGGGTGGGGGTGAAATGGAATAAAATGTTTTGATATTGACACATTAAAATAAATGTAGCACAGGAAAAAGCAAATTTAAAAATTAAAATCTCGATTCAGTTTTCCAATGCTTAAAATTTACAGAGTATGTTGTGAGACGTAAATAATTTTTCGAATGTTTTTCTCGTTTTTCAAGTTTTTATAACGATTCTGATAAAGAATTCTATTGTGAAATTGTATATTTATCAGTGCCAACGTTGTATTAATATTACAAGTGTGTTAAAGTTATATTTTGTATTCTCGTTATTCTGGATTATTATTGCTTCGCGATTTCGTTTATAACTATAATCCGAAACTTTTTCGTTAGCTCTGTGATTCTTATCATGTGTCATAAGTAACATTTAAAGTCACCAATTTTATATATAAAGAAACAAGCAGTTTTAAATTTAATTCATAATTAATTTAAGTACCGTAAAATCCGGCGTATAACGTGATCCCATACTTCAAGATGCATTTTTTGATTTTGAAGTATATTCGCCGTATAACGCACATTTATTCAAGGTATTATTCCAAAAGCTTTAGAAAAAATAGTATACTTCTAGAACTGCAGCCCTTTAAGCTCATAAAATATGTCATTTCTTTTAAATAAGCAGTATTTGAATGTATGTAGAAATCTATTTTTTTATGGTTAACTCTTTTTTTAATTTTTAAAGTTATCATTTTTATACCCGGCGTATAACGCGCACCTGTCAATTTCTATCTTATTTTTCGTGTTAAAAGTACGCGTTATAGGCCGGATTTTACGGTATTATAATTTTAAATTTAATTTAATATTAATTTTTTGCGATATCACCATTCGAAACAATTATATATATATATATCAGATGTATCGATTGTTTCATTGTTTATTAACATCACATTTTAAGGCAATAGGAACGGTGGTGACGAATCTCGTAATTTTGAGTCTTCTTTAGCCTCGACAAATTTAACATGGATCAGCCCTTCAACACAATCTTCAGCTGCACTAGGGCTCAAACTCATGACACATAGGCCATGAGTTCATGACTAAAACCACTGGACCACTGTGGCTACTTGTATACCTGTACCCGAGGTTGCGGATTCGACAACGGCCCAAGTCGGTGGATTTTCATGATGCAGAAAATCGACAGTGGCTATGTCGCAAGATTATGCGGCATGCAAAAATAAATAAATAAAAAATCCCTTGGAGTGCCCGTTTGGCTTGGGTGCCCTCGGCAAAATTAAATTCCTAAGTTCAATTTCGCATCGTCAGAGCTCAGGTGCCTCGCTCTGGGGAGGAAACTGGGCGTCAGAATTAATTGCGGCAATTGGTATCGCCTATATGGTGCCGAAATAAAAAAATGATACCAGCTCCTGGGGAATGAACTAAGTCTGTGCAAAGGTAAAAATACTAGGAGAGACTTCTTAGAATGAGAGACTTCTGTGTGTACTGCGGGTTTTAGTGGCACTAGGACTCGACAGAAATAACTTCGGCCACGAGTTCGAGACCATCATCACTCTGCTATTGTTGGAATTACAATACTTTTTATTAAAATTTTAAATCATGCATAACAAAACTTATTCTCAGAACAAACAACGACGTATTTTCATTCAACGTATTCACACAACGTAAAAGTATTTTCATTTTTTCCCCCCGAGAAATAAAGCTTTTTCACCTCTTTTAAATCTTTCATTTCTTTCTTCCTTTCCGGAATTCATCGCATTTCAAAATATGTTACTTATTTCAACTTATAATCCTTTTATTAACCATGCAATTTTCAAATGTTTTCTTAATAACACATTTGCAACATTATTCATAAATATTTCTGAATACGTAACAAAATTTTTGAAGAGTAAACTGTAAATCATCTTGCTGAGACGAGATCAAAAGAAAATCACGCACTTCATATCTTTAGGTATCAACACATCTTACAGGAAATGTAGTTTTCAGTTCTAAGTGACAAGACCTGTTTTAATATTTTCAGACCAAAGAGTACATTCCTCCCCCCTTGGGTTAAAAAAAAAATCATTTTTCAGCCATATATGGATCAGTAGCGGTCACGAACATCACGATAGACGGCTTGGACACGAATCCGGTTTCTAAAAATTCTCATTCATGCTCTTGCAATAAAAAAAGGAAGAAAAAAAAGAAGAAGAAAAAGAAGAAGAAATAATATCAAAAGCAAAAGGCCTCTAGTCACAATTCAAATCGATTTGAACAGCCATTTTTGGTCATTAGTTGCTGTAGATTTTAGAAAAGCATAGAAATCCAAATGTTTTATAATGTATGATTACTTTAAAGTACACTGTAACAGGGGTGGGCAGACTTTTACATGGCGCGGTCTACTTTTAATTTTTTCAAGATGTTGCGGATGCTGTGACGTCGGTGTAATGAGCAAAAAAAAAATTTTAATTTTAACAACAATAAATACAGAATATGTGTACTTGCCTATATAACTACAGTAGAAAACTTACTCTTTAAAACTACATTTTAAGTAAAACGCAAAATACAAACATAATAATCATACCCATAAATTTAATAATATCAAGTGATGCATTTTCAAACAATTCATAATACATCAACAAATAAATAATCTTCACTTAAAATTAGTTCTCGTAGCCATAAACTCAGTAGAAGAGTCTTCATATTATCCGCCGCAATCTTGAATACCTCGGTATATTATTACTAACTACTTATCTTGCACTGGATTCTAAGTGGTTGTATGTGAAACGGAAATGATATGTTGTCTTAACTATATTCTTCGTTCAAAATGTAAATTCACACAGATAGGTAGAGTGAAAGAAAGATGTTAAATGAATTGCAAATATTTTTTAAAATTGTGGGATACTTTACTTCGTTTATTAGATTCCAAAAGTTATTTTTTTACAAATTACGTCCTTTTGAAGGAGAAAAAAAAAAGCTTCGTTTTCCTCAAGAACATGTAAACACATTTTTAGTTATATTTTTCACATCAACATTGCCAAATGGGTAACCCATGAATGCAACTTTTGATTCTAGTCTAGTAAATTCTTGAAATCGTCTATCAAATTTATGTTTACAGTTTTATTCACGGTGTCTCTTTCATTTACGGGTGTTTCTATTATCTTGATAACTACCTGTGTTTCTTTTGGTATGTACATCTAACGTTTTATGTAAAGGTGGTCACTCCAAAATGTCTTGGTGATCCACCGGTCGATCGCGATCGACTTAATGCCCATCCTGGCATTGTAACAATGCAAAATCTTTTGCTCAGCTAATTTATGAAAGAACTCCGATTTTAAGATTATGTGATTATCTTTTTATTTCTTCCTAAGGAATTGATTTTGTGAATAACTTAGTCACTTAATGCAAATACTACTATTTATCCAACTGAACTATAATGTTATAATCGTATTTAGTCATTGAATATTAGAATTGTTGTGTGGCCGCGGTAGCCTAGTGGTCAAGGTCCCGCATTTGTGGTTGGCGTGTTATGTGTTCGAGCCTAGTGCCGTTGAATACCCGCCGGGTTGAGAGGGTCAATGCAAGTTAAATATATCGAGACTCAAACGTCCTCCTTTTGGTGTGGAAGTTAGGAGAGGGGGAAGTTTGTCAGCTCAGGTGTCCTCCTCCATACTAGACCGTGGTCCAAAGCTGAGAGGTCCGTCGCTAATAGCCCTCGTATAACTTTGGGGTACGACGTTAATATAACTCTCAATCCCACTTAGAAATGTTGTATACTAGGTATTACATTATATTATATATATTACAGAAGAAGTATGAATGATATTATTTTGAGAAGACAGTACAATTATACGTTTTTTAAAAATATAATTAAATCTATAAAAATTATTAACTGTAATTTAATTTGGTTAGAAATATATGGGACAAAAGAGCTTATTTTATTTCTCTGCATAAATACTTGATTTATTGTATACGCAGTTTTACCATGAGGTGTTGAACTTTTGGTCAGATTAATTATTAGAGAACAATTTTTCTCCCAGATATGTGTAATGGAAACACAGAAATATTTGTGTTCCTCTTTCACAGAAATTACAATAAAATAAATATTTAAAACAAAGTGAAATTTTTTTAGCTGAAGTACTTTGTTTCATCAGAAAAATTGCTTGAGTGAGAAGAGTTATATTTATACATTAAATACTTCTAAATATATATCTTTTTTATTTTGTAATTTATGCAGCAATAACACATTTCATCTTAATACTATGGGTAGAATAAAATTTCTTTTAATTCATAAATGTGTTCATTTAACATGTTTTATTGGCAATATAATGAGGAAAATTTTGAAGAAAAAACAATATGTATAAATAAAGTGAAATATTTATATTCCTAGTTATAGTTTCACATCTGAGTTTAGAATTTTTATTTTGGATTATTCCGTACGCTTTCTTCTTTAGTATATTTTGACACTCTTCCCTTGATTACAAATACTCCCTAAGTAATTTTGAAATTGAACTGTATTTTCCAGTAAAATATTGATTCTAGATTAATTTTATATTGCATGAAAAAAATTAGATGTGACATGAAGTGAAATGAGACAAACTGTAACAAGGTCGCAAAACTTTGATACTCTTTAAAATGCTTATTAAAGATAGAGCTTACACAAAGAATTTGGAGTCACCAAATCAGGGTATTTCGGGAGAACAGTCCCTCTAGGATGTCTTGAGCCCCTTCAAATGTTTAACAATTTAAACATGAAGAAATAAAAAGAATTAAATACCTTTAATTCTGATGAATTGACAGATATTAGTCTACAACACAGTTGCTTTATAATTTATTTGCAGAAAAGTCGCTGTTATTCCATACTATAGACTTTCAATATATTCGAAGCTGAAATTTCCTTTTTCTTAATATTACAAATTGCCAATTTTTGGCGATCATAACCCTTAACCTGAACTAACCCTTCGGTAGTTAAGAATTATTTCACTGAATAGTGTTATAGTTTTATTAAGTACGACAATGTCATGAAATTGAAATAAAATGTGTAGTAATTTTAATGCACGTGTTTCCTCTAGGAGTGGAGGAAAAATTGTTTCAATTACACGAACATTTAAGCTTTAAAAGTTGTGAACCAGTACCATATACAAAATCTCAGAGAGAAACTTTAACGCTGCTATATTACATTATGTTGATTAAAAGTATAAAGAGGGAAGGCAAACTAGAGAGTATCTCCTTTCATTAATTTTTCAGTTCTCACTAACAGAGTCCTATAACAATTCATTTACCTGAAATTTTTGTCTAAAATCACGGGGTTTTTTAGAAATAGTATT
>BMAV01010398.1:0-33270 GCA_019973955.1 Trichonephila inaurata madagascariensis
TGACGTTTCCCCTTCCTCCATAGAAGACTCCAACATCCTGATATGGGTAGGGAGGGTGTTGTTTGGGAGCGAGCGCCTGAGCATGCCTGTTTTTCGACGGAGGCCTGCGGAGCGAAGCAGGCTGGCGTTGCCTTTCTTCCGCTTCGGCTGCGAAGCGGGTACGGACAATAAAGTAGGATACGATTTAATCACTGTTCGATCTCCTTTGATGCAAATCCTGAACTCCTGGTTTTGGAGTCGAATGGATTTTCTGAAATACCTTTAAAGCTGTCCATTGAATCAAATTGAATGAGCCCAAGTCTCTGTGGTGTTATTCGATATTGGGCCGTTGTGGTGAGTAATATCTCTTCGAGAACATCACACAAATCCTCACATTCGACGCACGTGGTACACTTATTCGGCAAGAGTTTTATTACTTGCATCACAAAGGAAAGAGGTTCATCCGCAAAACAAAACACTACCCTAGATTCCGATGAGGGTACATCTGTCCTGGAAGTGGATATATCCAAATGGTGAAATCCAAAATCTAAAATCCAAAGCACAAATCCGGTCGAAATCCAAAGTGCGGCGCGCCAGACCTAACACACATACCGCGTGGGCTACCGTAAACCCTGATAAAAATCAGTAAAGTTTGAAAATGTTCATTCGCAGATAACCTCACTCGACGCTTGACTGGGAGCTGGAATCTTGTCAGACTCCTCCGTCCCATATCGGGAACTGAATGGCCTGCGTCGGTAGTTCATGGTTTGGGGTTGAGCAGGTAAAATACCAGAGCAGAGCGAATGGCGAGCGGGCAGGTCTCGGCGGTTAGAGCTATGGGGATTTCATTGGCTATGCGGAGCTATTGGACTTTAAGATGAAATTGCCTGATCGTTAAAGCGAAGAAAATTAAGCCATTGACATTATACGTTTAAATTTAAAATTGTGGTGCCAAAACTCAATTAGAAATCTGACCAAGTGAATGCTTCCAAGGAGTACGTGAAAGCTTGTTCTCCTTAATGCCCTTGGTTTTCTTTAAGATAACCAACCTCAAATCGGTTATAAATGAAGGAACCCAGGCCAAAAAGTGACGAAATCTGAAGTAATGCACGCCGCAAAGTAGATCCAAAATTGAAACTGGGGCACTTTGGGAGAAACAATGCAGTTCAGGGCAGAAAACTGCGTGGAGTCTACAACGACAAGAAGCAGAATCTACGGCTGATTGCCCGTGAAACGGTTCCCGAAAACGAAAATTAGATGAGCGGTCCCAGCGATTGAACGCTTATACCCAAATCGAAGAAGTGTGTGAAAATTGCAAAACTGTTGATTACGTAAATCCCCCACCGGTGGGAGGAGGGGAGAGATTAATAACTGGCCTAGACGAACGAGAAAGTTACCAATGAGTGCTTGTTTTGGCAGAGAGCGCAGGTAGCTGAAACTTGGCAAAATGCCAAAACGAGGTTTGGCTGATTTCGGTTCCCCATTTCAATCTACTTAATATTCTATTTCGCCGAACCTTGCCTTGGCCATTGTGGAACGCTCCCTCCTATGTAATGATTCAAACTCCAACTCATCCCTTTTAAATTAAGTTAGATCCTTTCAAAAAGTAACAGAATAACGCAATGCTATGCCTAAATAACGCGGGGTCAATCTTTCACCACGCAAGCCATAATCGTTATATGAAAACGCGTTAAGTTCTGAAATGGTGGAAAACCACAGGACAGGTCAATGCGAAATTAAAGAAAAGATAGAAAAAATCCCTCTGTATGTTCTGTAAAAGTATGGTCATATGGCTTCCTGAATAGAATGCCCCCCTTTTTCCCCAAAACCCCGGTGATCAAAACCGCTAACGAAAACAAAAAATAGAAACAATACCGAAAAATAAATAAATGCACCCAGGAAAGTTATCTCATACACTCAACAAGCTTAAATCCAAATAAAAGCCAAATAGATACAACGATGCACCTCCTCGTCAACAACAACCAAAATTACTATAAATAAGGAAAATAGAAGCAGCAACAAGCATCCAAAACGAAAACAAGCAGTTTGATATTCCCCAAGCTCTCGAAAACTTAAAAGATATTTTAACCTTTCCCTTCACTCTTGAAGTAAAGTCGAAAAGTCCCATAATTTACAAACCGGCAGACAAAACTAACTGTCTGGCCAAGGAGTCTGCCCTCTTCACTCATACACTGCTTAAATTTTGACAAGTCTTTTTCACCTCAACTCTCCTGGAACGCGGACGGAGTGAGATCGCGTATTGTTGAGATGGCGTGATTTCGTCGATATGCATTCCCCAGATATCTTTATTAGTACAAGAAACAATAATTTGAGACCGTATACCTCGTACCCCTGATTATAATTGTTACACTACCGGGACAGGACCCACCCAGCTCCCTGGCAGGTGAACCAGCTCCTAATTAAAACTGTATCTCCTATTACCATGTTCCTAATTCCCCACCCTCCCCATAGTGTCAAGGCAACGCCTATCATTATTACTTCCCCATTGATCATGAACCTATTCCTCATAGGTTCAATTTACATCCCGCCGATCAATAACTATTTCAAATTCCTGATGACGCCTCGACCCTACTTCTCTTTCAATTCTCAAACGACTATTCTCGTGTGGGAGATTTTAATGTAAAGATACCTCAATAAGTATTGAAAAGGACCCCAGAGGAAATAGATTATTTAAATATATTGTCAAAATTGTACGATGTTCTAACACCACCGACTCCTACAAGGTTCGATATGCTTCAGATTCCATCATCGACTATGCCCTAATCAAAAACCTAAATCTGGCCCTGTACCACATAACTCCATTCCCGAGCTTAGCCTGACCATAACCCGATTAAGCTTCACTTCCAAAGAGCTCTAAATTCGGTTCCCCAACTGAATACTACTTGGGAGCAATTCTACAAAACCATTGGCACCAATTTGGTGCAATCTCTACCTCCATACGGCCAGCTCCACCCAAGAGGTAGAACTTCAAGTCAGAGATCTCACTTCAGGAGATTCTCACCGCACGGAAATGCCTCAAAGCCAATGTCCCACTGGAACTACTTCCATTTGTGCAGTGGGTGAGTTTCAAAACACCCTTGTTCCCCCACCGGCACAAAACCCGAAACTTTTGTACTCACTACAAATGGTTTCATCATAGACAAAGATCACCACTTCAAACCTTATTCCAGAGGCACGCCCTGGCCTGCCTAACACCACCAAAACAGGCACTAAAGCCTAATCAAGCTAGAGAGTCAATTTTAAATAAATGGGATAACGAACCCACACAAAGACGAGATCATCACAAACATTGCCATTTTATTACTCAATAATATTAACGATAGTCAGATCCTCCCCTGCTCTTCCCGAAACACCTTCAAAAAGATCAAAATTCGGAAGAGTCCAGGTAGAGACGGTATCACTAACAAAATGCCTTTAATTTCTCCCCTTATCTAACTATCTTAAAATTACTAACATAATAAATAATATGCTAAATTTAAGATATTTTCCAAATGCCTGGAAAACTGCAGTTGTAGTACCGGATTCTAAAACCGTAAAAACTCCAGACTTATGGAATCGCACCGGACCAATTTCTTCATTACTGAGCCTCTTTCTAAGCTGGCTGAAAAGCCGTCCAGCGATTGTTCGACTACCTTGACAGTAATAATATACTGATCCTGAGCAGCACGGGTTCCACTCTCGTCTCTCCACGACCCACCAACTACCTGGGCGTTGTGGGAGTACATGCTGAAGTTGCAATAATAAAAGGCCAATGTACAGCTGCAGCCCCTTCTAGACATTCAAAAAGCTTTTGATTGGTATGGCACACTGGCTCGTTTCTTCAAATTACTCATCCATAAAATCAAACCCCAACAAGAACTTATCTTAAATCTCAGTATCAGCGATGCGAACTTTTCTGTCAAAATTAATCGTAATCTTTTCCCAAACTAGACCCATCAAAGCAGGAGTCGCCTGGCGGTCAATCTCAGCCAACCTTTATTTAACCTATATGTAAATGATATTCTCAAAAGCACTTGGGTCATTACAATGATATGTATGCAAGTGCATGGCTACGGCAATGACAATAAAACTGCGCACGCTTGTAATACTCACCATGCCACCTAGTCACCCTGGAGACTTGTTATAGACCCTCCTTCCAACCTGGCCACTTTTGATTAATATCTGTAGAAAGTGGGTTTCCAGAAATATCTGGGCCTGCTACATAGATAGCTTCTCCAATTTCAAAACACACTATCTCTCTCGGAAAAGTTCCAAAGTAGAAAGAATTCATTTGGCACATTCCTTTATTGTGGAGGTCACTCTATTTAGAAAATAAAGTAAAATCCTTTTTGCGGGATGTACCTTTTATGCCTATAGCGATCACGCCAAAGTAATGCTTCCCGGTTTGTGAGCGGCGGTTGCTAAATTCCATGCACAGCGTAAGTAGTTCAAAATAGCATTTCGCGTCAGCAGAATTCAACGCAATTCTATATTGCCCAATGACGTCATACAATGTTTCCACCCGCATGGAGCCGATTTCTAAATTAGCATCACTAAACCTTCTAGAAATGTTTTAAATCCATTCTAAATCTCACGAAAATCTGTACTACAAAGCACAAACATTGTTCACTTTATCCTCATCCTAAGATTAAATATGTATACTCTTCAACGAGAATGGAGAAACCCCTCCGCCCCATAACACGACATGAAACACTCTTTTCACACTCCCAACATCTTAAGCAGTCTCGTGACAACGCATCATCCAGATTGGGTTCATTCGGTGAGCTGTCACCTTCTTGATTGATGGCCTCTGGCCGCCCCGCACTCCTTCCTGCGCTCCTTCCTTCCACCCCGCCAGCGCTCTGCTTCGATACAACGCTGTGCTTGGGGGTACGTTCATCCCTCACCGTTCGTGTGAGATCGCGTTATTTGTTTATTTTTCTCAATGATATGGTTTTTCTTTTTCTCCCATTCTTCTGGGAATAGGCGCCTCGCGGCGCCGCCCCAGGATTATCTAATTTCCGTTCCGTTCCGGAGCCAATCAGGGGATATCTGCGAATCGACTGAGTGGAGATGCAGAAATTTTAAAAGATTAGTAAAATTTAAAAGGAAATAGTGGAATTAATCAAAATCAGGAATGACCAAGACATCTCTTGGTCTTCTGATAGAAAAATGAGAGTAATAATTAGGAATATCGCGTATAGACGGGTTATCATGCCCGTCAATATTATAAAGGAATTTGGTAGATAATTTACGAATGGTCTGCCTAATTGTGGGGATATTAAGGAAGCTCTGATATCAGTATTTCTCATGTACCAGTGGGCATCGAGAATTTGTCTTAATAAAATATTTTTATGAGCTTTCAATGGAATTTATATTGGTTTTGCTGCATGGCCCAGACTGGAGAGGGTAGGAAAGGAGGGGTTTTAAGATCAGAGTGTAAAATAAGCAGTTTATTACGCCCTATTTAATTTAGACTTTCTACCTATTAGGAATAGAGATTACGCGGAGCTTTTAAATTTTATCTAACTGTGTGGTGTTGTCGGAACGTGAGCGTTTTATCAATGATAACAACGGTCCTTGGTATGTTGAGCCCAAGGGATTTTTTGATTTTAAAGGGGTGATTTCGGGGTGGACTCTTTGGGAGAAGTCTGCTTCAGTCTTGGAGGTATTAATTGCTATTTTCCAAACGGGAGAACCAAATTTCAAGGTGAGCTAAGTGTTCATTGATGTTTGCAGTTAATGCGTTTAGATTTCGTGCTGCTCAATATTGCTGATCATCTCTACATGCAAATCATGGTGTTAGTATTTTTAATTATATCGTTAACGTAAGATTAAAAAGTATCGGCAAGGATTAAACCCTGAGCTATTCTGGCCTGGATAGGTTTGTTTTGGAAGGTGCGTTAAATTTTAACAGAAGGTTCTGTCTCTGATATAAGAATTTAGAAGCATGATAAATGGGGAGGGATTTTAAGTTATAAGTTTAAAGAGCAGGCCAGTGTGCCAAACTATATCAAAAAGCTTTTGAATGTAAAGGAAGACTGCAGCTGTGCATTGATTTTTTTTCCCTTTCCCAAAAACTCTACAACACGTAGGAGTTGATGAGTTGTGGAGAACGAGGACGGAACCCGTGCTGCTCCGGAATTGGGATTTTTTTTTTCTAAGAGTCATTTAGCCTAGCTTGAATGTCTTTTTCGGCTATTTTGGAGAGGACAGGAAGCAAGGAAATTGGTCTGAAAGATTCAGCAGACCTAGGGTTTTCCCCGGGTTTTTTAAAATAGGGATCACAACTGCATTTTTCCATGCATTTGGAATTATCTTGTTAAGAATTTATTAATTATGTTGGTGATTTTGAAATAGTTAGCAGGGGAGGTTTTAATCATTTTATTTGAACACCATCTCTTCCCGGGCTTTTCTTAATTTAATCTTTTTAAATGTAGGTAATTACTTCAGAGGGAAAGAGCTGAGAAAACCAGTATTATTAATATTAGTAGAATGTATGCTTCAACAATATTTGTGATGATTTCGTCTTTGTGTGGGTTCTGAATGTCGTTTAATTAAATTGACTCTCAGCGAATTTGCAATTACATCAGTTTTGTTTGTGTAGCTGAGAGAGTGCCGTTAAGGCCATTAAGGGCTGAGATCGGGGGGTTCTCCTGAACGCTTTGCAGTTTCCCCAAAGGAGCGTCCTCAGCATCCAGGGAATAAGGTGGTCCTCCCATACTTGTTGTCTGTAAAGTCCCACTTTTATTTTTAATAGCGTTTTGGATCTGTTAAGTTCAGTTTTTGTGTTGTGGTGCTATGAATTGCCATAATTTCTGGCTCTATTTCTTTCTTTGAATAGGTGTTTGAGCTCACCCTGTACAAATGGAAGCTGAGTGGGGCGCAGGGTTGGATGCAATATCGTGTGCGGTGAGAATCTCACTAGTGAATCTCTGACCTGGGACTCAATCTCCTGGTTTAACTGGCCTTCGTAAAAGCAATTTTCAGTATTTTTCTAGAAATATTTATAAAAAAAACTCCGGTAGTATTGAGTTGAGTGGAGGGAGTTCGAATTCTACTGAGAAGTGTAAACTTGCCGATTATGGTCCAACTGAGTTCGGGGATTATCAATGGTACAAGGCAGTCAGTTTTTTAATGAGGGCATAATCAAATTGAAGCTGAAGCAGTACCGAATCTAGTGGGGTGGGGGTGCGAAACATCAATGCTATGCTAACGATGTATCGTAGGTCTATTTCTCTGGTGTCACTATATGGACAGCCCCAGGAGGTGTGCTTAGCATTGAAATCTCCTACTAAGATAGTAATTGCATTTAAGTTCGAAAATGGTGTCGAGGGCGGCACCGAGGTTTTTAAAATAATCGTTAATTGGGGATGTAAAGGGAGAACCAATAAGATGGGTCGTGGGCTTTGGCGTGAAACATGATAAGGGTGCCTTGACTCTCAAGGAGGGGTGGGTGGGAAATGATAGTGGGATATACAATTTTTAATTGACTAGTTCCACCTGCCAGGGGCTGGTGGATTCTTCGTTCCTATAACAAGAATAATTCGGGATTTTAAAAAAATGCTCTGGTCTCAGATTTGTTTCGAAATTTAAAAATATATCAGGGGGTGCATCAATAAAATCGCGTATCTCAACAACACGCGATCTCACTCCGTCTGCGTTCCAGGAAAAAATGGAGAGGCCGAAAAGGACTTATGCATCATGAACAGTTAAATTGTTAAGGGAGGAGCAAACTCCTTTTAGCAGACAGTTAAGTTTGTCTGCTGGATTAGTGCAGTTAAAAGATTTTTGCATTTCACTGAGTAGAGATGGAAAGAGGGAGAATATCTTTTGCATTTCGATAATTGCTTGTAAGAAGCTAAAATCGGATGAGTTGTTTTGGTTAGCATTGAGTGCTTCCAAGTTTATGGTTTCATTATTTTTATTTATCTTAATTTCAGGCGCCGAGGAGGCATTCCCTCGTGGTGCAATCTGGTGGCTTTTATTGGGGTTTAAAGCTTGGGAGTAGCTTAAACCTGGCTTGATCATAGAGCTATCAGTGTGCCTTTTGAGATTTTCTACTGGGATTTACTTTTGCCTTTTCTTGGCTTGGGAAAGAGGGGGCATTCGGTAGATGAGGCCATGTGACCTTTAGCGTTGCAGTTAATGCAAAGCGGGGCGGGTTCACAATTGTTTCCCAGTTTTACGACTGGAATTCCCTCTTCCCCCTTCAGAGAAAGGGAAGGATTCTATTGAAGGAAGTGCGCTACAGAGAAATTTGTTGTCTTTTTTGAAATCTTGGAACAGCTTTAGTATCGCCCATCCTACTAAAAAAATTGCGCCAAACAAGCGCGATAAATGATATTGTCTGGTAACCCGTTCCACACAATTTTAGTCTAATCACAGAATGTCGCTTACAGCGCTACCTTCAGGTAAAATGGAGAACTATTTCGGAAAAGGTGTGGAAAATTTTCGAACGCCAAATCCTCTTTTCTAGCTAAAGGTCGATCGCCATTCTTGAGAGGACAGGATTGTAGCAACCATATGGAAGATTATTACGCGGGAAAATTACGCGTAGTAATACATTAAACTCCTAGGGAAGGGGGCGTTTCTGCAAATACTTCTCATTTTTTCCCATGTACAAACAATTTTTTTTCTGATTGTAAAAGAATAATTTCTAAATCAGATAATCGCTTCTAGAGTTGATTTATTATACAAAAGATTATTTTTTACTGTGGTTCTTTTAAATTACAATTGACCAGTAACAGATATAATTTGATATGAATAAAAACTACAGTATAAAATATATATATTATTTTATTACCCATGTTTTCATTACTTTTCTCTTTTTTAACTTCTAGATTTTTGAAGAAAAAATAACTATTCTTCTTAAAAAATTTTTTTGCTGAAAATAAATCTTGAATTTTTAACAACTGTTGTTGCTCATGCCACCTTTCTGACATAGTCAGATCGAGGCCCACGAAATTCATCGTGGCAATGGGCTAGAAGTACGCTTGCCGTTGGCTTTAGCCTTGAGCACCATCCAGGTGACAGTACGATTTAGCTCGCAGAAATTCCCGAAGGAACGATATAGATGGTGACACCACCTATCTCAACCTCCACAATTTAGGCATGAAACTGAATTGGAGGGAAATTTTCTAAAGTTTCCTGCACTCGTGATATTCAGCCCACAAGACTTTCGGACCCACTGATTTAATGAAAACGTGCTCCGCGTGTACTCGGAGGGTATTTGGTGGCACGGGCATCGAACCCAGGCCTTCCGGTCCGGAGTCTGGTGCTCTAACCACTGGGCTACCCAAGAGGGAAACAACAGGATTCTCAAAAATGAGTGATAATAAAGAATATAAATAGAAGAATATAATAGAGAATAGATAAAAATATAATAGATAGATCTCAAGTTATATCAAATCAAACTTTCAACATCTTTCAAAACAAACTGACACATTTTTTTAAAAAAAAACCCGGAAAATCTTAACTTTTATTTTTATACATTTATTATATTTTTACATTCGTATATGCATTTTTATCTTTGTAAGTTTTCAGTGTATGCTAATGCACTTTTGAAATTTCTTCATTTCTTAAAATTCTATTTGGTTTTCTTTTTGCGCTGTATCAACTTAAATGAATAAAAGCATTTGTTTCATTTAGTAAAGCACTTTTATATTTATATATGTGTAAAATAATTGAATAATATTTTTCTCTAAAAAAGCTATAAAAGATGTAAAAATTCTTTTCAATGAAATTGAAGACTTTCCATACTTTATTTTTCTATATTTGAATCACACTTCTAACAACAATTATAGCCAAAATTATAATTTACGCAATTTAAGTTTTAATGTAAAAAAAAAAAGGTTTTTCTTTCCTCCTGCTTTTAGATAATGATGAGATATTAAATTCTAAGTGTTCCATTTTATTAGGTGTTTTCCGATAAAAGTTAAGAAATATTTAAAAATATATCAATATCCAAAACTTGGAAAATGATTTTAAAAACATTTTATTACTATTAAAGGCTGAATATTACATCAAAAATCAAGGAAATTCTAGAATGTGAAACAAGTATTACTTATCTCTATTTGTAAAATAAAAATGAATGTTTTAATCAGCACCGAATTTAAATGTATTCAGATTATAGCCGATTCTGAATAAAGAATAACATTACAATTAAATTTGCTTGATCTTTCACTTTAGTTTTGACCCCAATTAGGACAAGTTTACACTTGAATCAAATATTCCTATTTAAATCCTTAATATTTTTATTCTCTGGAGCCTATAAAAAAATTCCTTCTTAAAGTAAAACCTTGAAAACGCTTATCTAAAATAAAATTTCAGTAATATGATCAACTCGATATATGCATATGTTAACGTTATAAAGAGTGTTTAATTCAGTTATTTCATAGAATAACTAGGTATTTCATATAATAACTAGACGAGAGTCAGTTAAAGTAAATAATAGATGAACAACTTCATTCTTTATCTAGTTATTCTATGAAATAACTAGGTATTCCATGGAATAACTAAGGATAGACCGTTAAAGTGAAAAATAAACGATTTTAAAGATGTTTTATAAATTAATTGATCATAAACAGCTATAGTCTCGAAAATACATTTTATCCCTTTTGCGAAAGAATAATTGATAAATAACTAGAGAAAGTAGAGATGATATAATTTATTATATTGCTCATATTGCTATTAGTTAAACAGAAAAGAGGAAAAAAGAATATGTTTCAAAAATAGATTATATTTAAATATTATCAACAAAAATACATGCTGGTAGAAAAACTGTTGCTTCATACAAACATTGTGTAAACTTTTTAAAACAAAAATGTAAGAGAATATTGATTAAATTTTATGAGATACATTTATTTTACTTTTCATTATTTGTTAGGATTGCCATGGTGACACTTTGGATTGAACTGCTTATTATTTTTGAAACAAGCACACTGTTTAGTATTACACTGTCCCAGGGCCGATCCTAGCAGGTGTGCAGCACGTGCACCGCACGCGGATGGCCGAAACAAGGGGGTGGCCGCAGGTCGCCTATAATTCTTTCCATCAAGCAAATTTTTTGTGAATTTCTCAAAATAAAATTTATAAGTTGAATAAACATGCTGAATTTTAAATATTTATTGAAAAATCAAAATAAGTCCCGATTTCCCGATATCATAGCGTAGTTCGAGAAAAATAAGAAAGGATTTCAAATTCTTAGGAACATTCCTTCTCATCAAGGGTGTAGCCTGCCTTATCAGGGCACAAGTATCAATGATATGGCCCCCCTCCCCAGCACAAAGGCCCCGACGTGTAAGCAAAAAGTCGTAAAATGTTATTAATGGTCATATTAGGAGTTCCTTTCTATGTTTATAAAATAATATGTCACTGGCTTCAAACGATATAAATTTTCCCTGTGAATTCTGAATCTCAGGTCCTACTATACAAAAGTTTAAAAGCTGGTAAAGTTACCCAAAATAAAGAGAAAACAAGGAGTGGTAGCCGGAAAATCTTTTCATTCAAAGCGGTTCGACAAAAAGTTCGTTTAAAGTGAAATACATATAACACTTGTTATGGGAAAAATACATTCAGAATGTTATTATTTGATTGTAAATGAAAATACCCCCTTCGTCTGTTGATTGATTGACTATAAAAAATATCGCACTAAGAAGCTACACGAAGGCTTAGCTGTTGGAATTTTTTTCAGAAGTGGTCCAGTGAAAGAGAATGTTAGATTTTATTTATCCCGGTTCTCTTTTATTTCTGTGACAACCAAAAGAGATCCCTTTTCGAAGAAAACTGAGGAAATTTTGCGTCAATTTGACTTCCGAACTAATTTCTTTCAGACAAGACAAAAATCGGAAGAACAAAAACGGTTAAACAACAAAAAGGTAACTATAGTTTCACTTTCAAAATTCTCTTTTCGAATTTTAGGATTTAATGCCCATGTACTTTAATCATTGCGTAAGATAAAGTGAAAAAAAAAATTTTGTTGCATCTGTGTTATATAACTATTTTATTTATTTATTTATATAAATATAAAAACTGTCATTAGTTTCTTAGAATACTTTCATGTTGATTAACATATTTAAGTGTATGTTTTCGTAGCTTGAATGTACCGTAATCTTCTTAAAACATTTTCAATTGGCGTTGTTATTCAAATGAAAGAATATTATTTGCCTCTGGAATAAAAATAATTCCTTTAGTCACTTATGAAAAATGGTAGTAGTTCATTTAAAATACAAAACACTAATGAGCCTTTGAGTACATTTATTAATTATTTACCATACTTAAGGTTCCTAGCTGTGGCGCGAAATTGAGGAAATAAAACATAGTTATATTTATTTTGATGATTTTGTTTGTAATCATAACGTCTTACGATAATTTTGTTTTAATAGTAAAACAACCTATAATTTCTAAAAATTTAATTTAGAATTGCTTCAAACAGTGAAAAAATTTTCAAAGAAATAAAGTATGTTAAAGTTTACTTAATCCTACACTTACATTTTATTTTCTTTTAACAGAATTAACTAATATTGAAATAATCATATATATATATATATAATTTTTCTAATATACTCTAAGACTGCTAAAGAGAACCTTATTTTTTGCAAGGTGAATTTGAAAATCACAAATTCTTTTTCTTTTGTATTTGTGCTATTTGAAGAGTGATTTTGATACCTTCTTGATCTATTGCTTGAAGGGAATTTACGGAAGAATCTTTAATGCAAACTAATAGTAATTATATGTATAATTAAATAAAAAAATACATAAAAATTCGTATAATTTCTTTAAAATATTGTATAGCATTCTGTATGCTTCAAATAAAGTTAATAAAAAAAAATAAAAAAAATTGATTTCACAACTTGAATGATGGAGCCAATGTTAGTAGTTGATTCTGATAATTCAGATTTACAGTATTAAGAAGAATTCGCATAAATGCAAAACGATGCGTGAATGAAACCGTTATTTAACATAAAAGGAGTAATGTCATAGCTTTGTGAAGAAACCGAAATTAAATATATATCCAAGTGCAACCAAATGTGCAAGAGAACTATTGTTAAAATTTCCATTTTCGTATTTAACTGAATGTGGATTTAGTACCTTGCTGCTAAAAAGAACAAAACGGTTGGCTATAATAAAACGGGAAGACTTGAGATTAAAGTAGTTATCTAAATTGGATCTCTCTCTCTCTCTCTCTCTCACCATATAAAATCTTTTTGAAATAAACTTCAAACGCAAGGATCCAACTACTTTTTAAAATTTTTATTTCAGTTTTCTTTGTAAGTGTTTTGAAAATTTACTTACTGTAATAATAATAATTTTCTAGTGATTTCCTAAAACCATAAAATTTCATTTTTTGATATAGTACTAAAAATACAAAATAATTCGAAATTAAAGACATATTTGCATGTAATTATTTCAAACAAAAATGTTAAAGAAGGGATTGCCCATTTCAGCAGATCAATTTAATCGAAAAGGAGTCTGTTGGTTGTAGAGATCAAAATCGCTTATTTTAAAATAACCAGACTAAAATGAAATCCCTCTTGTTACTCTCCATCTTGAAAAATCTCTTTTATTACCCAATCCCTTCTTGGATAACTGACACCGGACATTGAAGGTTGGAAGGAATGTCCGTTGTGACCTTGGGAGCTACCAGACCCTCACGCAAGCGCATCATAGCGCAAAAAACATAATCCCGAGTGCTGCATATAAAAAAATAAATATCTGTATATTAGATTTGGACCCCTCACATACATTTATTGGAGTGAAATTTTAAAACGGAATGAATTATTATTATTGTGTTTTCCTTAGTTTTCATGTATACAAACATGATATTATAATAAAAAAGATACAATGATCAAATAATGTTTATTTTCTTTAGTTAGCGAGATTTTTGTTTCTCAATTCTTTCGCTTAGTTTTTGCAAGTCGATCACAATGCGTGTATTTGGACATCGTAATTGATGTTGCAGGTTTTCGTTCGTTAAGTTTGAGTGTGACTTATGTTTGATAAATTTCATTTTCAAAAAAAAACTGATTCACGTAGAGTTTAAGTTTATTCAAAAGCACTCGCAACTTTTTGTACCAGATCTGTCTAATAGTAAATTTTTTCTTTTGAATTATAAGTGTTCAAAAAATCTATTTTTGATTCTGGTGTTTCAAAAATGTGTTTTAGTGCATTATTACATTGTGTGACGAATCCGATCTCTTCCCCCTATTTGCTAAAATATCTCTTGCCCCTTGCTGACAGACGTTGCGAAAATTCCAAGCATTTCCCTAATTGCTGGGAAGGAATTTCGTAACTGAATTCAGTCGGAGTTTTCGGAACCTTTTTCGAGCTGACTGGAATGTCAAAAGAGGCGCCTTAACATTGTGTATTCATTTTCCACAATTCTTGACGAGGCGCGTCGGGAGAACGTACAAAGGCACACCCAGCCTCGGCGCTTTTGGACTAGTGAACAGGAAACGAGACTAATTTGGCGCGGCAGAAGGGTAAGAGATCAAGGGAGCCGAGATCGGAAGGCGGCAAAAAAAAAGAGGGTTGAGTCCGACAAAGAGATCAGAGGGGGATGACTAGGAGAAATAGAAAGGATATAAGAAGGGATCTAGAGTCCGGACTAGAGACTGGATTTTGAAGGGAGCCGTTTGGACGTCCCTTGAGCGATAGAAAAAAGCGATAACGAGCCCGCGAAGTACAGCGGTCTCCTGGCTTGGAAGATATGGGAACGGAAGAGAGTGAGAAAGAACACGGCGAAGTTGGAGCCAGCGAACTCACTCAGACTCGGTGGGAAAATATCGAGAGTGAACTCTTTTTACTCATGATTGGAATAGGACTTTTCTCTAACGGGCGAAGTTACGCCCTTATTTTATGTGAAAGAGACTCGAAATCATTACGGACCCTTTTGCTACTGAATTGTAAAAGATATACCATTTTATTTTTTTGATGATTTTCATACTGAAATAAACAGTTATCCAAGAGCTGTGTGAAATCATTACAATTGTATATCATTGGTGTCACTTTGAATTTGTAATTCTTTCATCAATGGGAAGTGTTGAAAGTTATTATGAATCTCGCGGTTGGCCACCCCTAGTTGTGACCCTGACTCAAAATAGAAATGACTTTCACGTATTCTTAAAAATATGGCTTTTATAGTTAAGAATAGCAACGTTTTTAAAAGTTTCAATTAGTTTTCTAATGATTTAAACTACCTATTCCATATATATATATATATATATATATATATTACCCGGCTATTCCATAATATTATCTATTTATCTTTTTTACAGAAATTTTATTTTCATTACAACAAGAAAAATTTTTTGTCAAGTAATAATTCCTTACATTAGTTTATAGTATATATCCATGATGATATTTTTGGGATTTATTTAATCAAAAACCAGTAAAGTTATATTTGGTAGCCAGTATGTATAAATGGTATTCCATATTACCTGACTATCATCTATATTTTAAATGTGGACTTATTAATATTTTAATGTATCAAAGTTGAGAAATTTTTATAAAAAAATATTGGATATTATTTCAATTGATAGTTACTCTGAAAATAACGTAAATGTTTCAAAAATAGTAGTTCAGTCTCTGTATAGAAGTCTTAACTATATAAAGAAGCAAAATATTATATAGAAGCATTTTTTATGAAAGGAGAATACTTTTAAGATATGTCCCTTTTTTTCCAAGGACGAGGGGAAGGGGACAAAAAATTCTGAATTGTTTTCAAAGCTGTTAAATTGTTTAATTTAAATAATGTTCATTCTCATTCCAGTGACATTAAATATAAAAAACATTCATTATATGCTTTGCAAAAAAAAAAGAAAAAAATCTCTGCTCTGATCGTAGCTAGTAACATCAAATTACTATTTCAAAGATTCTATTTTTAGCATGTATAAATAAATGCATGTATATATACCTTCCTCTTTGCGAAATTCATGAAATAATAGGAACACCAATAATGGACATTTTTTAAAATTTAATCGAATTATTAAGTAAATACGACTTTTGGGCTATAATGAATCATATAAACAGAATACAAAAATTAATAAAATAGAATTGTACAACATTTAGTGCATAGATACGAGAATAAACTATTTCTACATAAGGAAATGAAGTCTTTACCGAAATTAAAGATGGTGCAAAAGCAACCACGTACAGCAGTATCCAAATGTAATGTACTCTTGACACTTCCAAAGGGACAAATTTCAATCATCATGTAAATTTTGAAGAGAAAATATTAAACATAAATGAATTATTTATAGAGTTACTTGAAGTAACTTATGTGACTGGAGCTGGACCAGCAAACAGAGAGTTATATTAACGTCGTACTGTGCAACACTAGGGCTATTGGATGGACCTCTAATTTTGAACCTCGGTCAAGTGACGAGGATGACACCTGAGCTAGCGACCCCTTTCCAACCACACCAAAATGTGGACACTGAACCTCGAACCCATTTATACGGCGGTTCTTCAGTGGCAACAGGACTCGAACTCGCTACCTTCCGGCCACGAGTTCATTCATGTGTTCGTACTGATATTTTCTGACTTAAAAAAATATAGGGCCCCAAATGGTTTCTTCCACCCGGGCCCCTTTATAAAGAAGGCTGCTCTGCTCCAAATTGGAATTCCGCAAAACCCATTTTTAGTGGAACGCTACGCAACAAAATAAACAAGCCTGTAAAATGTCAAGTCTTTAGGTCTAAGAATTCAGGAGATATCGTGATGAGTGAATCACTCTTTTCTCCTTTATATATGCAATGTTTCAACATCAAGCTTTTGAAAAAGCAGCTTTATTCAGTGAGGAATCGACACATCTTTCGCGGAGAGAAAACGGAAACCAAATGAAGATTTTAATTGGGCTGAAGAACTTTTTATATATAGAACTTTTTGTGATATGTATCAGTACGCAATTGCATCGAAATTCCTTTTTAACAATTTAAACGATAAGAAAAATTAATAAAACTGAAGAAATGAATGGTGTAACTTCATCTAAATTATCTTCTTGACTGAAAAGTTTTTTAGAAAAATTCTTTATTCCCTATTCAGCACAATTTTTTTATTGAAAAAAATAAATAAAAAATGTAACATGTACAAACTTACCTTTATCCTCAAATAAGGGAAGGAAATAATATTTGAGAAAATGAATAGAAATAACATTGAAGAAACATTACCTAAATACGTTTTGGCTGTGAGTGAGGAGAATAAATTTCTGGGGAAGAGATAAGAAAGAAAACATGTGAGCAAATATCTATCAAATGCAAATAAAACGATTCCAAGTTATAGTGATCAAGAGCTTGTGGCCACCGTTGTTTCTGTCAGAACTTGGAATCCTAGTACCACTGAAGAACCATCGTGTAGAATGGCTGATATATACTAAATCTGTGGAAGCTGGAAGTACTCACGTTGGCGTGGTGTGAAAGTTTGAAGAGTAGGATACAAAATCAGCTAGCTGGCATCTTCGTCATTTGACCGCAGTTAAATATTACGAGAGCCATTGGCACTTAAAAACTCTACAAAATATTTCATCTTGCAATAATATTCTTATGGAAATTAAAAGAACATTCTTGTGGGGTTTTTTTTTTTTACCTTTTTTCGTGCCCATACAGGAAATTTTTGAAAATGAAAGGACTGATTTCCTGGCTAAGTCGGCAGCCAAGTGGGGGATTGAAATATCATATAATATTCCAAAATCGTTTTACAGGATACAGAATAAAGAAAATGTTGTCTCTGTTTGGAGCATTCTGTATGCGCAATCAGCTCACTCTGAAAGAAATTTTTTTTTGACCATTTCACAAAGACTGTCTTGTGATCACTTTTTTTGCAAATTGTATAAAATCACACAATTCCTTACTGTTCATGGTAATTTTAAAGTGTTCCTCAACAGATTTAACCTGTGCTCTTCCAAATTTTATGACTGCAATGTAGGTGGTGAGCAGTGTTGAACATCTTATCCTTTTTTTGTTCAAAGTTTAAGAAAGAAAGAAAATACCTGAAATCTTAAGATCAAATGACCTCCTAATTTTTTCAGCTTGTTTCAGGTTAAGCTTCGTTCACATTATTTTGTATCTTTATTGATTTGATTTTCTGAAATTTTTCATTTCTCTGTTTTTGTAACTCCCTTGTGTTGTTTTTATTTTGTAATTTACTTTTTGTCTTTGTAACTTATTTGTTTTTTTTATTTAATTATTTCATAACTTTTGTTTTGTTATTTACTTTTTATTTTATTTATCTTATTTTGTTTGTTTTACTTCTGTAAGCCTCGTGTGATACTTGTGGTGCACGAGAATTATTTTATATCTCTTCAAAAAAAATTCCTAAGTGAGACAGGAAACGCATGAAATGAGGGGCTGGTCTTATCTGTAGAGAGAGGGAGATCAATGTCAGGAAGGTCATTCATTGTATAACTTGCGAACTGACGATTCAAAGGAAATTCCTGAAGGCATCATAAACTCAGCGGCCATAAATGGGACATTTCTTTCACCCAAACGTAGAAAAAACTTTTTTCTGGATTGGAGTTGTTTTTCTCGCGTCCATGAATTTGGCAAGGAAAAATGAAGAGAAAATGGTTGGCCAGGATTAACTTGAAAGCATAGAGTTAAAACGACCATTTTAATTAATTAAAATATTTATTTTTATCTTTATTGAAAAGCAGTGAAGCAATGGAATCCAATAACATTTGTTTTTAGTTTTCCTGGTGATAATTAGTGTTCTAAAGTGATAGCAAGTGTTGATGATTTTAGCAAGCTCTGATAAAGATTTTTACACATTGCCAAACACAATAATTTTTGCATAAAAAATTTGACAATATTAATCTAATAGCATAAAATTATTGCAATTTTTAATTTTTAAGCAGCTTTCACAATACACGAGTAATACATTTAGCTAATTGTCAATAATTAAATTCATTTACTAAAAAATTGGAATAAACAATTTGAATAATTAAAAAAGGACAATGACATTGATTTTAATAATAAAATTCGATTGGAAAAATTATCGAATTGACTGCATTGATATTCATTTTTTAATAAATTTCAAAAAAATAGAATGCAAAGGTTTATAACATTTCACCCAATTGAATTTGACTGTTAACTTCCTATTGTAGATGTGTTGTGGTGTGGAAGTACGGAGAATGGGTTACCATCTTCAACCTCCTCACGAAACAATATACGTAGATAACATTTCTAATCCTTAAATATTGATTAAAATATTATAAACTTGAAACAAGTGTACAAAATGTCAATGAAATTATCCACCAATATATTAATTGATTTATGTTAATTGTAACTGACAACGATTGCAATAGTAAACTGTGTGATCACAAATGCAACCTTATAAAATTTGACATATTTTAAAATTAAAAAAATATTTAGCAAAAATTCAGAGCAAATGATTAAAACCTGCTTCTTCTTATGTAATATCTTATATATATATATACATATATATATATATAATTCTTCCAAAGGTCTACAGCTGATTATAAAAACTGAATATAATATTAATTTGATCCATGTAAAATTATTGAAGAATTAATTAAAAATATAAAAAAAAATATTTTCATCACAAAAAGCCCAGAAGAAAAAAAGAATCACGAAGAAAATGTATATTTTTTTCCGAATAAAATAAAATTTTCTGTTAAGATGTTTTTTTTTATTTATTTTAATTTTATTTGTTTATCTGAATGAATTGAATACTTTCTACTAAAAATCAATATATAATTAAAGTAAATAGTCAAAAATAGTTTTATATTAGTAATGAAAACTAGTTTTAGAGTAAATTTATAAAAAGAAAATTTCAAAAAATAAGATATATGCATAACAAATATAGTACATATTAAAAATAGATTTATAGTAAAGAAAATACAGTATGTGTAATAATGAATAACAGGTAAATACTTTTAAAAATATGAGTTTATTTATTCAATACTATTCTCAAAAATTTGTATAATTTTCTATTCTATGTTTGAATAACAGGTTTCCCTAAATTATAAAAAAAATCAACTTCTTTAAAATAAAACTGGAAATTTTCTTTTAAAAAGAAAAGAATTATGTGTACGAGAGTTGTTCTTTCAGCGTTTATTACGTAGATACAAATCTCTAATATTTCAATACTTTTTACTACTTAAAAAATATTCTTCTAAGACTGTTTCAAAATTTCTAATGCAAAGTTATGCCAAAACTAATATTAAAATTCATATTTTTGATGCATTCTCTTTATAAGAAAAAACTATTTTTCGCACTATTTAACAAAGCGGAGGAATTGTAGTAACACTCACACATTTCCAACACTCAAATACGTCATGGCTTGTGACGTAAGCAGAAGTACTAAGTTGTTATAAACGACCCCCATTTAAAAGAAACTCGCTTTATTTGGCTATCTTGGCGCATTTTCTTAAATTTTCTCCCCGAAAGCGAATAGGGGGGCTCAGTAGCGCACACTGGAATTTTTCAAGGGGTCTGGGGTTGAAAGTTCATCATTCTTGTATCATGCTATTTTTGATTTTTTGATTTTCAGGAACAAAACACAGTAAAAAACTAATTATTGAATAAATAATTAGCATTAATTAATAAAATTAATCATTAATAACAAATATTTAATTAAATTTTAAGTATTATGTACTTAGAATTAAAAACCAAAGGAAAAAAATTAAGGGCTTTGGGAGGGGTTCCGACCGGGGAACCCTTGTGTGCGCCACTGGGGGGCACCATTTCCGGCTCAGACCTCGTGTAGTAGGTATCTCTTTTAGGTAAGAAAGTTTAGCACACGTTTTTTGTAAAATAGTTTTTGTCTGGTCTTTCTTAAGCATGGCAGAATCTGTAATGAGCAATGTGATTATTAATTCCCAGCTGCTTTTGTGTAATAATTTAAAGTGGTGTTTTTCTAATAAAAAAGGAAGTTTAGGTAAGCCAGGTATTGCAAACGAGTATTTTTTTTCTCATTTTTTGAGGAACAGGATATTTTTAGGAACTTTTTGATGGAGAGTGGCCTTATGAAAGAAAAATTTGATTGCGTATGATGCAAGGAACCTTGCAGCATAATAAAACAAAAAAAATCATCGAATGAAAGTATTTGGAGATGTAAAAAGTGCCGCGCTGAGAAGTCTATTAGGGTAGGTTCTTGGTACTCCTGCAGCAAAATCTGGCTTTTCTTCTGCAACTTTGGCAGACTGGCGTCATTTCGTACATGAACAAGTTTTAGATCATGTCGAATTGACGTCAAGCAAAATTGGTGGGGTTGGAAAGTTGTCGAGGTACATGAATCTAAATTTGGGAAAAGGAAGTATCCCAGAGGGCATTATGTAGAGGGTCAGTGGGTATTTGGGGGGTGTTGAGTGCGATTCGGGGAATCTGTTTCTGGTGGCTGTTCATGATCGCATTCAACAAGCTTTAATGGAAATCATTAAGGAATAGATAGAGCCAGGCACGACAATTATTTCGGACTGTTGTAAAGGTTATAATCACGATGTGTTGACCACAGAAGGATTTAACCATCTAACAGTCAATCATTCGCTGAACTTCGTTGATCCAGATACGGGTGCTCACACAAATACTATTGAAAACACGTGGAGGCATGTAAAATCACGATTTCCCCAATATAACAGGCAAAATGATGCCTCTTTTTATTTGGCATTGTATATGTTTGAAAAGAGTTGCCGTGCTAAAAACATTGACATGTTCAATGCATTTGTTGAAATCTCATAAGGGAAATAGATTAAGAAAATTTTAAATATAAACTTTAGAAGAAGTTTTCTTTGATTAAGGATTGTCGACATTTTCTTTTTTTGTATTTGTGTTATAAAAAGTGTTTGAAGGACAAAAAAAAAAATTAATATATATATATATAAAAAAGCAAAAACAATATAAAAAAAATCATAAAAAAATAATAATAAAGCAAAAAATTATAATAAAAATGTAGCTAAACTATCAAAAAAATGTCCTTAAATTTTCAATACTGTAATATAAACGTATACTTAATTAACCATTAAAATTTTTTTATGTAAACATTAATATTACTATGTGAAACAGGGTCATCGTCCCCACTCTGGAAACTGTGCATTTATTATAATTGCACAGGTTAATGGTTTCACAACTTTCGGCTTTTATTAGCATTTGGAAAAGAGCATCGTTAGAATCCCCTTACGAATCCTGTAAAATTGGCCATTAATCCTAGGCAAACTGGACGTTATCCCTGTTTGTAAACACGGTCTTCGGCGCCCCAATAGATTTGCGCCAAGTTGGTTGTGTGGGTGATACTAACGCTGTTCCAAGGGTCGAAAGTCCGCCATTTTGGTATCAAGCTGCAAGACGCCGCCTAACATATTCTTTTGATTTTGTCAACTTTAAGGAACAAAAACAATACAAAGTTAATTATTGAATAAATAATTAGCTGCAAATGGCCAGAAGATATTCATCCAAAAGCACGAGCCTAAATATGTACCTACGGTTTATTCTATGATGGTTCACAAGATATGCGGTCTGTTGGTATCGAGACTGAATTAAATACATCGAATGAACCAATTGTTTTCAAGGAGCAAAACAATCGAAGTAAATCAAAAAAAGTAATTCCGGTCGTTAAATATCCGTCAATCTTTAAGTTTTGCATTGCTTTAGGCATTGAACCTAGATTGGATGCAGAGACTCCGATTTATAAAAAATGTTGAATATATTTAAAAAATTCCGTTAATATGAAAAGACGTTTTATATCACATAAAAGTATGATTTTACAAATATTATTGACTTTTTTTCAAATGAAAAAGAAACACGCTTTCAAAATACTGCATATATTATCAAGAAAATATTTTTAATTGCAAGTGTAACTTTATATTTTATATATGAGACAAAATTTTAAACCACTAAACAACGTCGTACAAATAAGGATTCCATTAGATATCATACACCAAAACTGTTTTAAAACACTTAAATCCTGTTTGTGAGATAACCAACCCCATAAAAACAGTTGTAATATGGTGAGACAGCCTGAGCTGTTCTTATGCATGTTAAATTTTTATCACAAAATGTCCAGCGCCAAAGTACTCAATTTGACTTATAATTCTAACTTTTCAGTCTATGCCTGCAGAGAAAACAATGTTTTTCTGTCAATCATCTCTCACCTATTAGTTATAGCTTCTGGAGAAGAGAATTCTGATATTGATATTAAATAGATTTCTATATCCTATAAGCTGGAACAAGAATTTTGAATGAAGGAAAATCTAAAGAAGGAATTTGCTGTGAAGTGGAACCCAAACGACTGAGGAACTATAAAATATATTTTAGAGCAGGTTTGGGAATTATATATAATGATAAAAAAGTGTTTCTAAATATCAAATAAATTGTATTTCCAACGAGAAAAACAAAAATGTGCTTTAATTAGTATGATATTTCTAACTGAGTCATCCGAAGGGGCGCAATAGAAGTGATTCTGAAGTGAGACATTTATATTGATAAGGGTTCTGGATAACTCCATACTTGAATATACGTCTGTTGTAGAAGGAATAAAGAACTTAGATGAAGATCTTGTAATATAGCCCCCTTTGGTGACCGTATCTTTGATTGTCAGTGTGAGCTAGAGGTGATGGGTTTTCTAACTAAAAAGACATTTTAAATTCTTAATATAACTTTATTAAGAATAGAACTTAAATGTCTAACAATTTAGATAAATTTAAATAAATGAGAATCTAGAATGAACGAACACACAGTGATAGTTAAACCGAATCACGTAATTTAGACCACTCTCTCTAAATAATTATATTATCCGCCTATTCTCACTTCTAATAATATTATTACAAGCCCTAATATCAAATAATCAGTCCTACCTTAATCCAAACTTAACTTCAACTTTTATATGGAAACGTCTGGACGCGCTTGCTTGGTATGCACCTTGTAATAATGGCTGGGTTTCCAGGTAACTTTACGATAGGCTGTCAATTCACGCTTGTATCTCTTCTAAACATAACTTTCCCTAAATTGCCATGCTGCTTACTGAAACGTCTGTTCTTTTAAAAGCTATATTATTTGCATTTCTTGTTCGCATTTCCCTTCTTGGATTTGGGTTGGAAAAGAGTTGCCAATAATCTTGGCCATCAAAGAACCCAGAGGTTATGTTAAAGAAAAGACGCTTGAGCCCGTCACCAAGATTTAGATAGAAGAGAAAGTACCTGATTAAGTACTCTAAAGTTTAATTCTGTTTCAAGATTAAATATTTGAATGGATCTACACCTGATTTGCACATCTGCTTAAGAAAATGAACGATAGACGTGCAAAACCTTTACATCTATGAGAATATTTGAATAAATAAAGAATTAAGGAAAGGCTTATGATTTTAGAGTTGATTGTGAAAACTTGTATTCTTTAACATACGATTCCAGCAGAAGGAAATAGAATCGAAAACATTATTTAATTTCTAAGGAAATGAAAGACAAACGAGCTTTCTATTTTAATACCAATATCATTAAAAAAATAATTCCTGGATGATTGTATTACACTTGAACTTAGATTTTCTGTAGGAGAAATGTGAAAAATTACAATTTAACTTACATGAACAATGAAATAGAGTGACAAAGAAAGAAGTGTTACAGAAACGGTTCTGGACTTGAATAATATTTTGAAAATTAATTCCTGAATTTTTCTGCACTTGAATGTGCCTTTCCCCTAAAGAAACAAAAACGTAAATGAGTCAAAATGACTATGAAGAGTAAAAAAAGGAGAAGATGATAAAGAGACATGTTTAAAGTGTGATACCCCGCGACCCGGGGCTATCATCTCTTCATCTACGCGACCTAGATTTGTAGGAATAAATGATTGATCACATAAATTCTCCATAATAAATCTAATTTATTATTGTCTAAATATATATTGATCAAAGCAACACAAGTCTTACTAGAGGGATATGATCAGGAGCAGTAGCGTACACAGGAATTTTTCAAGGCGGGTCCGCGGTTGAAAGTTCACCATTCTTGTATCATGCTATTTTTGATTTTGTCGATTTTCAGGAACAAAACACAGTAAAAAACTAATTATTGAATAAATAATTAGTATTAATTAATAACAAATATTTAATTAAATTTTACGTATCACATACTTAGAATTATAACTAATCGGAAAAAAATCATGGGCTTTGGGGCGGGGTCCTAACCCCTAGGACCCCCTTGTGTGCACCACTGATCAGGAGTGATACTACGTAATTATCAATTTTAAGTCAATAGCGCCTGAAATCCTACTCACTATCTTTATGGGAAATTAACCTCAGAATCTTTATCTACTCTAGACTCCTTAATAAGCTAAAGTCCGTTCTATAATTACTCTTCTATAATTATTCTCCTACCAATATCTCACGGCTATCAGCACCTCAGCTTTCTGTCTCTTCTTGTATTCTATTCTTCTACTGTTATTCTTCCATTCTATTACTATTCGACTTCTATTCTACTACTCTCCGGCTTCTATCCCACTAAGTCGCTAATGCTAAAGCTCCCTTATATATCAATTCACTAATCTGCATATCGTGGTTTCTTCTTGAGAGAATCGGATTGAATTATTGCCATTCTGGACTCAAAGATTCCCTAAGAGGATTAGTGAGAATGCGCGATAAAGCCCGTCACAAAAGAATCAGATTTTGATATCAGATTGTGAATAAGTAAAACTGTATAAAGAGTACAAGACACATAGATTAATGATGGATTTCGAATGCATGTATATTCAATATATTTCATTCCAACCTTCTCAAGAAGAAAACGCGATATGCAGATTAGAAATGAGTATATACACTGCTGGCCACCGTAAATGCTAACACGCTGAAGGAAGCATGCAAATAACATGAAATTTACAACATGCATTAGCGGAGGTGAGATATGCAAATGATTAGAATTTGAGCGCCGACACACATCACGCGCGCCAGTGGCGCCACCTCAAAGCGCTATTTAAGGCTTGGAGATTTAGACGATTTCAAGTTCGGTAATTGTGTTTTTCTTGTGGTTTTTTCAAAAAACGATCAGTTATGTCTCGTAGAAAACAGCGATCAGTTTTCGATCAAGTATCCGAGTTCGACAGAGGAAGGATAATGGCCTACCGAGATTGTTGATTATCTTTCAGGGAAATCGGTAGTCGTGTTGGACGAAACCAAACAACTGTAATGCGGATATGTGACCGTTGGATGCAGGAGGGTACGACGGACCGACGTGGTTGATCGCATCCATCTCAGTGCACAACTTCACATGAGAACAGGCAAATTGTGCGCGTGGCAGTGACGGATCACTCAGTCTCCTCACGAACTATTCCACAGCACATTGAGTCTGTAACACATCATTCAGTGTCTGCGCGTACCATCGACACCGTTTACAGCAAAGGGTCTGTCCGCAAGACGTCCATTGTTTGGTCTACCCTTGACGCAGAACCACAGACGTCTCCGCCACCAATGGTGCGATGAAAGAATAATGTGGGCGGCAGAATGGAATGAGGTTATCTTTACTGACGAATCATGCATCTGTCTGCAACATCACGATGGTCAGATTCGAGGCTGGAGAGACCGTGGAGAGAGGATGCTGAACAGCTGCGTTATGTACCGCCACACTGGTCCTGCACCGGGTATTATGTATGGGGAGTATTGGATATCACTCTGGCACTCTTCTAGTACGCATTGCCGGTACTTTAAACAACCAGCGCTACATCTCCGAGGTGTTAGAGTCCAGTTGTCCTTCCTTACGTTCAGGGCTTGGCCACAGCCATATTTCAACAGGATAATGCGCGACCACACGTGGCACGCATTGTCCAAAGGTTCTTCGTCAATCACCAGATTGAGTTGCTTCTCTGGCCGGCTCACTATCCGGATCTTTCACCGATATAAAACATGTGGTCTATGGTTGCTCAACGATTGGCCCAGATTAAACCCCCAGCTGCCACACCAGATCAACTTTGGCAACGTTTGGAAGCTGCTTGGTCTGCTGTACCCCAAAACACATCCAAAGTCTCTTTGAATCAATGCCGAGGCGTGCGGCAGTGGTTATCTCCAACAATGGCGGCTACTCTGGCTACTGATTCTGGCGGGAACTCACATCACAGAAGTCTATAAATGTAATAATTTGATACTTGGTCAACATGTTATCTACAATATAAATTTTGTTGTGCTATCTCTTGTCTTTCTTGGTGTTGCATTTACGGTGGCCAGCAGTGTATATTGGAGCTTTTGCATTCGCGAGGAGGTCGGCTGGAGGTCGGGTATTATTATAGAAGCCATATAGAAGTCGGTTAGAAACCAGAAATTGAATAGAAGCTGATCAAGTCGGATAATAAGATATATAGAAGATTTACGTTAAAGGAAGAAAGTACAAGAGGTGGATACAAAGTTTGGTTGCAGATCGCCGTGAGATATCGGTAAGCGATAGATTATTAAAGTTTAATTATAGGGTGGATTTTAGCTGGTTAAGAAATCGGCTATAGATAAGGATTCGGAGGTTAATTTATCATAAAGATAGCGAATTGGATTTAATGCGCCATTTCCTAAGAATTGTTAATTACGTCAGACCACTCCTGATCGTTTTCCCTAAGTAAGACTTGTGCAGCATTGATTAATATATATTGAGATATATGAAACTAGTTTTATTATGGGAGGTTCGAGTAGTCAATCTCTTATCCGTACAAATCTAGGTCACGTGGATGAAGAGATGGTACCCTAGGGGCGCGGGGTATCACAAGTATTGTTGTTGATTTTTATTTTGTTATAATATTGGATAGCAGAATGATTCTGCACTTGAAGATGCATTTCCGTTCAAGCAGGGAACAAAATCATGACAACCAGAATTGGTTAAAAATGTGAAAAGATGGAAAATTCCAAAGAGACATTGTGACGGGCTCACGCGTCTTTTCTTTAATATAACCTCTGGGTTCTTTGACGGCCAAGATTAATGGCAAATCTTTTCCAGCCCAAATCCAAGAAGTGAAATGCAATTGTGAAATGCAAATAAGATACCGTAAAATCCGGCGTATAACGCGCACCTATACTTTCAAGCTAAATGTTTCAATTTTTAGGTATATTCGCCGTATAAAGCGCACCCCCTTTTTAACGAAGAAATCTGAAGTATTAATATTGAAGTATTTTATTCAAGGTATTATCCCAGACTTTTGAAAAAATAGTTTACCTCTAGAATAACAACTGTTCTTGTTCATAAGGCAAGTCGTTTCTTTTAAATAAACAGTGTTTCAATACATCTAGAAGTAATTTTTTTATGCCCATCCTTTTTGTTATTTTTAAAGCTATCGTTTTTATACCCGGCGTATAACGCGCACCCTTAATTTTCGATCTTATTTTTTGTGTTCAAAGTGCGCGTTATACGCCGGATTTTACGGTAGCTTTTTAAAGAACAGAAGTTTCAGTAACAAGAATGGCAATTTAGAGAAAGGTATGTTTAGAAGAGATAGAAGTGTGAATTGACGGCCTATCAAAAGATTACCAAGATTTCTAGCCATTACTACAAGGTGCATACTATTGCACGCACGCCTAAATGTCTCTGAACAGTGATTGAACCTTAGCTTGAATCAAGGAAGGACTGATTATTTGATATTAGGACTTGTAATATTATCACAGAATTAAAAGTAGGCGGATAATATATTTATTTAGATAAGTGGTCTAAGTTACGCGATCAGGTTTAAATATTGCTGTGTGTTTGGTTTATGAGATTCTCCCTTATTAAAATTTATATATATATTATTAGAGGTTTAAGTTATATTTTTAATAAAGTCTGATCTTTTTGAGAATCCCACACCTCTAATTCAGGCTGACAATCAAAGATATGTTCACCATAGAGCAACCATATCACATTGGCGCCCGAACAAATTTAATGTATATGACCCTGGGGTAGGAAGCTCGAGTGGGTTTGGTATTTTACCAGAAGTGTGCTTTTCAGGGTCGGAGAACGTGACAGAATTTCTGGAGGCCATAGACAATCAAATAAAATTACTAGAAATACCTAGCGATTTAGCATGTGCTTATTTGAAATGTCATCTCCGGGGAAGGGCCCGAGATTGGTATCAGATATTCGGATCAGTGTTAGTGCAGGATACCGCCACGGATTTCGCGCAGCTAAAATCAGAATTATCAAAAGCATTCCCCGCTATAAGGAATAAGAAAGTTTTGGAGGCGAGGTTTTTTAAAAATTTTTTAAAATAAAATTTTTTATGAAAATTTTATTTGAATTTTCTTCCCACCTTAAACGCTTTTGGGGTTTTTTTGGGTTTTATTAAAGACAAATTTTCTTTAAAAAAGGGGGGTTTAAAAAGTTTTAAAAATAAATTTTGCGAATAAAAAACCAATTGCTTATAAAAAAAATTTTTTTTAAAAAATTTCTCAAAAATAAAGAAAATTTTTTAATTTTTTTAAATACCCTTAAAAATTTGGGTTAATTTTTAAAATTTTGAATTTTAAAATTTTAAAAAAACCCCTTTTAAAAAATATTTTTAAAATTTTGAAAAAAAAAATTGTTTTAATAACAACAAATAAAAAAGTACTAAAAATATCCTTTAACGAAAAAATTAAAAACCCGAAAATTTTTTTTAAAAGAATTTTTTTTTTGAAAAAAAAAATTTTCCAAAAAATAAAAAAATTATAAAAAAGGCTTATCCTTTTTAAATTTTTTTAAAAATTTTGGGGAAAGACATTAATAAAGGGGGTTTTGAGAAATGTACGATCTTTAAATGAAGTGGAAAATTAAAACCATAAAAAACAAAAAGCGCTGTTTTTTAGTTTTTTTTCCTTGAAGGATCTCGCAAGCGGACTTGGTAGATCCCTTTTTTGTTAGACTCAACCACAATCGGGACTTTGGGAGGTCGAAACCCAAAAAATACAGTACAACTTTTGGAAATATTAGCTAAATTTGAAGAGGGGATTCTTACAAATCAACACGAGGTTCGCAGTGGAAATGAAAAGACAGAGTCGAAACGAGCGTAGGATGTCTAAGGGTGATAAAATTAGAAACTTGAGAAATTTGAAGTTGGGCGTAGACCAAATAATCTCAGAAAGATTAAGGGTAACTATGAGAATTGCCGTCAAAGTAATAAATGGTTCGAGAAGGAATAAATTTCAAAAAGATGACCACAGATTCAACGAAAGGGGATACCAATTTCGAAAAAAAGATGAAAAAGATAATTTTAATAGGGGACCCCGTAATAGGGGTTTGGGGGAGGATTTCAGTCAAGGTGATGGAGCAAAGGGACGATTGAATGTTTTGAAAGTGAATGAAATTCAAAATAATCAAAAGAACTCGGAAAGGGTATACCGATTAAACTTTTTATATGTTTTCGCCCCGGGGCTTTAATTTTCCATTTTTTTAAATAACATTTTTTAAAAACGGTATGGGACACTGGAGCGGGGAAATCATTTATATCGGAAGAAATTTTTTAAAAAATTTTTTTTTATAAGCAAGTAAAAATCGCTAGCTCAGGTTATCACAGACAGGAGCAAATGTCAAAATATAAATTGTAGAATTGAAATTCGAATTAGGCAGTTTGAAAACCTTGGTTTTTCATGTGTTGCCGGATTTGGAAACCCCTGTATTCTTTGGGGAGAATTTCTAAGTGAATCAAGGGTTGTTTTTGACTTTGACGAAAATCGTTAAAATTCCCGATTCCAAAAAGAGAAGGTGGTTAAAACAATTGAGGAAGAAAAAAGTTGAAATATATCTGTTAAGACATTGTTGGAGGAAAACAAAAAAAAGGAATTAAAAATTTGTTTAGTAGTTTTGGATTGTTCCCCCAGACAAACCGGGTCTTACTCATGTTTTATACCATGAAATGGATACGGGAGATAGTCCACCGGTTGTTTCCAGGCCGTACAGGTATGATCGACAAAAAAAAACGATACCCGAATTCCACATGGGAACAATTTTTACGAGAAGGAACCATAGTTCCAATTCAATCCCTGTACGTGTCACCTGTTGTGTTATGTAAAAAAAATAATGGGTTACCACCGGATAATCCGGAGGCATATAGATTTGCGGTTGACTATAGAAAACTGAATTCGATCATGATGTATCCACGCTATCCCTTACCGTTAATAGATTATTTAATAACGAACATCCCCTATACAACAATAATGTCATCTCTTCATCTAAGAAGTGGGTACTTTCAAATGGCAATAAACCCAAGTGATATTGTTAAGACCGCATTCGTAGTAAAAAGTGGCACTTATGCTTTCAAGCGGATGTCATTCGGTTTATCAGGGGCAGCTCCCAATTTTCAAAAGGCAATTGACTTAATCCTAAAACCGGTGATAGGGAAATTTGTGAGTGTATATATGGACGACGTTATTATCACGTCTCCATCATTCACTCACCATGTTGAGCATTTAAGAAAATGAGAAATATGAGAAAATTTATTGATCAATATGTCTCTACATGCCATATGTGGCTAGTTAATAATTATAAAAACGATTTACCTGCTGGTCGATTAAATCCGATTGTATCAAATTATCCAAATGAGATAGTTACATTAGATTTGTTAGGTCCGTATCCTACATCGAGAGTGAGACGTAATCGATATGTTTTAGTAATTACCGATCATTTCAGCAAATGGGCTGAAATCATACTTCTTAAAAAGGCCTCGGCTCGTATAATAGCGGATACTTTTTTTGATAATTTTATATCGCATTTTGGAGCTTCAATAAATTTAATAAGTGATATCGGTCCCCAATTTATATCCGAAATTTTTGAACATTTAAGTGAAAGATTAGGCATAAGGCAGGTGAAGACTGTTGTATATAGACCTCAAGCAAATAGAACCGAACGCGTGAATCTTGATCTGGTGCAAATGATTGCAAATTATGTAAATGATCAACACGATACATGGGACCAATTCATACGTGAGTTTGCTTATGCTATTCATACAGCAGTGAATGAAACGACGGGAAAAACCCCTGAGGAATTATTTTTGGGTCGAAAGTTGATTACCCCATTTCAAAAATTAGTCATGGTTTCGGACGGAACTGAGTTTGCAGTAGGAGATATTGAAAAATTGTTTGATGAAGCTAGACGAAACGCAAAAACTAAACATAAAAAGTGGGAAAAATATTATAATAGACGCAGGCGTGATGTACAAATTAAGGTAGATGACTGGGTCTTGTTAGAAACACACCCTTTAAGTTCAGAAGCGAACAAAATTTGTGCTAAGTTTAAACAAAAGTAAGTTTAAACAGAAGTAAGAAATAATAATAATGTTATAATATGGAGGTCAAGAAAAAAATTAACCGTCAATGTTGATCAAGTGAGAATATATCGTCATAGGAAATGTGACGAGATTGAGATAGGAACAGGTGTGACATCTCTCGCGTTCTTCTTCTAACATAACTCCTACGTTCTTTGACGGCCACGATTAATGGCAAAACTTTTCCAACCCAATTCCAAGAGGAAAAACGAAGCAATAATGCAAATAAGATAACCTTTAAAAGGATAGAAAGTTTAGTGAGAAAGAATGGCAATCTTAGAGAAAGCTTAGTGTGGAACAGTTGGAATTGTGTTTAGACGGCCTACTCAAGAATCAAGGAGACGCCCACCCTCGCTAATAATTAAAGGAGAAACAATTGCACACGAGTACATCAATCTACCTGCAAGTATCAGTATTGTTGAGTCTTCAACCAAGGTTGGAGGATTATATTCTGAACGATAGTTTAATATTGAAGCGAGATTAGGCAGATAATTAGTTATATTTTGATAAGTGATCTAATTGCGCGATCTGACATAAATAAATCGGCATGCTTTGGTTTATTCTCACCTAATATAAGGTTGTTCGTTATATAAGTAATTTAAGTTAAATTCTTAATAAGAGTTGTATTAAGAGTTAGAGAATGTCTCATCCTTCCGATAATCCCACACCTCTAACTTACACGGAACCCCCACGACATAGCTATCGACAGATGGCTATGTCACACAGGTAGCTCGGATAACATTAGTTCACGTTAGGAAACGAGTAGTTTGGAAAACGAACAACGAAGATCAAATGAGTCGCAATATGGTAAGAAGAAGGGGTCTGATGTAAAGCGTGAGTTAGAGAAAAGGGATAAATATTAAGTCAAATCAACGTGAGAAACACACAGGTAGAGCCGATAAGCGCGGATCACTTATCAGATCACTACCTAGTTCTTTTTCCAATAATAAAACAAAAATTAAAAGAAAACGCCAGGAAAAATTAGGATATAAACGATCGCATGGATCTTGGTCAAGTGGACCACAAAGAAAGTTGCAGAAACGTGTAGACCATAAAATAAATAAAAGACCATTGTCATCAGATAATAATATTTATATAAGTAGGAAAAAAAGGA
>BMAV01010401.1:23335-44533 GCA_019973955.1 Trichonephila inaurata madagascariensis
CAAACTTCCAATATACATAACCCACTATTCAGTCATAAATTTCATCGCGCCCCCTCCATACAAAAACACAATGTGTTGAATTCAATAATACTATACTTTGACACACTAAAGCTACAATACAACTTTAACCTCTTATGTGCCAACGACGTATGTAAACGTCTCACTCAGCCAAAGCATTAAATTTCTGAACGTATCTATACGTCTTTCCGAAGTACGATCTTTCCTGTGCAGTGCTATCCATAAAAATTATTCCGAGGGCTTTGGAATTCAATAAAAGGACCTTGGCAGTGTTTGCAAAGGATTTGCTTATTTCAAAGGATTTTTGCTTATTTATTTATTTCCTCCTCCCCCACACCCACAAAAAAAATCAAAATACGCTCGTCTACGTAGCAAACGGGGGCATTGGAGAGCGAATTGCGTAAATTTTAATCGGCAGTTAAGGAATTAATTATAAACCGTGCAGATTACCAAGGTAAGTGTTAATACACACAAACCCATGGGTTCACTCATAATTATCAAACTTGTTCTTAACTTAGTATTGTTAAATTAATAATAAAATATACATTGTACAGTACTAATACATTTATAAGTGTATTATATCAGTATAAATGTGTATTTTATATTTTATTATATCAGACAGTATTTTGTTTGTTTACTTTCAGTAAATTAATAATTTTTTAAATAACCATCTGTTTTCGACTTTTCAATATACTCGCGCCCCTTTGTAGATTTATCAACCCCCAAGAGGGGACCCCACAGTTTGAGAAACGCTGCATTAGAATACTGAGTATTTCATAACAAACTCGAGCAATCCACATACGGAAGTTGTTACTATTTTCCGGTTTCTTACTGGACATGTCTGCCCCACACATCATGTGCATCACAATGGAATTTTTCAAACCCTGGTTGTTGTTTTTTAATTCAGAAGGTCCAATTAAACCAGTGTCTCTCAAACTGTGGGGAGCGCCCCTTAGGGTGAGTGATAACCCTACAAGGGGGGCACGAGCATATTGAAAAGTAGAAAACCAAAGATTGTTTAAAAAAATTATCAATGTACTAAAAGCAAACAAATAAAAAAGGAAACACACATTTACACTTAAAAATATATTAGTACTGCGCAATGAATTTTATAATCATTTTAAAGATACTACGTTCAGAACAAGTTTAATAATTACAAGTGTCACCATAGGTTTGTCATATATAAAATTAAAAACAAAAATTAACACTTATCTTGATAATTTATACAGTTTATTATTAATCCCTTAAATGTTGGTTAAAAACTTACGTGATTTGCTTCCTAATGCTACCGTTTAACACGTAAACTAGCGTATCTGGTGTATTGGGAAGGGGGAGGTTAAAGGAATAAAGAAACAAATAATCTGAAACAAGTAAATCCTTCGCAAAGACAATCAAGCTCCTTTTATTGCATTCCAAAGCCTTCGGAATAAATGTATGGATAGCACAGTGCACAGAAAATATCGTACTTCGGAAGACTATATATACGTCCAGTGCCATTAAAGCACTGGCTGAGTGAGACGTTTATATATGCCAGTGGTACTAAAGTGGTATAAGTTGAATTATAGGCTTAGCTTCAAAATATAGTATTATTGAATTCAATGTATCGTTATTGTAGGGGGGGAGGGCGCGATGAAAATAATGATTGAATATTGGGTCGCGAATATTGAAAGTTTGAGAAGCACTGAATTAAACGGTAACATTTCCCTCGATATGCATCACTTTTAAACGGCGAAACACTGCACTCAATTGGCTATTTACTGGCGAGCTAGGAAACATTTAAGGCAAGTACTGGTTGCTTCTATATTTACTCATTTTTGTTATTTGTTTATACTTTTATTACTTGTATTAAATTATAAATAAAAATAATGTTTCTATAAGCAAGCTGAATCGTTACATATCCATTCCTGGTCATTCTCATTTTTTTTTTCGTTAATTGAAAAACTGACTTGTTGAATAAGAATATGAATTTGGATAAACTATTGATAATAATAAGCAAAATTGATTTTCATTTATTTCTAAAAAAATATTACATACTATAACATACTATAAAAATATTACAAGCTATCGCTTAGGAACGTTAATACTTAGGTATTGTAAAGGCCCTTTTTCCCACTTGTTATTATTTATGAGAAAACATGGCAAGGATGCATATGTCAAGTGTCAGTATATATGTTAGAGGAGAAAATGTGAACTCTACAGAATCTAAAATACAAAATTCGTTCAGTAGGTATACATTGTATATACATCCTTAATATCATATGAAACTAGCAGAATATTTTTAATATTTCATTTATCCTATTTTAATACGGAATGTTTCAAAGACACATAAGGGTAAGGTATCCGACTACGTGCGGAACCGTGATTTTCAAAAGCGTATAAATGGATAATATTTATGATATTTAGTGTCACATAGATTAGAAAATTTATTTAAAAATTGTTTTAAGAATAGTATTACAATAAAAAAAATTTAAGTACATTAGTTTGACAAAAAATGAACAAACGCTGACCAATTTTCAAAATATTCTCTTTTTGTGAAAAATTCTTCTATTATAATAATATTTTTCCTGTTAATAGTTCGGACATCTGTACAGAGGCTCAACTAGAATTTTTGAAATATATAACTCAGAAGTGGGTTTATCCATGTTTTACAACAACAGAGGGAAGAACTTTTAAGAAAAAAAACGCCGATAATTATTTCAATGGGTTATAACTTTGAAAATAATGTGAATTTTTCAAAACTCATAGTTGAGCCTCTGTGCAGAGATCTGAGCTATATACAGGCAAAATATTATTATAATACAAACATTTTTCACAGAAGGAGAAAATTTTTAAAAAAAGGTTATTCTAAGCAAATTTTTTGCCGAAATATTGTATTTAAATAACTTTTTTTTGTCAAAATATCCTTAAAATAATTGTATACATGTATTCTAATCTAAGTGACACTAAATATCATGAAATTTATCCATTTATGCGCCTTTTTAAAATCACGGTTCAGAACGTAGTCGGATACCTTAGAGTGCCAAACTGCGTATTTATGAAATGTGTGACTGCTCACGCGTCCTTTCTCTAACAAAACCTCTGTGTTCTTTGACGGCCACGATTAATGGCAAATCTTTTCCAACCGAAATCCAAGAAGTGAAACGAAGGATAGATGCAAATAAGATGATCTTTAAAAGGATAGAAGTTTTAGTAAGCATGATGGCAATTTAGAGAAAGTTCAGCGTAGAAAAGGTAGAAGTGTAAATTGACTTTACCCAAGAATCACGGAAATCTCGCCATTAATACAAAGTACATACCATTGTACTCGAGCCTAACGGAATATCTGAAGTTGATTGAACCGGTGCTTTAAAAATTCAAGGTAGGAAGATTATTTTCCGAATTCGAATATATTATTAGGAATGAGTGTAGGCGGAATATATAATTATATAGATAAGTGATCCAATTGCGTGATCTGTGTTAACTACGGCTACGTGTGTTTTGGTTTATTCTCACTTAATATAAGTTTGTTCGATATATAAGTAATTTAAGTTAAACTCTTAATAAAAGTCATATTAAGAATTCTAAAATGTCTCTTCATTTTGAGAATCCCACACCTCTAACTTACGCTGAAACCCCACAATATGGTCGACAAAGATCAACCATATCACAAATGTTTCTAAATATTATATTTACTATACATGAAGACATATTATCGAACTACAAAAGTTTACTTTAATAAAAATTATACGTATATTTTTTTCCATTTGCTAAATATCATCAGCTTTTTAATTAATTACGTAACATTTGATAAATATGGCTTCAGTATAGTACTTCTCAAACTTTCAATGTATGCGACCCAGTACTCAATCATAATTTTAATCATCTCCCCTCCATACAATGACAATGAATGGAATATAATAATGTACTTTGATGACTAAATCTAAAATACGCGATCTTAATTATAATATCACACAAATTATCATAGGTATTAAAGTTTGAATATGTTGCTTTTAAGAAATAAATATTTTAAGTAAGTTACTTTTAAGTAATAAATATTTTAAGTAAGTTACTTTTAAGTAATAGAGTAAGTATTATGTGTGTTACTTTCCTTTCTAATTTTTAATTAAAACATATTGCAAAGTAATTTTTAACTAAATTAATTTTTGTTTCTCAGTTATGCATATAGATCTAAACTAGATAAAGAAACAGAACAGTGCCAATTTCTAATATTAAGCCGTCCTTTGAAAAACTTTGCAATACAAGACAAGCCCATAGGAGTCATTAGTAATTATGAAACTTTTCCTTAATTTAGTATTTTGATAAGTTAATTATCAAATATTATACTCTGTTCACAGTATTATTACATTTATGAGTGTATTATGTCAGTGTAAATGAATACTTTATTTCTTATTAAATCATAATGTATTTTGTTTTGTTACCATTCAATAAATTAGTAACTATTTTAAAAAAATAATCTTTTATTTCTGATTTTTTAATATGTTTGCACTCCCCGCGCTGGACACTCACGCCTCCTAGGGAGGCGCTCCCCTCAGCTTGTGAATCGTTGCTTTATTGTAACCTTTTTTATTACAAAAATTCTACGTAATTTTTTTTTTGTGGTCTATCTCTTCAAGACACAAGGTATTTTGAAGTATAAATAATTTAAATGGAAACCATTGCCAGTGATCTTTTTTTTTTTTGGTTTATGCGTCCGTCTTTTTAAAAGATCAATACAATAATTCTGATTGTAATGTGCCTGAATAGTTACTAAAAACATCTTGCACCATACGTTTCTGTCTTAGCTGGTTTGCTTTTTATACTACATATTTCACATTCACAATAAATGAGAAATATCTGAATATATGTAATAATAATTTTTTAATCCTGTAATTTTTTTGAAGTTTTAATCATCATTAGAAACTGGTTTCTTAAGCGAACATAAGACGTCGTTCATAAAGGAAAAAAAATCGAGTATGTCATTTGAAATTAATCAAATATGAAATTTTGTGGAGAAAGATTCTAGTACGAAAATAAAGAAATATATATATATATACATTTTAAAATATTAAACATAATATTCTCTCTCTCAAGTTAATTATTTAAACTAGAATAAGTATTTTTCGATGGAATGCTAGAGATTCATTTTACTGGTATTTAAATGGCGAAGAACATTATTCTTCAATTGGCTAAAAATATTATTTTAACTTTTCACATGCATTAGCAATATAAAAATTAGGAATATTTTGATATTTCCTACTAATTATATTTGTTAACCTTTTTAGTACTTAGCTTCTAGATTAATTTTAGTTTAAAAGTATTATCCTAATTCATAAATCCATTTAATGAATATTTTTTTATTAATTAGGGAAAAAATAAAATTTTAACACTATTTTGACTGTAGAATATATACTGTCGAACCTCCATATAACGGACCTCTATATTGCGAATTTTTCTATATAGCGAACTTTTTCCTGGAACCAAGAACATTTCACGATTTTCTTCGTAAAATAACCTCTATATAGCGAAGTGCATTTTCTATATAACGAACTTTTTCTCTTGTGATTCAATTTTTTTCTCCCTATTTCTGAAGTACTTCTGGGACATTTCGAGTTATTCTCTCTTTTAGCATATTTTATAGTGGTCATGAACTAGTTTTATTAGGTGCCTAACTCGCCCAGAGCACTAGAATTCTGGGCATTTCTTCCAAGACTTTGACCAAGGCTGGGCATTGCAACCTTTAACCCCAATATGTCCAGTTCACTGGAAACATCTTCGAAATCTGATTTCACTCTCAGTGGAATCCGGTATCCTTGAACTACTTTTCGTTCATTTGTAGTATTGATCAGTCGTACTGGTAACATTGTTTCTTGTAGCTCGAAAATATCAAAACGTAAGTGGTTGAGCATCAAAGAAAATTTTTTAATTCTTCAAGAAGTGGATAAAGGCGTCAAGAAACTAAGTTTTTCGTTCCTTTTTTATAGGTAAGATGTATTAAATAAATGTATAATAATTTACAAAATGGTGTGAATAATTACTTTTTTTAAAATTTTTTAATGTTTTTTAATTTAATACTTGTTTTATGTGGTTCATAAAGAAAATTGAAAGATGAACCTCAATATAACGAATTTTCCATATAACGAGCTTTTTGGGGGGGATTTATTGATTTCGTTATATAGCTGTACTTCTCAAACTTTCAATATTCACGACCCAATATTCAATCATCATTTTCGTCGCGCCCTCTCCATACAATAACAATATATTGGATTCTTGAATACTATACTTTGACACTAAAGCTACAATATTACTTAATCCTCTTATATGCCATAAACGTATATAAACGTCTCGCTCTGCCAAAACATAAATTTTCTGGATGTATATATAAGTCTTTCCGAAGTACGATCTTTTCTGGGTACTGCTATTCATAAAATTATTCCGAAGGCTTTGGAATGCAATAAAAGAGCATTGGCAGTATTTGCAAAGAATTCTTTCATTTCAGAGGATTTGCTTATTTATTCCTTATCTCATCCCTCCCTTCAAAAAAACATTAAAGCACACGCGCCTACGTAGAAAACGGTGGCATTGGGGAGCGAATCGCGTAACTTAGGGAAGGAATTAATTATAAACCGTACAAATTATCAAGATAAGTGTTAATGCAAGCCCATGGGGTCACTGATAGTTATCAAACTTCAACATATATTGTTGAAATAATAATGAAATACATAGCAAAGTCGTGATGAGGTGCATTTATAAGTGTATTATATCAGTGTAAATGTGTATTTTATAATTTATTATACCAGAAAGTATTTTGTTTGTTTACTTTCAGTACATTTATAATTTTTTAAATAATCTTTTGTTTTCGACTTTTCAATAGGCTCGCGCCCCCCTCATAGAGTTATCACACCCCCCAAGGGGGCGCACCCCACATTTTGAGAAACGCTGTTATATAGAGTTCCGCGACTGTGTATACGTTAACAGTTTCAATTATTCAGATCTTTGAAACATCTTCTAACTATACAGTTAAATGGAAGGATATTTTTTATCTATGGGTTAGTCTTTATGTATTATATTCCTATCCCTAATTTCTTTTATATATTTAATAATATTATAATATATATGTGTGTGGTTGTGTAATACGTCACGTTACTATCCGCGTATATTTATACATGGACAGTTACTTCTCTTTTAAATAAAAAAACATATTATTCACGTTTTCATTCAATAAATAAAGGAATTCTTGAAATTAAATTTAAAAATTCAATTTATTTGAAAAACTTCAACTAAATGAATGATGACTGTATTTGAAAGGGTAAAAAAGTTAGCGCCTCTATTTTACGATCTTCAGCAGGGTAAAAAAAAGCTTTACTGTTCTGGGTAATGAAGTGGTGATTGGTTTCTAGGTATGCGTGTGAAATTGCCTATTACGCTTACTGAAAGTCTAGACAACCATTAATTCCCGGATAAACGAATCTAAAGCCTCATTAAACAACTACAAAGAGTTTTTATACGGCTTCCTCTCAGACGGTCATTTGTTACGATGAAGACTGTAAATATACTAACATGAATGCTCTCAGATCCTTAGATTTTTTTTTTATATATATTCAGAGGATAAAAAGAAAAATAAATCACGACATTAAAAAACAAAATTCATCAAAAATCCCGAAACATTCCTTTTAACATAGTGAGAAAATGTGAAGGTTTATTCTAGGATATATTGACTATTATTATCTGCTTCTAAATACTGATAAACTGTCATTTCTGATTATTCTATTTCAGTTAGAATTAGTTTTTGCATGTTTTTAAAAAGTACCTCTGGACGTGATTTAATATAACGGGTGAGTATCAATTAAGAGATTTTCTAAGGAAAAATAAAGAATGATCGCGAAAACTACTTTAAACATGTAATATAAAAAAAATTAAGTCAATTCCTACTTAGATCAACAAAGAAAAATTTTAGTTTAGCTACTTTCTTATGAAATAGTTACAATTAATATAAATATGTATATACATAGGACAGAATCACAACATAGGGTGGTAATTAATTTCTATTAATTAACATTAAAGTATCGTTTTGTCATCCAAAACAATCGTGTATATAAAATTTCAATTCAACTGAATGCTTTAAAACGTGAGAAAAAAAAACTTTTCAAGTTATGACACAAGTCGCTAAATCACCAAAAATGATGCCATCGTGGCTGTGTTTGTAATTCTTTAAATAATTAGTTTTATTTAATTAATTTTTATTAATAATAATTAAATTATTGTATTGTCATTAAAAATAATCATGTATATAAAATTTCAGCTCAATTGAGCGCTAAAATGTATTTTATTAGCGATTGAAAATTCCACCAAGATAAATAAATATATAGAGAGAGAGTGTGAGTTAATAGTAGGAATTGAAAAAAACACGTAATTGCCATCCACTTTGATTGGGGGGAAACTAGTTCCTTTAATTTTAGTACAGTTACATTAAATTCCTCCGAAATTGTCTTAACCAATTATCTCTTAAAAATATTTCAGGAAATATAAATGGTGAAAGATTTTAATATTATTCTGTATAAAATAATGTATTAATAACAATTAAAAGCATGCTTTATAAGTGTATAGTCAAATTTTATACTACTAGGAATATTACTTTTATCTATATTGAGTCTCAAAAACAGAGCGAATTAAAGTTTGAATCTTTCACATTTATTTTAATGATAATTTTTTTCAGAAAAACTGATATTTTTACCTTTACAAGCATTGTTTACAATCACATCCAAGCTATCGTTTAATGCATCAAATCACAATTAAAATTTAGAGCAAAGTTTACATAGAATAGGTGTTGCCACATTTAAATAATTCATTTCATTTAAATATGTGCATTTATTTTTGTAATAACACGATACATAGGTTCATAATATTACAGTGTTAAAGCACTCTAACAGCATTACAAAATAGATGCAAAAAAAAAAAAACTTTTAAAACAAAATCTATTTTTAATTCGAGAATTTTTATTAAGGGTATATAAAAATATGCAGAAATAATATTTTACCATTTAATTCAAGTTCATTTTACTAAACTTACATATTACTCTTCAACTATTCAGGACAAAAAGACGAGAGTATTCTGTAGGTTGAAGGGTATTATAATTTTTTGAATTCATTACTTCCTTAGAAATTTTCTTTTGTCAGCTGTTACTGTTTTAGTGGGAACATTTTGTAGTAAAATCTTTTCAAACCAGACCATATTATTGAATCTCAATCATTAATAATTCAGAAATTTAATACTCAAATTCCTAACCGTGCAATATTGGAGACAACACTGGAGGAAGTCGCACTAAATAATGTATTCCTGCGTTTGACTAATAAAAAAAAGGGATGAATACGCAACATTAGGAGACAATGCAAATCAGTTTCAATTGCAGTATGCAAGAAAATTGAATGCAAAGTCCAGGAATGACGGCAAAACAGTTTAATGAAGCCAGATCTTTATGGAGATAGCCCAGTGGTTCTCATACTATACTTGGACGTTAAACCTAAAATACAGCTTTAACCTCTAAAGTGTCTCTAGTGTATATATACATCTCGCTCAGCAAGTGTGTTAGTTTTCCCTGACGTATATATACGTCTTTTCGAAGTACGATCTTTTCTGTGAACTGCTATCCATAAAAGTATTCCACATACACTTGCCTACGCATTTAAAGGTGGCATTGGGGAGCGAATAGCGTAATTTTTAATAAGCATTTAAGGGATTTATTATAAACCGTACACATTATCAAGACAAGTTTTAATTTTTGCATGTAATTTTATAAATGACAGGTCCCTTGGGTCACTGGTAATTATTAAACATTTTCTTGGTATTTTTAAATTAATTATAAAATGTATTGTGTAGTACTGATATATTGATAAGTGTATTGTTTTAGTATAAATGTATGCATTTTATTTTTTACTATGTGTGTCAGAATGTATTTTATTTGTTTATCTTCTTTAAATTAATATATATTTTTTAAATAATCTTTTGTTTTCGTCTTTTCAAAAGGCTCGCACCCCCCACCCCCTCTCGTAGGGTTATCACGCCCCCAAAGTGGGCGTGCCACACAGTTTGAGAAACACGGAAATAGCCCGAGGAAAGTCGCTCAAGAGCTTCGACGATTAGCCAAAACGGATGATGATGAATGATAATTGTCCATTCCTGTGAAGGTTAACAAGAATTCTACATTGAAATTCAGGAACAACAAACCCAAGTTCCATAAAATTACACTTAAGTATTATTGTTTTCGAAAGGCTATGTGAAGGAGGTTTGTTAGCAAGAAGACATAATTTTTGTTTCCCTTTTATACCTAAGCGCAAACAACATGTTTAATGCACACGACATTAAAAGAGCGATATATAGGATACCATTTTGTTAAGAGGTCATGGTACGATTTACGCCAAAAATTTTAATTTAAGGATTTTCAAAAAAATTTTTTGTTGCCTCCTATGTGTGTACATTATGTAAAACAGATTTTGTGCCCAAAATTTCATAAAAAGCTAGCCATTTTTAATTTTTTGAGGAAAAAACTTAAAATTTGTGAAGTGATTTTAAAATGCTATTCCTCCTACAAACGTTGACTTACATTTATGAAATTTGATTTACATGTACGTCAAACTATGTATAACAAAAGTTGGAATGGGTTTTGCGATAACATGATTGGTATTTGTACAATACTTCTTTTAATGAATGCTTATTGAAAATTCCTTAAAAAATGTATAAATTCTGAATTCAAATATTTTTTTTTAAAAATAAGTATTGCTTTGGTACAAAAATGCATACCAAATTTTGTTACATGTATTATTAGCAATAGGTAAAAAAAATAAAACATTAGGCTCAATAGAAAAAAGATTTAGCATTTTAAATGAAGACAAAATAGTAATTTTATCTTTCTAAGATAAGTAATTTTAAAGTATTGATTTTCCATAGAGATGTGAATAAAAACAAACGTAAAAGCTATCATAATTCTGCGTTTTTTATGTTTAGAGTTTTAAAATTTTGTGAGGTTATAGAAAATTATATAATGAATAATTTAGGCTATAAAAATTATATTTGATTTTTTGACCGAATTTTTGTCATTTGAATCATACCGTGTCCCCTTAACTGAGAAATTCAGAATCAAATTAAGCACTAATTATTGATATATTTTTATGCGGAGGGAGCCAAAAAATGGTTATTGTTTGTGAACATCCGAAAAATATTCAAAATTGAAAAAAAAATATTCAATTCGCTAAAACTGATGGTATGGGAGGCATCATGTTTGACAAATGTTCAGACTTCCATGCCTTTAATGTGATTGCTGTGAAGAATAGTGAAAAAATCTTGAAGCATTTGCGTTTATCTTGTCACAAATAAAAGTGGCTCTAATTTCAGATTTGTAGTAACAATGGTTGAACACATAGGACTTGTTTGCGGCACGAATTGTTGCAAATTGAGTATATTCTACGCATTTCTTTCCCAGCCATATTTCAGCCATTTGATACTTTTTGTTGTTTTTCTTTTATTATACTTTTTGTCACTGAGGAGCACTGTGACAGCCATTTGTGTGTGTATTATAATTGGAGTATGGCACATTTTGTACTACATTTATATACATAATAAATTAAAGTCTACTAAGTATTTTTAAATATAATAAACTAAAAGTGAACATTCTTTTAATTTTGAACATTAACGTTAAGTCTTTACAAATTCGAATTGATTTTATGAATTAATTCATATTTTTCTTTCATTATATTAAGAAGGCTTTATAGAAGGCGATATATATATATATACAGACATACATACATACATATATATATATATAGAAGTGCATTACATATTAAAATATGAAAATAAGTTTTTTAATAAAATTTTCTGCTTCCTATAGGTTTGGGAATTTAAAAAACAATGTAGCGAGGGAGTGCGTGAATATGAACGTCACACTGTTCAGCTACACGGGTACACAGGGACTTTGGTGACGGACCTCGTAATTTTGAACCATGGTCAAGTGACGAGAACGACACCTGAGCTGGCACCCCTCTCGCCTAACTACCACACCAACGGGAGGACGTTTGAGCTCTTGACAGATTTAACGTCCATCGCTCCCTCAAAACATGGCGGGTCTTTAGTGGTACTGGGCTCGAGTGAGTGAATGAGTGAATATTAGCATCGCACTGTTCAGCTACACGAGGGCTTTTGGCGACGGACCACATAATTTTGAACCATGGTCAAGTGACGTCAACGACACATGAGCTGGCACCCCGCTCTCCTAACTACCACACCACACCAATGGGTGGTACTGGGCTCGAACTCGTGACAAGCCAACCAGGATCTGATACCTTGACCACTAGGTTACTGTTGCTACAAAAGTATAGCGTTTGTCCACCTAAAAAAATGCATGCTTTGGTCTTATTCCGCGACATAATATCAGATATATAATAATATTTATATATTATTAATATATATTGATGTATTATTATTGATGTACTATTATTGATGTATTATTGAAACATTATAATCTTTCATAAAATGCAAAAGTGATATCAAAAATTTTCCAACTTATGAAAAAAATAAACCCCATTTCTACAGACAAACTTCCGAAAAAGTTTAGAAGAGATTGAGTATCTCTTAATGTACAAGAATGTTATTAAAAACTTAAATGAAACAGAATTTAATCGAAAAACTTTTTCTGTTCTGTATTGATTTGGAAATAATGCTTTACTCCACATAATAATTAAGTACATGTAACTGATATTGTATTTTGATAAGTATACTAAATTTAAAGTAACACAAAGGTAAAAGATTATTTTATAAATTGCAGACTGAAATTATATGCATTTAAATAGCATTTTATTTGAAAAATTTCACTTTTATGTAAATTAAAAATAGTTTAAGGTGTGACGGTGCTTTATCACTCCTTTCATTAATCGTCTTGGAAAATTTTTGGTGAGAGAAAAGAATTTCAATCCAACCTTCTCAAGAAAAAAACGCGATATGCAGATTAGTGAATGATTATACATATAGGAACTTTTGCATTCGCGAGGAAGTCGGCTGGAGGCCGGAGAGTATTATAGGAGCCATATAGAAGTCGGTAAGAAGCCAGAAAGTTGCATAGTAGCCGGATCAAGTCGGATAATAAGATATATAGAGAAGATTAAAGGAATAAAAGACAAGATATAAAGCTTGGTTGCTGATTGCCGTGTGATAGTGGTAAGCGATTGATTATTAAAGTTAATTATAGAGTGAACTCTAGCTAGTTAAGGAATCAGCTATAGATAATGATTCAGAGTTTAATTTATCATAAAGACAGTGAGTAGGATTTAATGCGCTATTTACTAAGAATTGTTAATCCCAGCATATCACTCCTGATCGTTTTCCTCTAAGTAAGACTTGTGTTGCATTGATTAATATATATTGAGATATAATAAACTAGATTTATTATGGAGGGTTCAAGTGGTCAATCTTTTATCCCTACAAATCTAGGTCGCGTGGATGAAGAGATGATACCCCCGGTCAGGGGGTATCACAAAGGTACTTAACGCAATAGTTATTAAATATGAAGTCTACAATTCAAGATTTATGTATGGTATCATTTATGTAAAGATACCTTTCCAATAAATTTAAAAATTGTAGAAAATACATTTATTAATAAAAGATAGTTGTGCATGCGGTATCATGACAAATGTGTCAGGATGCCTTATTTCTATTTAATCGCTTTGACATTTTCAGTGCTAATACTTTCTACATCGAATACAAAATTTTATTTTCTTAAACCAAATATTTTAGATTGCTCCAGATGACAATTTTAATACATCGATAGTATCGATCACTGTCTTCGCACAGTTGCCTACGCTTTTCTTAAGATTTTCACGCTATTCAACAATACTAATAACTTCCCTCAGCACGTTATTATTAAATTAGCACCTGAAGAGACACCATCTCACTATTCTTTCCCACCCAAGTTCGTGAGTAATTGACACTTAGGAACACTAAGCCCCATCTGGGCGATCCCATTTGAATATTTTCTGAAGTGTAAATCGAAAACTAATGCTAGATCACACAGTAACACGAATACCAATCATCCCACCGCGGGACTTTAACAACTCGGAATCACGTCGCCCATAATGCACGGATGGATGGACCACAGACCCCCTCCGGGACTTCTACTCTGAGGATTTCAATTGGATAAGGAAAATATTCATGCCGACAGTGGACTAGGTGTTAAAATGATATTCTGTCGCCGGGAAAGAGTTCTCTTCTCCTGTATTTTATCCGGAAAATTCGTGCACCGTAAAGTAAAGATAGATCGGACGTTAAAGCTGTATGGACTGCTTGTGGAGTTACGGTTTAAAATATGCGTGGGGATAGTTGGAGCAAAATGAGAGTGAACAAAGTTCGATGCGGAAAGGATTTTAATAAATTTGGAGTAGAAGTTGGATGCGTTTGTAACTGGTTTACTATTTGTTTAAAATATTCTATGTATTATCATTACTTTTAGCTTTGTAAATAACCAGCCAAATATATATTAAGGAAATAGTAAGCCTCTATTTGAATATTATCTTATATAAAAGCAGTCATATATGCATAGTAAAATATTCGACTCGCATATATATTTGGATGTGAGAATGAAAAATGCAGCAAAGTATAGCTCCATTTTTAATTATATAATTTATTTTTTGCTTGAAAATAAAATGTTTTCTACAACACATACACAGTAAAATCATTTAAAATGAAACTTAGAGAACTGAAATATAGTTTCGTGTTAAAGGAGATTGCAAAAAAAAAAGAAGAAAAAGAAACAAAACCTATATATTTAACAAAATTATGTTTATTAAAGTGTATTTAATTTACATACATGTGTATATATGCATACATTAAATAAAAATCAATGAAACGGAAACATTTACTAGAGTTCAATGAAATTTACTACAAAATTTTCAAGTTTTTTTGAAAAATAAAACATTTACAGAAATTTTGGAAAATAATCTGATATTTTTTTGCATGGTTTTTTTAGCATCAAATTGTCAAAAAATTCTTCGACGTCTTCCATTTTGTTGTTCCTTTCACCATTGGAATGTGCTTTTAAATAATTACGCTTGTTTTTCATGGTGATCCTCATTTCGGATTAGAAACGTTCCAACAATTCTGAATTTGCATAAAATGTATTATTCATTTGTTTATCACAGGTTCAATGCTTCTTTCTAGTATTAAAGGTCCTGATATAGGAGCATTCTGAGATTTTTCTTGTTTGAACCAAACAAGTAAAGCCTTCTCTAAATCCTCGTGCTTGCCCATCTTCATCCGTTTTCACTCTGTCTCAAATTCACTCTGTTCAAACATTTCCGTAATTTGATTTATGTCTTTAATTATTGCTGATAATGTAGAGTTAGCAACACCACCATCTTTATAGATTTCCGTTTTCGTCTGTTTTTGATCAATAGCTTGAAAAAGCTCCATCTTCATTTTAAGAGAAATAACAGTTTGCCTTCGCGCCCGCGCCCCGCGGGATCTTTGCCACTGTGTTCGTAAAAAAATTCTTCTAAAATATAAAAAGTAGTGGTGTTGTCCGTAATTTGTTCATTCTCAGAAGCGAAATATTTTCTTGTTAAGCGATTTTTGTTTTGTGTTAAGAGAAAAATGCACGAAAATGCATAATAGTTTGTCGAGACCTTTGAATTTTTAGGTGTTAAACAATATTTCGTCTTAAGCGTTTCACGTTAAATGTGTTTCTCTCTCTCTCTCACTGTGAGCTTTGTGAAGTCTCTGTCATGTTCCTCAAACTGATCCTGTACCACATTACCAGCTCTTTTTGGCAATAGGCAGTTTTCTTTCGAAATGCAGTTTCTAAGGAAGGAGGCATATGCCATAAGGAGCCTTTCTATTGAAATAAATCACCATCAGAATTCGATGCTTAGAAACAATGTCTTATGCAGGCATCAATGCTTACGAAATAAAGGACCCGAAACATACCAGAAAAATTCACTTAATTATCATATATTATCATATTTCTACCACCAGCTTGAAATGTAGTAGTAATATATTTGAAAATCTTTGTTTTCAACTATTTTCATTAAACTATAATTCACTCACTTGCATGATATATTTATAAATGGGGTTCATAGAATCGCATTAATTTTATCCAATTGTCCTGCGCCCAATCTTTATATGCCTGAAGGATGGGATGTCTTTGATCACCCATCATGCAACTCGCAGTTGGTTTCCTGTTATCTCTACCTCTTTGATCATATAAAATGCTGATTTGGAAGACAGGAATTTGGTTCAGACAACGTATTTCACACCAGCACAGATAATTGGCAGAAAGTATAAATTTCTGCCATCTGTGATGAGAGTAATGGAAAACTGGCACCACGCGATGGCAAATATCTCGGTTGTAGATGTGGTTATATAAAAAAGTAACTTCAAGATGTATCAACATGTTCTAAACAAAACATTTTTGATTTTCACCTTTGTTTTCATTTTCTGAATGATCTTGAAAAAAGTAGCTCTGTATATATTAAAATAAAGCCATAACTGTTCTTTCGAAAATCAAAGCATAGTACATATTTGAAATATAATTTCCTTGGTTTTATACAGTTATTCGCGCTTCCTCATTTATCTTCGCTTGTTATAATCATTTTTAAATGAGGTTTTTTTTATGCTATTAAAAGTACTAAATTTTTTTCAAACATTAACAGGGAACAATAATGCTTCATATTTGTAGAAATGTTTACTTAGTTAAATATTAAAAAATGAGTTTAATTGAATGCTATAACATAGAAATTTTTTTGAATTACTTTTTATACATCCAATTTTTTATTAATTTATTGTTTTAAGTACAGCTATTTTTTATATGTTGTTGCTATTATACAGCTTTGTCTTCTTTCATTATAAGTATATTGCTTACGTCAGACCTGCTTACTAGTTTAAACTAGAATGTCAATAATTAAGAAGTCTCAGGAACCTTAACAGATATCCACGCACTCGAAAAGAATATTCTTCTTCAAACCAAAGTAACTTAGCAAAAAAACAAAACAATAACTTGATTTTTTTATAATTTGAATTAATAATTTAATAATTTTTTCATGTTCATTATTTCGCAAATTTTCAGAGAATTTGAGAAAAAATTAAAAAAATTATACTGAAATATAAATTGGACAATTTTTCTAAAATACGAAAATCTGTATTTTACACCGCGCAGGATTCTGAAGTACAAAACTGATTAAAATTTACAAAATTAGTTTTACTTAGTATAAAAAGATTCACTTCTGAAGTTAAACTAAGGTTTAAGAAATTTAAAGAAAAAAAAATTTAAATACAATTGTAGCAAAAATTTTAGAACTTCAGGAAAAAACTTAAGTTAAATTCAAATAAAGAAAAATTTATTAATTTTTTTTTTTTTTTTTGAAAATTGTTGTATAAGATTTAAGAGCCTTATTTTGGACACGTATATTAAATTTCAAACTCATATCGTGAATTGTTTCTGAGAAATCCTGCGCTCAAGCTTAATTTTTTTGTTTTGAGATAAGTTAGACATAAGAAAGAGATAGGGGGTTTGTTTAAATTTCACTAGTTATTTCTCAATGACTTAAGAAGTTTTCACAGTATCGACAAAATTATGATATCAAAATGCTCAGAAATGTTGAGGCTTTAACATATAGCTTTTTTCAAAAAAATTGAAAAATTTGCAATTTAAGAGTCCTGAGGTTAAACTGTTAAATTATTTTAAATTTGGTTGCAGAAACATGCCATCTTTTAATTTATGTCACACTTGTATATGAAATTAGTTTGGAAATTGTCACTTGAAAAAAATTTAATTTTGTATATATGTATTGTTATATCAATTTTTTCAATTAGAAACATAAAAAAAGAAAACTCTGAGTCATATCTGAAGGAAGATACAATACGATATGTTTGAAATATATTAAAAAAAATCTCTCTCCCTCTCTTTGCATACTCCACACATTCATCTACATACATATATATATTGAATTCCTTCATCGCTGTTAATAAAATATTACTTTTACAAAAGATTCAGTCAATTTTAAATGCATGCTATCGTTTAACTATCGATTAGTTAAAATAGTCATCAGAGTATTTATTAGCTTTTTTTAAAGAATCAGTGATTAATCATATTTCCTTCTAAATGTTCTGTCCTTCAATGCTTATTCAAAATATTGTGAGTTATGAAATTCAAAATATCTCTAACATATTACTTTGCTTAAAACTAAATAATTCATCATATTCTTTTCTCTTTTTTTTGCTTTAGAATCTCGATTAATTTAAATTGATTTTTAAAATCACATTCTCAAAAAGTTGCAATTCATAAAATTGCGTTTTCTATACCATTATTTAGTTTTTAAATTAAGATCTTATGTTGTGCAGTCATTTGATTTAATAAAATAATATCCATAAATGTTATCTGTCTATTTTAAAAATATTTTTATTTCAAATAACTGTATATAATATAATGTCAAAAACCTTCTTGTACTCTCAAGGATTGTATAATTTTTACTTTTTTCTTATTTCCTTACTACACATTGAATTAAGTCCTCCTCCTTCAGATTATTTGAGCAGATCTGGATATTCCATATTAAAATCAACGTTTCTTAAGCAATATAATGTTTAAAATTTAAATTATATTAAAAATACTTATTTTTTTTTTACGTTTTACTTTTATAACACTTAAATACTAAATAATTTAAAATTAAATGAAACTTGAAATAAAAATTAAAATTAATCCCTGAAAGTGTTAGATCATATTTTAAGCTACATATTGCTTGATTCAAAATTTATATATATAAAAATAATTCTTATATTTCAACTGTATCGTTTTTTACTGTAAGTAAGACAAGTAACCGACAATTCCTTTAACAACTGGTTTATCGAAATATGTCACCCTCTCACCGTACTTTTTCACTCCCTAAAAGAAGTGGCAATGAATTTTATTTTCTTTTGAATGTCATTCCTCCGTACAAAACTCAAAATCTTGCGGACAAATTACCCTGCTTGGAACTGAATCGTTTCTCATCGTTTTTTCTTTTTTTTTCAAATCGATTGATCATTCAATCGATTGTATGCACAATGTCTTGAAGTTCTCTGAAAAGGTCTGCTCCTGACACCCAACTGCTTAGGCCATGGAAAATTCATGTCCGCATTTCCGTAAAAACTTCCTCCTATCCCGTTTTGTGGGAGAATAGGAGAAAGAAAACGGGATTATATCTTTTTTCTCGTTTTTCTTTCTTTCTTTTATTATTAGTCTCTTATCTTTTCCTACACGTGGCACGCAAGACGAAATGTATTGGTTTTCTTAAGTTACGTTTTTTTTTTTATTATTCCACACAGGAAACTTGATGAGTTTCTAGGTCTGTGCGTTCGTGGTCTATTCCATGAGAATCAGAAATGGGAAATTCCTTGTTATCGCATGTTAGGAAAATAATGATGTACCTCCCATTCTAATTTTACATTTCAGTAGAACACTAGTATATTGTATATTCGATTTTTTTAGATCTATATTTATCTCTGCGTTTTCCTGGATTCTTTTTTGATGTTAGTCATTTTTCTTCTTTGGATATTGTCGTTTGAATGAATGAGATTTGATTTGGAATTATTGATACACATAATATGTTTTTTTATTGCAAACGTAGTTTTTTATTTGTTGTTTTGATCTGGTGTTTATTTTATTCGTATAGAATTTCTTTTCTTAACGATAAAATACTCTAATGCAAAAAAGAATATTTATTACAAATTGGATTCAAAAAGGGCTCAACACATTTATGCCAATATAATTTGAATAAAATATTGTTACGAATTTTGTGTAAATAGTGTAAATAATTTGTATTTGAGTGTTTAATGCATTTATATTACTCTATGTTATGTTTATTTCATGTTAAAATTGTACCATTCACAAGCAATGCCGACCCTTACGTTATAATGGCGATCCAATGAGAACTTGGGGAAATCTTGGCGGTAGAGCCAAGTTGGCATCATTTTTGGCTACCAAGTAGGCAGCCAATTTGGCGACTTTGGCGACCATGTTGGCGAGTTCGGAACCCTCGGGAATCTTCTAGAAAGTAGTAGATCTCTCCACTAGTGTCACGTTCAATGACACGAGCTGTTATATTTTTGGAAGTTTCTGTCGCGCCTATAAATGAGATGCTCGCCGGGACGGCGAGGGGTCTGGATTAAACCAGCGAGTAGTGAGGATTGTTTTGACAAGTGATTAGCTCGGCTGTGCTTGTGAATAATCTTTACTTACGTGTATTTTTAAACACTGTTATTGTGTTTAATTGCTGTTGAAGGTGTGAAGACCTTTGGATATTTACTCTGTGAATATCGCTGCTGAATCCTGTATTTAAAGGATTGGATTTTTGATAATAAATTCTCACCGCTCTTAAAGAACTGTTTATTTTCTTTGTGATTGTTTTGCATAAAATCCTCGAACCCTCGGATCTACGTAACAATATACATTATAATACAAAAAAAGGATTCTATGAAAATTGAAATAAAAAAATACAAACAGCATACTCATAGTATAATTTCCAATTTCATTACTTATATTTATTTGATTTTGTAACAATAAATCACCTTTTTCAATTATATCCCTTTGTTTTATTTGATTTTTTTAAAAATTAATATACATTTGCAAACGCTTGGAAAAAATACAAGACTTCTTATCCTTTTCAGAGGTATATATTTTTTTTTTGGTTGCTTGAGTATAAAACATTCCAGATGTTATGAATTTTTAAATTTAAAAACATCTGAAAGCTTACAATGATATAATTTTCCCCGCTTAATAAGTATTTTGGAGATATTTCAATATTACTATAAATAAAGACAAAACAAAAAATAATACTTTTGTTATAATATAAATATTTTGATTTTTCTATTTATTTTCTTGAAGTGTTGCTAAACTCCTCTTGTCTATTTAAAAAGTGAAATACAATAATGTAATACAATTGTTAAATATACTCTATAACAAAACAAATTAAAAACTCTCAAAACAAATTTAAAAAAAATTAAGTGTATTTTTCTGGGAACTAATGTGATTCTTATATTTCCTCTTCAAAAATAATTTAAGTCTTTTAAATTATTCCTACAAAAATCTTCAAATATATCACATTTTAAACGCGACTCATTACACACACACACACACACACATACACAGAGATAGAAAGAAACACAAAGCGATATAGCGTCGTGTAGGGAAAGAGG
>BMAV01010401.1:44600-57609 GCA_019973955.1 Trichonephila inaurata madagascariensis
CCGTTATTTCATAGAATGACTAGGTATTTCATGAAATACCAGATAAGTCAGTTAAAGTACATGAAAGTAATGCATTCTACGATTTAACTAGGTATTCTACAGATTAACGAATACTTGATCGTTAACGTATGAGATACGGCACTCGAAAGGCTTTTTCCGATTTGGAATAAGAAATGGCTGATAAAACAATTGTACACTAGATCTCAGTTCAGTATATGTAAGCGAGAATTAATTTCCATTGAAGAATTTCAGAATATTGACACAAAGCTTCGATCTATTGCAACTACTCAAATTTGCGGGACTGAATAATGATTTAAAAAGTACTTGTGTAAGAAAACTTGTAATACTAAAAAGTGCGATTGTTTCGAAATTAATATGCAATGCAATTCAAAGCGTCATCACAGTAATCCTTGTTCTTATAAGTAATGAAAATTAAAATAAGTATAAAGGTATTTCATAAATGTAAAAAAAAACATTCTCTTACATTTTTGTTAAAACGTTTACGCAATGATTTATGAAGCAACAGTTATTCTTCACAGCATGTATTTTTTGATAATATTTGAATATATCTATTTTTTCAAAATATTTTTTTTCCTCTCTGCTGAACCCTTTTATCTACAGACGTGGTACTTATAAAGACCACTCACTTTATAATTACATAGAATAACCATTTTTATGAATAATCCGAAGATATTTAACAGGAACACCACTCTTTTAATTCTACTCTTTCAGAATACATGGCAGTACAGGTTCTATAGTGAGTATTTTGGCGGGAAAGGAGAATAGATTTCTTAAGCAGAATTTCGTTTTCAACTAACATTTTGGTCCGATTGCAAATATTGTAATTTTAGTTCCAAAAGAGTATTTAATGTCAAAAGGTAAGTGTCTAATTTTTTTTATTTCAATATTAGATAAGAATTTAGAAAACGATTTGACTGTTTATTTTAAGTAAACAGTGTATATAATTAATTTTACAGTTGAATAACTTTGTGGTACTTATAAGTCCCGACAGCCACCGTGTATTAGAGCAAGATTTTAGTTTTTTTCCCCATTCGTGTAAATTACTGTTTTTTTTGTGCACCCCTATATTGCAATAGATTTATGCTTTTTTGGCATTTCCTTTTAACTTAACTTTTTTATTTTAACGTTTAAAAAAATATTTGAATCTTGAATCTGAGCATGTTTTTTCAACCACACAATTAAATGAAATATCTATAATTTATATAAAAATTAGCAACATTTTAATTTAACATGTGTAACTGAGATCTAATAATAATAGAAGGTGCTATTATTACGTATTTTTTTCCTTATTTAGAGTGTCCGGAAAAAAGAATCTCAGTCTTCAAGAGGGTTAGAATTTATTACAGGACCTACCATCTGATAGCAGTGATGCACTAACAGATGATTCTTCAGATGAAGAATTCAAAGCAATTTATCTGCTGGAATTTTGTTATATTCTTAAGATGACGATCAAGATGCTGAACAAGATTCAAGGTGTAGTTGTTCATGTTCAGAAAATACAGTATTTCTTACCCCGGGCTTTAAAAAATATTCAATCGAAACCTCACTCAAAATGCACAACGTGTAATGAATTTCTGTGTATTAATAAAAACTTTTCCTTTGAACATCATCAAATTAAATTTATGGATAAAACCTGCTTTCAGGTGTAAAAAATATAAATAAATTTTAAAAAAATTATTATTTTCAAAAATAAGTATTTTGTGCTTTACTATTTTAGTATTCTCTGGTTATTTAGTATTTTTAAGAGTTAAAACTCCGTTAAAAAACCCATTCAGCCATTTTGTGTTATGAGAATATTTTACTGAGGGTACATAAAAGTTCCAATTTAATTAATTAGCACTAAAGTATTAAATTTATTAAAGTTGATTATTTTATTTATGTATATCCCTTAATTTTCAAAGTAGTGATTAAAAAAATATTGCAGCAAATCATATTGCTTTAGATAAAGGTTTAAAAATATTGGCAATATGAGCAATAGTAAATTAATCCATCTGCTCTTCCTCATCAATTAATCATCCGCAATAGGGACAAAAAGTATTTTTCGAGAGATTTTACCTTTCTATGATCAATTAATTTATAAAGTAACATTGAAATTGTTTGTGTTTCACACTTTAACGATCTATAATTAGTTATTTCATATAATAAATACATAAAGTATGAAATTTTTCATTTATTATATACTTTGGTATACTTTAACTGACTTTTCTAGTTATTTCATGAATTACCTAGTCATTCTATGAAATAATTGCATTATTCACTTTAATGTTTGTATGCGGGTGTGTGTTTAAAATATATACAAAATAAATCTTCTAAACCTAAAGTAATTTGCTTATAGAAAAATAAATATTTAAGATATTTATTCTGATTCGCAATGTCATATATATATTTTTGAATTAGAAAAACAAAAGCAATTGCGTTAGCCCTAAAAAGAATCGAAACTATTAGGTCTTTTTTAAATACGTTGTAGTTTCTCGAAATAATTTTAACAAGTTCTAATTGAAACCTTGAACTTTCTATTACAATAGATTTGAAAAATGACAAAAGGCTTCAATATCCATGGAATGATTTTTATTTAGTGTCATCGAAATATGCAAGTAAAAGATTATACATCTAACGTTGTGATTTTTTTCATTACTACGTTTATTAAACATAGGAAAAATTCATGTTTGATAATTCTGTAATTATCATTGTTTCTTATCAAATTAAATTTATGTAGTGTGTTACGTCATAAAGCAAATATTTTTCCTCTTGTTAGTTACATATATACTATCATGAGAGAAAAATTTGTAAATTTTAGCAAGAGTAATTTTAATTTGTATGAAAAAATTAAACGAGTTATGTTTGAAAATATTATATATATATACGTGTGTACATATTCTGATGAGTGAATAGACGCTATATATTTTAAAATTGATAAAATATTGCTTGCTATGCATTTTGACTTATTTTGGATATTGCTTGTATGTTGTACAGTACGAAAACCGTAACCTTCATATTACATTTCTTTTACATCTAAAGGTAGTTATTAAAAATTAAAGGAAATACCTTCTTCCAAAATTTCATTATGCCAAAGTTCATCTTTTTATCATTACTAGAGTACCTCGTTATTGAATTCACTGAGGAAAGCAGATAAAGTTCAGCTTTGAAAATGAAAGTAACGAAAAATATTTCTTTATTCATAATCCAACTTTAATGCATCTAAAAACGGAGAGTATCTAGTATTAGGAAATTAAATTTTTTCCTTATAAAATGCTTATTCATATTCTTTTTATTCTTTTCATCATTATTAAAACTCACCATCTTTTGTATAAAGTTTTTAGGAAATGAACCCAACTAGTTTTTTTTTTCTTTTTTCGTAATATAAAATAACTGATTTTTTTATTCCTCTCTGTTAAGGTGTTTCTAATTCTGGAAACATGTTCAAAAACTCATTTACTTTTAACTGTAAAAATTAGTAAAAATGTAGTTTTTGGCATTAGATTATACAATTTACAGGCATGTATCAGATATTTTATCAAATAATGTTACAGTAAAAGATATACCATTATACTTTTTTTAAAAAAATATACTGCATAAAATTTCAACAAGGGATAAAATATTTTCAATATAAACAATACAATTACGTTACACAGTTTTATGCTGTATATTCTTAAATCGCTCCTAGATTTTTCTTAATATTAGGGGGAGGGGGAACATACATTTCAGTATGAATGTTAATAACATATGCTAGAAAAACACTTTATGAACTTTAAAAGAAAAATCTATCCTATTGAGACTTGACCTATTGATAAATAAAATCTTATTTTATTCTTTGTAACTGATACCCTTTCAATTACGACATTAAAATTATTATTTTACACTGAGTCATATAGTAAGCGTAAGAGTAGCTATTACTTTAGATTAACATGGATTGGTTTCTAATGCCAACTTGGTTACTTTAATGCAAACTAAATCCAGTTTCTTAAGCTAGCAAAAATTAATAAATTATTAGAATAACTCAGTTTGAGTTGACTAAGAATCCAGTTAACGTATCGCAGGTATTCATTAAATTTCAAAAAATAAATTATATTCTATCAGAAAAAGTTTTAATTTTTTCAAGAGCAATTGGCATATTAATTTTCTAAAATTATATTTAAGGCAGCTCTGGCCTTTGAAACTGTGGGAAATAAACCTTCAACCTACTTTTACTTCAATTTTCTATTTCACCTGGAATTTCTGGTTAGCAAAGTATAAGCAGATTGTGATGCTATTAAAACATACCACCATTGAACGTACGTGTAGCATTTAATTTCATGAAGCTTTGTATAAGTTCTTTTCTCCTGTATGTGTGGGGGGGGGGGCTTCTGTCTTCCCTTAATATACAAATTCATGTGAACCGCTTTTTCCATGAATTTGAGGGATTATTATGAATGTTTCTTAAGATGTACCATATTTGAATTTTGGATTAATATGTTTAGGTTTGGAAATTTAACTGTTTTGTTTTAATGTTAATAAATTTAATATTTACAGTTTTTCAGACTTTGGGATTCACTGGTTCGTGAGTTTCACTGCGTAAATAACCGATGATTTATATCATTATAATTCGCATCAGAAACTAAATATATTTCAGTATATATTATATTTAAAAAAAATAAGAAATAAAATGTTCTGAACATTAAAAGACTGTGTTCCATAAAAGAACTAAAGTATTTCAAACTCGCTTGACATTGATATACTTTCAAGGGGATTATTATTTTAGATATTTTATTTATGTATCCAACTTAAATGCTATTATTAAATCAGAAATATTCTAAAGGCAACTTTAAAGATTAAAGAGAAAAATAAATAATGCAGTAATTCCGTAGAAGCATTTTTGACTTTAAAAACACTTGAATAAAAAGAATAAAAAAATCATGAATTCAGGTAGGTTAATATTTTTAAATAAGAGAATCAGCCCCTGTTAGGATCAACAATTTGCTTTAAAAGTGAGAAGAAAGAAAATATTTGTTCCTAGTAAAATATTTCAACTTCTTTTTTTCACCCTATTTTTTTAATGAAATTCCTTGAAATGTTGGCCATTTTTAAATACTCAAACTCTTTTACTGACTTCGCTGACACTCAGTCTCAGGAGAAGAAATTTTTCTTATCCTTCCTTCTCAAAAAGTCTTCAAAAGAATTTGATATATGAAAGGCATTTTCAGGTTCTTTTGAAGTCGAATAAAATTTGCATTCATTTACTGAACTCTGAAATAGTTTAGATGAAAAATTTGGGTGAGAAAAAATGCTAAATATCTACATAAAGATCGCTAAGATTTCATGTTTTGAACATGCTTAATTATTTGCATCTGAAATTAAGGGCAGTTTTTTATGCTCATATACGTCCATGTTGAAATATTTTTATATTGCTTTTTCTATTCGGTTGCTTATTAACATTTTAAGAAATATTTTTCAGAGTAAAAAATTTTATGAAGCCTTGTAGGATTTTAAATTCAATGAAGGCTGATTATATTTCGGAAATCCCATTAGGTTCTAATTACTAATTAAATTATAAATTTTTCAAAAGCGAATGTCTGTTGAATATTTTTAAAAATTCCGAGAGAGAGAGAGAGAAGCGTCATTATTTTTCATCATACTATATTCTACCTTACATATTTCATCAATTTTCTTAATAATTTCAAAAGAGGATTAAAGTATTTAAGAGCAACAATAAAGTAATTGAGTACATTATATACATTGCTTATCAAATTTGTTAGAAACTTAATGCAAAAATATTACTCACAAATCTTCCCTATAAATTCGGATGCAATTTGAATATATTTACATACATCCATATATTTTGATATAATATATTGTATATAAGCTTTACAAATTCCTATTACATTTAAATGTTTTGGATTAAATTTCCTGAATTTCTATAGTATACTATTATTTATACACTAGTATACTTTTCTGGGTAAAGTGACTTAATTTAATCATATAGCAATTCTACAGTAGAAAAGGTACAGATGTTTTCGTTTCTTCTTATATGTCTGGAGATCTGTAGATTGAAAGATGTATATAAGTTATTCGTGAATCTATTATAATGATAATTTATAAGTTATTTTGCATATGTGTTTTTAATTATTTAAAAGTACTACAAAAAGTATTTTTCTTTAACAAGAAACATCGACAGACGAATAAGTACTTTAAATTACAAATTAATAACTACTTAGTTGAACATAATCTCTAGACAATTTACTTAGAATATTCTGTTACAAAACATGGCTCAATGATTTAAGGAAATTGTAAGTTAAAATATAAAATTCAGATATACCTGTTATTGACGACAGCATTACACATGCATTAATACATTACACATACATTAATACTTGTTGTTTAAGCTTCAAAACATATAAAAAGACCATCTCTTACTTATTTATTGTTACTTTTGCTATTTATTTGTAAAAGTTTTACATTTTCTTTTTGCTTTTCATGACCTTTTTACTTTGAATTTATAGTATATGTTTAACATTCTTAAAAAAATTTAAAATTTAATAAATATTCTTATCTTATTCACAGGTGAATAGTTTATATTAATTTTCTAATTTAGTGATTCTAAAACTTTCAATATACGCCACCCACTATTCAATCATAATTTTCCTCGTACCCGCATCTATACAATAACAATGTTTTGAATTCCATAATACTTTACTTTGAAACTAAAGCTACAATACGACTTTAATCTCTTATGTGCCACCGACGTATATAAACGTCTCGCTCAGCCAAAGCATTAATTTTCTGGACGTATCTATACGTCTTTCCGAAGTACGATCTTTTCTGTGCAGTGCTATCCATAAAATTATTCCGAGGGCTTTGGAATGCAATTAAAGACCTTGACAGTGTTTCCGAAGAATTTAATTATTTCACAAGATTTGTACTTATTTCATTTCTCCTACCCCTCCCCCGCAAAAAAACATCAAAATACGCTCGTCTACGAGGTAAGCGTTGCCATTGGAGATCCAATTGCTTAACTTTAAATTGGCAGTTAAGGAATTAATTATAAACCGTGCAGATTACCAAGGTAAGTGTTAATACACACACACACACACACAAGCCCATGGGTTCACTCATAATTATCAAACTTGTTCTTAACTTAGAATTGTTAAATTAATAATAAAATATACATTGTACTTTACTGATATATTTATAAGTGTATTATATCAGTGTAAATATGTATTCTATATTTTATTATATCAGAGAGCATTTTGTTTGTTTATACTTTCAGTAAAATAATATTTTTTTAAATAACCTTTTGCTTTCGACTTTTCAATAGGCTCGCGCCCCCCTTGTAGAGATATCACGCCCCTTAAGGGGGGTGCGCCCCACAGTTTGAGAAACGCTGTTCTAATTGGTTATCTATATATTAATAAGCTGTAAACCTTACGAAAAAAATTAAGGTTAATCCATTATATTTACATTGATAAAAAATCATTTTTTAATTATTTGTACGAACACATTAGCCTCAATACTTAGAAAAAATCGTATTTTTCCATTTCATCAGTTTTCACTTGTCCCACATATAACTTTGAAAGTAAAATAGAAAATGAAACTTCTAACTCATATCGAAATTTCTAAAATAACTTAATTTTGTTATCTATAGTTAGTTTAATTTTATTTTGAACTCACAATCTGTTCAAAATAATACTGCAATGTTCATATTTTGTTACTAATGTATTAAATCACATTCATTTTATTAATACTGTTACTACGTGGAAGCTCTAATTTAAGATATCCTTAACAGTTTAAGCATGCAATTAATGTGTAGCTTATACTTTATAGCAATCTATTTAAATGTATAAAATTCAAAGAGTTTTTTTAAATTTGATATTAAAAATAAAATTGTAATTATGTAATAATATATATATATATATATACAACTTTTCAACTTGGTTTTTTTTAATTATGTCGAAAGTTTCTGCTGTATGGGAAAGGTTGGATCCATAAAGCATTGCTAACCCTAATTCGATGGCCTAATTCAGTGACAGCTTTAGAAATCATAATAGGTCTCCAGTTTAGTCCAAAGACTTTTTTGTTTCTACATTTGTTGTGTCTGGTGAATTAAAATTTCTTCCTGTTTTTGCACTGTAGGTTTTAGTACTCTTCTTCACTTTTATTTTATATTACTATATATATTTATATATAAACATAAAATACATTTCAAATATATATATATATATATATATATATATATATATATATATTTGAAATGTATTTTATGTTATTCTTTACATTTCATGACAGATCTATTAGTTTCAGATTAGAATATTCTTTCGAAAAAGGATAATTTTTTGCATAATTATTAATTATTCATTTAGTAGTTTTTGAAAAAGAATGTTAACTCCCACTCAGCTCTAATTATTTGGAAGATTAAAACTTAATGAACATTAGTTTATAAACGTTTTTATCACTCAAAAATATTTGTGAAAATATTAACTTTTTTAGTAAAATAATACATCCGAAGAGCAGCTAATTTTTTTTTCAAAGATTAATGCTGAACTTCAAAAAATTTCTTGCTTTGTTAAAGATTTAAAGTATTTTTTTAATCAAGCATCACACACAAAGATAATATAGTTTTTCATTTTTGTAATTTATGGTCGAATATAATATATTTTTATTGTAAAATAAATTTGCAAGACTGCAAAAAAAGATTCATTCGAATTTGGAAGAATTTATATTTATTAAAGTTAATTTATAATGTTATTTTTTTTAAACACAAACAAAATATCTTGAATACAAAAGGTACAAAAAAGGTTTATTGATGGAATATTTTTTTATATTACACAGTTCAACTGAATACTTTGGATTTCAAGATCCGCTTCTCTCCAATCAGATTTAGTTTATTTATTTTAATAGTCCCTTTCTTCAAATTCACTGCTGCATAAACTGTTACAAAGTACCTAAGAAACAATTTGGAAACAGGAAAACATTTTTAATTAAGGTTGATATCCTTCCTCCTATTTATATATATTAATGTTGTCACATAGCACATAATCTATTGCCCATTGTCCCATAAATCTTTCCAAAGCACAAAAAATATTTCCTTTAATGTTTATTCAGCATTTTCTTCTTTGTATTGGAAGTAAGCCGTCAGTCAACGGTTCTTTGTAAAAGTGTACTATTTTGAAGATAGTGAATTTAATTTTTAAAAATAAAATTGAAATTTATGCTGTTTGATTTTTTGTAATATTTACAGTGTTAACAGCAATTTAAATGTTTCTTTCTAAAGAGACTAAAAATGTTTTAAAATTCCAAAATTTTGTTAAGTATAATATAAAATTAAGAGTGGGAGATTTTTGATGTATACACTCTATAAGAAAAAAAAAGACGCACCAAGAACGATTAGTCCGATAAAGACAAAAATTGTTGGGTAGAAAGATTATGTACAAAATAGAAAATGGTTAACGTTTCAGAAAGATTGAATGATTTATTTTAAAGTTATATATACAAGGTAACGAGCTCAATAAGGTGTTGATCCACCTCTAGCTTAGATACAAGCTGCCACACGACGTGGCATAGAGTGATAAAGCACCCTGATGGTTACCTTCTGTATTTCTTACCTATTTTTCTCCAATTCTCGAGCCAGGTCATCGACATTCCCTGGTAGATGTAGTCGCCTTCCCATCATATGCCAGCCATGCTCGATTTGAGAGAGATCTGGCAGGACAAGGAAGTGTTTGACAAGCTGTGAGACAGTTCATAGCAGCACGCATAGCAACATGTGCCGTATGTGGTCTGGCATTATCTTATTGAAAAAGAAGTCCAAAATACTGCAAAAGAAACCGTAGCAAAACAGTTTTCAGTATGTCTTCGACGTACCGCTGTGTTGTAAGTGTGCCTCTAATGACGACCAAAGGAGTTCGGATGTCAAAAGAAATGGCACCCTAGACCTGGTTGAAGGCCTGTGTGGTGTGCAATAGTTAAAACAGGATTGGCACGCTGCCCTGGGAGTCTCCAGACACATCTTCGATAATTGTCAGGGCACAGTTGGAAGTGGAATTCATCGCTAAACACTTTACGTACTCAGTCAGCATGATTCCAACCTGATCGAGTCAAGCAACACTGTAATTTGGCTCGACAGTGTGCAGGCGTGAGTGGCAGGTGGCGTACTGGTCGGTACGAGTGTAAATTTTGCTCTATCAGCCGTCTGTGAATGGTCATGGTGGACACTCGTATACAGGTCGCATGTCTGAAGGTTGATAACGACGAAACAGGTGTTGTGGCAAGTTATCTGACAATCAATCTGACCTCCTGTTATGCTGTGGCCCTAGGTCGACCCCTACCATCAAGACACTGAAATCTGCCACTGTCCACCCATTTTTGCCATCATCTTCCAATGGCCGCATCACTTCGACACATATGGCGAGTGATTCTCCGATTTTCTCAACCTGCTTCTTTCAATCCAAGGAAGAAATCTGTTTCAAACTCTTACAGTTGCTCGCAATGAACTCGAAGCCTGCAGCGAGGTATTTTTTCAGTAGCTGAAATGTATCCTAAATCGCAATGCAACAGAAATTTTGACCATCAGATTGAGAATCGCTTCTTATAGACACCTGCTGAGTGAGCAGTTCCGATGCGATGTAGCTCCCATTATTCATTCATTGGACACCAAATTTAAATCATTTGTATGTTCGGTAAAAATACCTTTGCATACGAAATTTCATTACAATCGGCAATTCCATCATGGTGTGTCATTTATTTTGTTATAGGGTGTATATTGATGTCATACACACATATTTGTTTCCTTTTTAATGTGAAATTTAACTTAGTATTTGAAGAAAAGATTTTTTTTCCCATTATTTTTACTTTTAAAAATATTTTCTGCGGAATTAATTTAGATTTTCTTATAAATATCATTTGGTTGTCACAATTAGATAACTTTAGTTTGTGATATTTCAATAAATTTGTTGAATTAGTTCACTATATATTTGAACTGATAACTGTTTAGGTGACTGATTAAAAATCAAACATCTAAAGCTTTTTTTTTTTCTAAAAATTTAAGTTTCCTCTTGGAATTCGTTGAGTTATTGTGTAATCTGCTTCTTCAATTATATTATCTTTGTAGAATGAACGATTTGTTGGATAAAGTTAGTATTGAGACCTTACATTCAAAAAAGTTCAGGAAATAATGTAAAAACACTTCTAACTATAAAATATATATAATTCAATTTTTGGAGTTAGGAATTGTAGCACAAATAACAAAGGAGGAAACAACAGAATTTGTTGATTATATCTTTCTGAAAAAAAAAATCATTTTTTTTTTATTTGAAAATGATTCAATAAATTATCGAAACAAATCATAATACCAAGTATAAATTTCCTCAGTATATAATAAAAATGTGTTTTTAAGAATATATTTTTGTATTGCTTGTAATAAAATATTTACTTCAAAATCTAATTTTTGAATAAAACTATTCACTTTCAGAAGCAAAAGGATGCAAGAAAAACGAATGGCTATTAAGAAGCCTTTGAGCTCCAACAATATACTTAATATTGAAAACTATTTATACTTGTATAGTTTTCAATTAACGATAATGATGAATAATTCAAGTATATTCAAAACCTTTTTTTTTTTCAGAAAATTAACTTATTTTGTAAACTAAAAGAAAACAACTAAGATTATTTTCTGGTAAAAACTTCGATTCGCTTTTTGCCTTCCAAGATCTATCCCAATGTGGATATTAGAAGAATTAATTCCAAATCTAAACATGCCCTTACATGAGGGTCATATATCAGCGTTTCTCAAACTGTGGAGCGCGCCCCCTTGGGGGGACGTGATAACTCTACGAAGGGGCGTGAACATATTGAAAAGTCGAAAACACAGGGTTATTTAAATATTACTAATTTACTGAAAGTAAACAAATAAAATAATTTCTAATAATAAAATAATAAAATATAAAATAAACATTTACACAGGTATATATATATTATATATATATATATACACTTATAAATGTATCAGTACTGTGTGTGTGTACAATGTATATTTTATTATTAATTTAATAATACTAAGTTAAGAACAAGTTTGATAGATATCAGTAAATTATCAGTATTGTTAATGTATTGATGGGGGTGCAATGAAAATGATGATTGAATAGTGGGGTGCGTAAATTGAAAGTTTGAGAAGCACTGCCATATATGATTCAGAATATTTGACTTCCTCTCAAATTACTCTTTCTTTACTCTAGAGCTGTGTTAATTCGATCTGCTAGCTGAAAGCTAGCTTAAAATGTGTTCCAAGAAAGTGCTTATGTAAAAAGAAATTACACATCATATTCCCCTGAAATTGTCAACTAATGTTAGTTTTCATGGAATCAAACAAATTGTATAAAAAAAGAGAAAAAATTGCAATTTTTTTTTATAATTAATTATTAATTTTGCAAAAAGGTATAATTTTATTACTGCGTTTGCTGTTTGAAAAAGTATTTGATGATGTAAACTATTTGATAAACTTATGTAGCATTTGTTGTATCTGTAAGCAGAGAATCACTAATAGTAATCGAAACAAAACTGAAATTTCGAACATTTATTTAATGCAACTAATTTAAATTCGGATACAAAAAAGTAATGAAAAACTCTCATTCTTTAAAAAAAAAAAAACTGAATTTATGCATCCCTTCCTTTTACTTCTAGAATACGTCTTACAATTAAATACAGCTAATCTTAAAACGTAACTCTTTTTCACGCCCACATAAACTGTTTCTTACTCTATCCAATAAGCCGTTCCAGAAGCAGCAGGGGAAGAGAAAAAAAAAACATTTTCATTAATGTTTATCCTGTCTCCGTTTCTCCGGAAATAAACCTCCAGTCAACAGTTTCTGAAAGAGAATTTGAATCACAGATTTTTTTCCCCTCCCCATGAAGCTCAATTTTGCACCCAAAAGCGAAGAAGTGTTTATAGCCGGGGGAGTTTTAAAAAACAGAAGGCCAGCGGAACCTTTATAAAGTGACCGGAAATAAAATGCAAACAAAA
>BMAV01010401.1:58059-94829 GCA_019973955.1 Trichonephila inaurata madagascariensis
TTGTAGAATGAACGATTTGTTGGATAAAGTTAGTATTGAGACCTTACATTCAAAAAAGTTCAGGAAATAATGTAAAAACACTTCTAACTATAAAATATATATAATTCAATTTTTGGAGTTAGGAATTGTAGCACAAATAACAAAGGAGGAAACAACAGAATTTGTTGATTATTTCTTTCTGAAAAAAAAAATCATTTTTTTTTATTTGAAAATGATTCAATAAATTATCGAAACAAATCATAATACCAAGTATAAATTTCCTCAGTATATAATAAAAATGTGTTTTTAAGAATATATTTTTGTATTGCTTGTAATAAAATATTTACTTCAAAATCTAATTTTTGAATAAAACTATTCACTTTCAGAAGCAAAAGGATGCAAGAAAAACGAATGGCTATTAAGAAGCCTTTGAGCTCCAACAATATACTTAATATTGAAAACTATTTATACTTGTATAGTTTTCAATTAACGATAATGATGAATAATTCAAGTATATTCAAAACCTTTTTTTTTTTCAGAAAATTAACTTATTTTGTAAACTAAAAGAAAACAACTAAGATTATTTTCTGGTAAAAACTTCGATTCGCTTTTTGCCTTCCAAGATCTATCCCAATGTGGATATTAGAAGAATTAATTCCAAATCTAAACATGCTCTTACATGAGGGTCATATATCAGCGTTTCTCAAACTGTGGAGCGCGCCCCCTTGGGGGGACGTGATAACTCTACGAAGGGGCGTGAGCATATTGAAAAGTCGAAAACACAGGGTTATTTAAAAATTACTAATTTACTGAAAGTAAACAAATAAAATAATTTCTGTTATAATAAAATATAAAATAAACATTTACACAGGTATATATATATTATATATATATATATACACTTATAAATGTATCAGTACTGTGTGTGTGTACAATGTATATTTTATTATTAATTTAATAATACTAAGTTAAGAACAAGTTTGATAGATATCAGTAAATTATCAGTATTGTTAATATATTGATGGGGGTGCAATGAAAATGATGATTGAATAGTGGGGTGCGTAAATTGAAAGTTTGAGAAGCACTGCCATATATGATTCAGAATATTGAACTTCCTCTCAAATTACTCTTTCTTTACTCTAGAGCTGTGTTAATTCGATCTGCTAGCTGAAAGCTAGCTTAAAATGTGTTCCAAGAAAGTGCTTATGTAAAAAGAAATTACACATCATATTCCCCTGAAATTGTCAACTAATGTTAGTTTTCATGGAATCAAACAAATTGTATAAAAAAAGAGAAAAAATTGCAATTTTTTTTTATAATTAATTATTAATTTTGCAAAAAGGTATAATTTTAGAATACGTCTTACAATTAAATACAGCTAATCTTAAAACGTAACTCTTTTTCACGCCCACATAAACTGTTTCTTACTCTATCCAATAAGCCGTTCCAGAAGCAGCAGGGGAAGAGAAAAAAAAAACATTTTCATTAATGTTTATCCTGTCTCCGTTTCTCCGGAAATAAACCTCCAGTCAACAGTTTCTGGAAGAGAATTTGAATCACAGATTTTTTTCCCCTCCCCACGAAGCTCAATTTTGCACCCAAAAGCGAAGAAGTGTTTATAGCCGGGGGAGTTTTAAAAAACAGAAGGCCAGCGGAACCTTTATAAAGTGACCGGAAATAAAATGCAAACAAAAAGGGGGGGGGGACTAAAAGAAAAACTAGAAAGGACAAATGACGTTGCTTCAGTTGAGTCGTTTTTCCCTTTATATCGATTATTTTGTCAATCGATTTCCGCAGGGCCACGAACTATTGATGATACAGCCTGTTCTTGACAACTATCCCCCGATCATGCAAAATTCATACTTGTTTGACTCTCCGATGGTTCTTGAAAGTCAAGTGGGTTTTCCCCAATAAAACGACCCTGCGGTTCCCTCAAATTTCTTATTCGGAGTTAAATAGTGCGAGTGTTTGCCTTACCTTTTCCCATTTTTCCTTTTTGAATCCGAGTTGTGACTATGTTAAAATCATAGGCAATTTTAAAACAAAGAAATTATTTCTTTTAGTATGAAATATCTACATTTTTTTTTTAAATTGAGGTATTCAAATAATTTTTTTTTCACTATGTTACCTTATAAGAAATTTAAAAATACATATCGAATCGAAACAAATTTAAATAGAGAATTATGTATTTGCTTATAGTAGTTAACGTAAGACAGTAATAATGTAAAATGTTTCGTCTCCTGTGCTCTTATTGCAATTTCGATTATTTTATTATTTTTTTCAAGATATTGATAATATTCCCTACATTTTATGTATGTTACAAACATTCACTAACAAGCAGAGATTAAATTAAAATTTATCTAAAAGTAATCTTTTTTCTTATTGGATAGTCAGATAATATTATTTGTGCCGATAGTTCAATTGTTTTTCCAACGAAGATAAAATAAAGGGCTCAATCCTCCAAATGTAACACGACAAATTGATTTTTTTTTCATCTTCGTACATATAATATATATATATATATATATATATATATACTTAAACTCACACTCAGTGGCACAACAGCTTATGAGGGCGAAGGCCTACTGTGCCCACCACAGTATCCGTGACCATTGGGCGCTGAGGTGCATGAGCAAATGTCTCGATCATGTGGTCAGTCTGAAGTGAAACTCCTAGTGTTTTAGTCCCCAAGCAAGCTTAGTACTCATTTATCGACCCACTGAAGGGATGGAAGGCTGAATCGACCTTGTCCAGCCCAGACCTGAGATGTGGGAGCCTGATACGCTAACACTCGGCCATTGGGCCTCCATATATATATACTACTTTAACTAAATAAAGATTTTAATATAGCTTAGCTGAATTTTGCAATTGATTATTTAAAACTTACTCGAGACCTTTAAGAATTTTATTAAAAATCTACATTGAAAGAAATTTAATATGTGAATTGCATGATTTTCAATATCAGAATAAATTTCCATCAAAAATTCAAAAAAACCACTTGACGTAGTTAAACGCAGATTATGCCATTCATTGATTTTGGCTAATCAAAAGTATTATTTTGCTTATTTGTTGATAATCATCTTATTTTATATTTTATTTTAAACTTTTTTCCCCAATGCTTACAGAAATATTTTTTAAAATTCCTTTTGATCTTATAAATTTTATATGTATAATAGGTACAGTTTTTTTTTTTTTTTCATAATGGATCTGAAGGTTTACTTAAAAAATGCACACGTTCAAGAATTTAAATACCCGCAAATGTTTTCAATAAAATGCTATGCATACTACTAATTATTAAGTTTTTACTACTATCGGAGCACTGAATATATGTTTTTAGTTAAATACTTTTAAAGATATAGTATCTTTTTTTTCTTATGAATTCAAGCAATCATTTCTAAAAAATTATGTGCTTTTAGAGGAATCAGGTATGTCATTGAGAGGAATATTTTACTTTACTTTTTTATTCTTCATTTCTAAAACTTACAAAAGTTAAAGTTTTTTTTATGTACATACCTCGGATATTTTTAGCACAATTCTATGGTTTAATGCAGCAAATGACTTTGTATACTTTATTTTTAAATTATTAAAATTTTTCCAAGAATTTCATGAAAACTGCTACAGTAAGTGATTCTTATCTTTATTCGTAATCATATTTGAACGTTTCTTTGAGAACGAACATGGATCATTTATTTAATTGATGGTTTCACAATTACATATGAAAAATAAACTATTTTTATGTTTCCTATTTCTTGATTAAGAGAAAAATATGAACATCACAGATGTCTAGAAGATTTGAAAACTGATAAATATACTGGAATATTTTTTTCACTTTATGTGCACTTTACATACGAAAATTATACCCGGACAACTGGATGAAAAAGTTAGATTTATTTTCTTACGCTTCTAGCAGTCCACTGTTCTCAATTTTATGGTCGAGAAACAGCTGGCGTTAGACTTTCAGAAGGATATTTTCCAGACAAATGATTTAGTAGTAGAAGATATTACCGGACTTGAAGGATATAATTTTCGTGCGCTTTTAACTTCTATCAAATTCAACTTCTTCACATTGTCCAGTTGCATCAACTAAGAGAAGCTTTAAAAAAAAGAAAAAGAAAACCAAACTATATTTGCATCAAAATGTAATTATGTTTCTGTCGCGAAAGCGAACACTTGAATTTATGAATTTTTAGATGTTTTATGTATTTCCACTCTTAGAAAATATGTGCTCAATGAAACCTAGAATCACTGAGTCGGAAATGTTTTCATTTCATTAAAAATTTATCATACATAGATTTTAGATTATTTAAATTCCTCCAATGGTGTAGAGAAGAATAGTATGTGCAGCAGAATTATTTATTTGTAAGAATATTTTTATAGACTTATTTAGGATATTATAATAGGCCCAGTGGTCGAGTGGTAATGTATCGCGCTTCCACATCACAGGTCCGGGTTCTATTCCAGGGCTGGGCAAGGTCGACAGCCTTTCATCCCTACTGAAGTGGGCCGATAAATGAGTACCAAGTTTGCTTGGGAACTTAAAAACTGAGGGTCTTGCTTCAGACTGACCACCTGAGATTGGGACTTCCGCTCGTACACCTCAGCACCCAATGGTCACGTATACTGGGATAGGCACAGTAGGCCCTGTTTCTTATGGGTTGTTGTGCCACTGAGTTTGAGTTATTTAGGACATTTATAAAAACTTAAGCGGAACATATGATGTTGATCAATTACATCACAAACATAGGAGATACATTTGTAAAGCGCACTAGAGTACGTAAAATAAATGAAAAATGAAATATATTAAATATCTTTTTGAATCCTATGCAATTATGTTGAAATTATGCAAGCTATTGAGATCAATAATTGATTCACTTCCAATATAACTTTAACTGTTAAAACTTAAAATTAAGTGTCTTGATAACATATATTTCAATGCATACACACAGGGTTATTAAAATTTTCCCTAGTTTAGAAATACTGTAAAAAAGGACTAGTCAGAATAAATTCAAATTTAAAATTATTATACTTAAAGAAGGAAGGAATACGGCATACAAAAAAGCTTCATAGTACATCAAAAGAAGGCACTATAAGTGTCATATCGAAAGAAGATTTGGCTGAAAGTGACATTTTGAGTCAAGTTAGGATAATTTTGGAATAAGTTGCTCGTTAAACCAACTGATCTGTTGAATGTCTTTGATTGACTTGGTTTTTGACGTTATAAAAATGACTTTCAAGCCCTTCAACATATGGGGCACTACTAATGAAAGGAGCATCTACCACAACAAGTTCGTATCTCATTTAATGAGAAAAATAAGTTTTAAGGACTTTCAGGACCGTTAACAATATCTGTGCTCTCGAAAAAAACATCCTTCTTCAAACCAATGTAATTTAACAATAAAACAAAACAATAATGTGAACGTTTTACCACATGATAATCATATATATTTACATTATTTCTCAAATTTTCAAAGAATTTGAGAAAAAAATTTAAAACGTCATAAAGAAATAAATTTGGACAATTTTTCAAAAATATGAAAATCTGTATTTTACACCGCACCGAATTCTGAAGTACAAAATTGATCAAAATTTACAGAATTAATTTTACTTGGTATAAAAATGTTCACTTTTGAAGTTATTCTAGCTTATAAGAAATTTAGAGAAAAAAATATTTTTTAAATACAATTATAACGAAAATTTTGAAATTTTAAGAAAAAAATAAATTTAAATTCAAATAAAAAAAATTCTATTAATTTTTTTTTTTTTTGAAAATTGATATATAAGTTATGTGAAGAGCCTTAATTTTAACACGTGTATAAAATTTCAAATTGATATCATGAATAATTTTTGAGAAATCCTGCGGTGAAGCTAGAACTTTTTGGTTTTGCGAAAAATGAAGTTTATGATAAGAAAGAGATGGGTTTTTCGTTTAAATTTCACTACTTATTTCTCACGTCGGCTGGGTGGCGGGGATGGTTTGCCACTGCCCTTCTGTACCAAAGGTTGCGGGTTCGACCCCGGCCCAAGTTGATGGATTTTCATGATACAGAAAATTGACAGCGGCCATGTCGAATGATTATAGAGTATGTAAAAGATCCCTAGGGGGTGCTCTTGGCGAAATCAAATCCTAGCACAGGTTCGCATCGTCAGAGCTTAGGTGCCTCCCCTTAGAGAGGAAACTGAGCATCAATATTACCTGCGGCGATTGGTATCCGCCTATATGGCGCCGCACTAAAAAAAAAGAGAGACCTGCTTTCGGTGTGTACTAGGTAGATTCATGACCACTGTTCATAATCTGCCATTAGAAATTAAAAAAAACTTATTTCTCTCAATAACTTTGGAAGTTTTCACGGTATCAACACAGGTTTGGTACCAAAACGCTCAGAAATATTGAGGTTTTAACATAAATATTTTTTTTCAAAAAAATGAAAAATTTGCTTTTTAGGAGTCCTGAGAGCTCTTAATGGAATTTGGGTCTAACGCAACACACACATATACCGTTTCTCTATTTCCTTCAAGTATATTTAAATCAAATTTGAAGTCATTTTTTACCATTAGCTCTTGTTTCCACCACTTTTTTGCAAGTAGGACTTTAATTGCAATCATCCTTTACATACAGCTGCATAATTTCATGAAATAAATTAACTTTATATAGAAACGATTAATTAACTCATTTGTTTTCTTTGTCTCAATTACCTGAATTGTTAAAATTCTTTTGTCAAGTAAAGTTTCGTGTCATAATTTTTTTTTTCCTTTCTTTATTGGTAAAAAACAAAATGTGTATTAATATTTTTAAAGATAAGAGTGTGGTTAATATAATAAAAATTCAATATGTTAGAATAAAATCTAAGTATGTGATCTTTGTAAATCCTGTTGTTAGCCCGAACTGGCAGAGCAACCTATTGTACATAATGAGCAGCAGGAATATGTATCCTACATATCAATAATTTTTGTTTCATTTTTATTACAATAGTAGGACAAAACAATAGGTAATTGCTTACTGCTGTCTTAATTTCCAACACAAACTAGGCGAGGAACGTAACAAGTGGTTGGGTACCTCAGTAATATTTCAACAAATGAGGACTTAGGGGTACAAATCGAACAAATGTTCAATAACTTTCCTCATTTATCTCAAAACACGTTCTGATGGATTCAAGCAGTTTTAATTCATCCTTTCAGTACCCTCATTGGTGGTTAATTATTTATATTTGTCTCTTTTTAGTATTTATTTAGTTGATATTGTTGTATCCTTACCATTTTTTAAACAATTCTATTTATCTTGAACTTCTAATTTCTTTTTAGGTTAAGAAGCTATAAATTGTTAAACTAAATGGAAAATAAACTGCTTAAGACTTAGTCTGACTTGTGTAGCAGTACCCATATGAATTTTGAATAATCATCATGCTGCATCAAATTGTGAAATTAATAAACAATTAATAATATGAAATTTCAAGCTATTGGATTTAATCAAGAATAAAAATATTTATTCAGTGAGTGTTCTTGTTAAAGGAGTTGCAATAAGCTATTATTTCGGAGTTTATCATCAGTATATTGTTTATCAATATCATTCATTAACTGTAGAAGCTTGTCATTAATTTAAAGATTTGCAATACGAATATAAGTTGTTTCCATATGCTCAACATGGGATCTAAATATATATATATATATATTAAGTATATATGCATTATAGAGCTTTATTATTTCATGTACACAGACATAAAAATACAAAATTGTTCAAATCGCACATAAATTTTATATTATAACGGGGTCTCTTTTTTTTCAGAGAACAATTGCAAAATAATGACTAGAAAAAACACACAACGGGAATTTTTTATGAGCTGTAAGAACACTTTTACAATATACAATTGAATAAGGACGAATTATTGAAAATGAAATATATTGAATTACATATATTTTATCACATTTCAAACTTAATTTGTAATAAGTTCATATAAGTCTTAAGTTCAAATAGGAATATTTTTAAGAATACAATATTTTTTTTAAATAAAAAGTGTGCCATATAAACTTGAATTTCATCTTTCTTAAAAATTCTTAAGACTTGAAGCAGCAAAAGTAGTTTTAAAATATATTTAAGCAAACCATTGGAAAAATAATTTTGAACTAACACAAAGTAAAAATGTTATTACCTAATCACAGCTTTAATAGACTTATTACAGTTTTTATGTTAAAGAAAAAAAAAAAGGAATTGTATATAAATATAATCATAATTCATAAATATTCCTCATCCAAATATCCCGTAAGTTATGTATGTAAAAAATTTTTTTCTGTAGATTCTTACGTAGATACTAAGCAAGGAATTATATCTAAACCTTAATTTATATTACTTAATTATACGTAATATGAAAATAGTATAAAAGAATTCAAATTAACCCCTTAACTGGCGATTAAAAGTTAGGTGATCCATTGCCCAGTACCACAGTTTTTTTAAATAGGGGAGCGTATGCGGTGTATTGGGGGAAAAGTCACAAATAAACAAATTTTTCTCTCATTATTTCAGAGAAAAATTTGCAGACACAGTCAAGGACGGATTATCGCACACTGTCAAGGTCATTTTATTGTGTTCCACACTCTTCGAAATAGTTTTATTATCGCAGCGCAAAGAAAATAATAGTATTTCGAAAGGACGTATATATACGTCCTAGGCACTCAACGCACCAGTTGAGTGAGACGTATATACACGCCGGTGGCAGTTAAGTGTTTAAGTAAGTAAAATAATGTTAGAAAATGGTATGCGAATTCTGAAAATTTCAAAAAATGAAATTAAAGAGCATTTTGAAGCACAATCAAAATATATATAATAAAAGATTTCAAAAACTTTTCTTAGAGTGTCTATTACTTTCTTCGTACATTTAAACGTAAGAGGCGAAGAAATCCTAAAGCATATGTCTATGCTTCGGACAAAGCCGTATATTTCAGAATACAATTTAGATGCTTCTGACTTAACTTTTCTAAAAATATATTCCGTTTCATTTTAAAATATTAAAATATACTCAAAAAATTTTCTAGTGTTATACAAAACATCAATCCATACATACGATTGAAGAAGCCGACAACCAGAGAGTAAACCAGCCCCTTATTTTTACCCAACTTTATCTCGTGGCCAACATGAAAACGGTCCCAAAGGCATTCGGAAAGTATAAGTAATATATGATTCGAAAGACACATACGTTTTTTCCCTAAGAAGAAAACAGTGTAGGAACAAAACTTTTCTCTTCTATGCGTCACACGTGTAACATATATATTTTACTTTTAAAACGTACCATCTGGACAGCGTTTCTCTCTGCATGGTAAAGAAAACTCACCAAACCTTATATTTTCATCTCAGATATAAAACATTTCCTTACACACATGTCAAGTTGGGCAAAACGCTTCTTGTTTTTTTACTTGGAACCAAGCCCAGATTTTGAAATGAAATACTGTACGGTGATGTTTTTTTTTTTCATTCCTTGGCTTAAGTTTAAGAGCTGAAAGGCAAAGCAAATATATATGTGTTTTCTTTTATCTCGGATTATTTTATAAATTTTTGATCTCCTTTTTTCATTTTTCGCTGTGCGATAGGTGTATTTATCAGAAGAAGAAGATGCTTTGGTAAAATACCTCAAAGGCATTTTTTGTTGTTCAGCGAAGTGTAAATTATTCTTGGATAGCCATTGTTTGCGAACGTGTACCTTTCTGCTTTATTTTTTTATGTGAAATACATCCGAATGGTTTAAAATTGATTATATATTTTATAAGAACACAAAAAATACGTATAATTCAAATGTATGGAAAAAGAAAAAAAAAATAATAATTAAATGATTTCTCAGATTCGCAAATATTTTATTGCTACCATTTATAATCTAAAATTGAAACAATTGTCTACAAACCAAACCGAATCGTTTACTTTTTTTATTTAAGATGAAAAAAAATCTGAGTTAAAACTAAATCATTTTTGCATGATAGAAAAGTACAATTTTATGGATATTTATAAATAATTAATTTAAAGAAATTTGTATTGCCGTAAAAACAGGCGTATAATGCACACTTTTAACATAAAAAAAGAGATTGAAATTTAGGACTGCGTGTTATACACCGAGTATAAAAATGTTAGCTTAAAAAGTTTTTTAAAAAAAGAGACAAACACAAGAAAAATTCATTTCCAGATAGATCGAAAAATGTTTATATGAAAGAAATGTGACATATCTTATGATATTAAAAAGTTATGATTCTTAAAGTATACTATTTTTTTTTTCAAAATCACGGGCTAATATTTCGAATAAATGCTTTAAACACATATGAGAATTGTACAAGTACATTTCGTGTTCCTTTGTAAAAAAGCGGGTGCTCGTTATACGGCAAATATACCTAAAAATTAAAAACTGCAGCTTGAGTGAGTGAGTGAATATTAAAGTCACACTGTTAAGCTACACGAGTGCTTTTGGCGACGAACCTCGTAATTTTGAACCATGGTCTAGTAACGAGGGCGACACCTGAGCTGGCACTCCCTCTCCTAACTACCACACCAACGGGAGGACATTTGAGCTCTCGACAGATTTAACGTGCATCGCTCCAGTAAATGGTGGGTCTTTAGGGATATTGGGCTCGGACATAACACGCCAGCCAAGATCCGATGTCTCGACCAATGAGCGACCGCGGCCAATAAAAACTGCAGCTTTTGAAAATATGGAAACACCGGATTTTATGAATAATTTAAACTTTATAAAATATTCATATTCACAAAAATTATGGTGTTTATGTATATATTTAGAAATTATTTTATGCTTAAAACTATTTTAAAAATCTTTACTATATATCCCTATTATATATTTCATTGGATTGGAAGTTGAAGAGTTAAGTATAAGTCCTCTTAAATTTGTTTTTCAATTCCTACTATTAGTTTACAACCTCTATTTATTTATTTATTTATCTTGGTGGAATTTTCAATCGTTAATAAAATACATTTTAAAGCACTCAGTTCAGCTGAAATTTTAGATACATGATTATTTTGGATGACAATACAGTAATTTAATTATAATTAGCAAAAATTAAATGATTAAAACTAATTATTTAAAGAATTATGAATATAGCCTCGTTGGTATCATTTTTGGCGTCTTAGCCACCCTTTTGGTGACTTGTGTCAAAACTTGAAAAGGTTTTTTTTCTCACGTTTTAAAGCATTCAGTTAAACTGAAATTTTATAGACACGATTGTTTTAGATGACAATACGATACTTTAATGATAATTTATAAAAATTAATTACCACTTAATGTTGCGATTCTGTCCTATGTATATACATATTTATATTAATTGTAACTATTAATAAATGTAACTAAAATAATTTTTTTCTTTGTCTAAGTAGGAATTGACTTATTTTTTTTTATATTACTTGTTAAATATTATTTTTTCTGGATTATAGATGAAACTCTTAACGCATACAGTTCCTTTTGAAGCAATATTCTTATGTGAGGAAGATCTTATAAAAATCTAGCATGATTACTAAATAAATATTTTCTCCTCCAATACATGAAAAGACTTTATTAGGAAGATTTACAAATAGCTATTGAAAATTAAAATATTATTAGTTCATGTTATTATAATCTTTGAATAAATTTGTTCGGAGCACTTTCGAATTTTTTTTTTTCTGTAAGCAGTTTTGTTTTTCGCGAAGTCCTTTTCAGTAAAATTTTATTTTCAGTATATTTCTGATGAATGATTTTCGGAAAGAAAGAAAATCGTTATATTTGAATGTAATTCACAAAATTATAGCACTTGGAGTTTTCAAAACCATTAAAAACACATTACTCTCTATGAACTAATATTCTACTGAATAAAAATATCAGTGAAAAATTTTGGTTGGGAAATTAGAAAATTATTGCTTTGATAAAGTAGAGAGCAAAAATTTAAAAAAAGGAAAGTGTCGATAATAAGAATACATATTTCATAAAATTCACGGATACTTGTCATAAAAAGATGACTACATTTTTTTTAGTTTTTGAATTCATATGTTAGAGAAAATTGGTGAGAGCAGTTGCTTTACTTATTAAGAGAAAAATATATCTTACATTCACAATAATTGACCTTATGATCGTTTTGAAAGATAGAAATGAGAAATATTGCTGTGGATAAGAGTTGTCAAATCTCAGAAAGTAAACATTAAAAACTTTTATTACTTTTGTATTTGGTAATTTTACACATATATAATTATCGAATTTCGGATTGAATTACTTATTGACTGTACCATAATTTTTTTCTCGCACTCTTGTAGAACTATATCATATTTAAAAAAAATGCATCCTTAAGTATGGATTATTCTTCCCCTGCTACACCTGTTAGAATAATGAAACATTTATTTGTTCTTTTTAGTCAATTCTACAGATGCTTAACACTTTCACATTAGACTTTATGTGGAATATATTATTTATCTACACACACACCCAGTTAAAAACCCCGAACATTACATTATACCAAAATATACCTTTTACAAGCAACTTCTTACCAAAATATAATTTTTAAAATCAAATTCCTACCAAAATATACCTTTTTCCAGCAACTTCTTACCAAAATATACCTTTTATCAACTTTAAACTAACATTTACACCAAAATATACATTATTTGGATTTAGGTTCCAAAATCATATAGTCTACGCTATAGTTTTAATCAGAAATTTAAGAGAATGAAAATGATTATGGCATATTAACCCCTTGCGTCCCATACTGCGCTTTCTAGCACGTATTTGTATAGTTTTTAACTATAGAGAAGCATTTATGCACATTCAAAAACATTTTTCCTTCAGAAAATTAACAAATTTTGTATATGGTGTAATTTAATTAATTCTTTGCTTACCAGATTTGGCTTTCTAGTGCACATACGAATACCAGATTTCCGGGGATACTCACCTTGATGTTATGACTCACATATCCTTTTTCCTTTTGACGCTGACTAAAACGCACGTTCGTTCGTGCTTCGTTTAGCTTTCTTAAGTTTGTATAACTATTTTTGTTATTTATTTTTCTTTTTTCAGTTCCTACTAGTAGCTGATACTCTCTATTTATTTATTTATCTTGGTGGAATTTTCAAACGTTAATGAAATACATTTTACAGCGCTCAATTGAGCTGAAATTTTATGTACATGATTATTTTGGATAACAATACAAAAATTTATATTAATATTAATAAAAATTAATTGATTAAAACTAATTATTCAAAGAATTGCAAATACAGCCACGTTGGCATCATTTTTGGCGACTTAGCGACCATTTTGGTGACTTGTGTCAAAACTTGAAAATGTTTTTTTCCCTCACTTTTTAAAACATTCAGTTGAACTGAAATTTTATAGACACGATTGTTTTGTATGACAATACGATACTTTAATGATAATTAATAAAAATTAATTACCACTTAATGTTGTGATTCTGTCATATGTATATACATATTTATATTAATTGTAACTAAAAAGTAGCTTAAGTAAAATTTTCTTTGCTGATCTATGTAGGAATTGACTTGAAAAAAAATTTTTTACTACTTATGACACCATCGTTGGATTTCAATAAGTGATACTAAATGAGAATATTTATAGGAAATCGATGAATCCACGACATTGTCCTAGATGCAGATTTATCTATTTGTGATGAAGGATATGAATAATTGGTACTTTTGTAATTTTATACAATCCCAATACATGAAATCTTCCTTGTAATGTTTCCTGTGCTGAGATTATACTGGCTGTACACCTAAATACATGTATACCCATGAGGTTACAATGAAATTATGCTCTATACATAGTATGTAGCCACTAGTGGCTACATGGTACGCAAGAGCATTCATTTGCTTCAAAAGAACTGGTGAAAATAATGTTTTCATAAGTTCAGTTTAACAGTGTAATAAAATGCATGGTATTTAGTGATTTATAACATGATTAAAATAATTTAGCTTAAAACATTTTAATTAAAATTTGAATGTTAAATTATGGAAAACATTTTTTACTATAAATTTAACGTTTTCACCATATTTCACAGTTAATATTTTTATAATTACAACATGATTAATTTCCAATACTTTTATAATCTTGATTACGAAACTGTTATTTTGGATAAATTCGTTAATACAGCGTTTCTCAAACTGTGGGGTGCTTCCCCTTGGGGGCGTGAGAACTCTACGAGGGGGGCGCGAGCATACTGAAAAGTCGAAACCAAATGATTATTTCAAAAAATTATTGATTTACTAAAAGTAAACAAACAAAATACATTCTGACATAATAAAAAATAAAATACACGTTTACACAGATATATTACACTTATAAACATATGAGTGCTACACAATGTGTTTTATAATTAAGTTAACAATTCTAGGTTAAGAACGAGTTTAATAATTACCAGTGACCCCATGGTCTTACCATGTATAAAATTATATAAAAAAATCATATTTATCTTGATAATTTGTTTGGTTTATAATAAATCCCTTATTTGCCGATTAAAGGTTACGCGATTCGTAACCCAATGCCAACCTTTTTCCACGTAGGCCCGCGTGTGTGATGTATTGGGGTAAGGGGTAAGGAATAAAGAAGCAAAAATAATCTGAAATAAATGAATCCTTTACAAACATTTTTAAGGTCCTTTTATTGCATTCCAAAGCCTTCGGAATAATTTTATGGATAGCAGTGCACAGAAAACATCGTACTTCGGGAAGACGTATATATACGTCAGGAGAAATTAACGCTTTGGCTGAGTGAAACATTTATATACTCCGGTGGTACTCTTAAGAGGTTAAAGTAGTGTCACAGTTTTAGCTTCAAAGTATAGTATTATTGATACATTGTTATTGTATGAGGAGGGTGATACGATGAAAATTATGATTGAATATTGGGTCACGAGTACTAAAACTTTGAGAAACACTGAATTAATATATATATTTAGAGCATTATGCCGAGAGTTAATTATATTCTACTCAGAAGGAGATATATGTTTCCCCGTACAACTTACTCGCAGAATTAATTACAAATTCATATACTGCTTAGAAATTCTATAGCTTTTCGAAAGCACCCGCAACCGTCTCCTATCTCATTCTTTTTTTCTTTTTTTCATTTCACTTCAAATCTAAAAAAACCCGTAGTTGAAATCGCAAATGTGTGAATGAAATAAAAATTGAAGGATCTGTGTTATGATAAAAATTCGAATTGTAGTTTTGTTATATTTCAAAATTATTAAACTAAATAAATAATCAGCCTGATGAATAATCTGAATGAATAATAGTTAGGAAGTGTCAAAATTATATTTCTGAGTAAAAATGGAAAGAATATCTCATTATTTTTCGGTATATCTTATTAGTTTAAAAAACTACAAATTTTAGGAGATTTAAATACTCTCTTGGGTAGAACTTATCCGAAACACACTACAACGTTTCAAATCCAGTTAAAATATTTTGGAATGCATTGGTGTTCTAAATTAAGAGAATGTTCACTCTTTGATTAACTATCTCCCAAGAAAAGAACTAAAGGAGCAATCACTCTAATATTCTTCATAATACAATGTATTTAATTTATAAATTTTTAAGATTTTACTGGTTCTTCATCTTTGCCAAAATAATTAAGAAACATCAATTTAACTTAAGATAAATATTTTATTCAACAACTAAAACTTTCACAGAATTTCACTTTCCTCTGAATCACATCATCTCAGAAATATATAAGCATATTAACAACACCGGAACATAAGATATCAGGAGGGAATATATATTTTACGAATGGTATTAGTTTTCATTACCAGAGATAGCAAGAGCGAGCCCTATTTTAAATAATTTCAGATCGAATTCTCAATGAACAAGCACCATATTGTTGTCTAAAGCCGCTAAAAGACTTTGCTCTCTCGATACAGATCAGATTATCACGCCAAAAGCAATGGCCGTGCACAAATAATTACGTTTTGGCGACGTACCGTGGTAGGACTGGCAAAAGCTTTTCTAATTACATCCAAAATACCATATCTACATTTCGCTCAGTTTGAGGCATTGGGCGTAACGGTAAATATTTGGAACCTGCATTTAAGTTTCGTTTATAACAATGGCGAGGTAACTGATTATTGTGCAATCGAATGATATGTTCTGTTTCCTGTTGGAACTTCGGGATTCTCTGCTAATTGGGCTAGTAGACCGAAAGATGATGGCGTACCATTGTGTAACGAGGTTGGAAGATGATTACTTTTAACAATGACAGTTCCGCAATGTATTTATCACAATAAATGTTGAGCTGATATAAATTGGCATTTCAATGTTTGTGTGGTTGGAACCTTTTTTTTTTAAAAAAATGAGTAAATCTGTTTTATGGTTTAAAAATAAATCTATGTAAAATAATAACGAATTTGTTGCACGATAACTATCACATGGAATATTTTTTAAAGAGAATATGAAGTTCCTAATGAGAAAAATATATTATTAGTTTATTTATTTCATGCTTCTTCAACAAAATTATTCATAAATGCAAAAGAAATCAGCATGGTAAATAAAATAAACAAGTAATATAACAAAAATGTTTTTAAGTCAATTCCTACTTAGATCAACAAAGGAAAATTTTATTTTTTAGCTACTTTTTATTAAATAGTTTAAATTAATATAAATATGTATATACATAAGACAGAATCACAACATTAAGTGGTAATTAATTTTTATTAATTATCTTTAAAGTATCGTATTCTCATCCAAAACAATCGTGTATATAAAATTTCAGTTCAACTGAATGCTTTAAAATCGGAGAAAAAAAGCATTTTTAAATTTTGACACAAGTCGCCAAAAATGATGCCAACTTGTCTCTTTTTGTAATTCTTTAAATAATTAGTTTTAATCAATTAGTTTTCATTAATTATAATTAAATTATTGTACTGCCATCCAAAATAATCATTCATATACAATTTCAGCTCAATTGAGCGCTTTAAAATGTATTTTATTAACGATTGAAAATTTCACCAAGATAAATAAATAAATATATACAGAGTGTGAGTTAATAGTAGAGAGGAATTGAAAAAGAATTTGAAAAAAGCACGTATCCGAAATTAAAATTATAAGTACATTTCTGATTCAGCATTGATATTTACTGCAAATTTATTTTGCATTAATTATATATAGCTGTAGAATGAAAAATTATATTACAATTTCCTATGTGGAAATCTAATGAATTCCTTTAATTTTTTTTATTAGATTCGTACTCTAAAGGGCAATACGAAGTTTACTTGTGACGGATCTAGAGTGAGTACTTACCACGGTGCATATCTTATGGAAGCTATTTAAAATATTTATTGTTTTATTTATATTTTAAAATAGTTCTTTTTATCTATTAAATGTGCCGCCTTTCTGGTATAGTGGTTAGCAACGCTGACTACAGTGCCGTAAAGCTCGGGTTTGGATCCCCGGAGAAGACTTGGATGTTTGTACAGTAGAGTGTCGTTTATCCGAATCAATTGGGACCAGACATCGTTCGCATACGCTAATGTTCGGATAACTGAAAACCGAATGCGATCCTTGCAGTATATGAAACCGGACATTATACTTATATTGAAAATCCTCACATGCGGGAAACGTACTTGAAGAAAGAGCAAAATAGGTGCAAAACGTCGCAAATTTACCTTTATTGTGGAAAATAATCACTTATTTTTTGCTTTACCATTGTACACCTTCGTTTTTCAGCTGCAAGGTCTCTGAAAAAACTGGTTCGGATATTTGTCGCTCCGGATAATAAACGTTCGGATAAATGAGGTTCATCTCTAAATGAAAATTACCTTTGTGGCATGGGGGGTACTCTAAATAGCAGTCCAAGCCGCAAGTCCTCTCGTGAGGTCGGTAAGAGGGAAAGAGAGGTAGAAAGCCCCTTATATTCTCAGCTTGTTCTTTCTCTAAATTGGGGTGAGATCGAGCTAAAAAATCGCACTGTCACCTGTATAGGGCTTAAGGCTACGACCAACGACAGACATACACCTAGAAGTTCAACCTGTCTCAGGCTCTGACAACTTTTCTTCCTTTTCAACATATATTAAATTTAATATATATTCCTTATCATATAAAGAAAACTAAGTTAGGATTTCAATTAAAGTTATTGTATTTCCACTGATGATTTCCTCTATTTTTAAGTATATTCGCCAATGCAGTATTATAAAAAAAATATATGTGATTATGTTTAATTTCATTGGTTTTTTAAATAATATATACATTGACTCATTGTATATATTAGATACAAATATATTTTCTGTCTACATTTGAGTTCTTAAAGTAAATAAAATTAAAAGTGGGCGATTTTGATTTTTACATTATTACAGTAAAGTATTTGTAAAATTTCCTTTGATTTTAAGTACAGAAAAAATAAAGCGGAAAATCAATGACTCACAAGTAAAGGAATCACATTTTATCTAAAAACGATATAAATTCCCTTTCTAGGAGAAAATACATACATTAAAGAATTGAGATGACAGAAATCGCTTGAAAGTTTTCTCTCACAGACAATTTGCTTTTAAAAGACTTTAATTTACAACAGAATTTATAAATTCAAAAATGAAGTACAAAATCTTTAATATATTTATCTTACGAAATATATAAGTCATGCTTATTATTTGTTCAATTACATAATTTTCAGATTCCTTTGAAATATATTATTCATTTGTTTACTTTCCAGAAACCATTATGTACCGTGCTCAACGTACTGAAACAGACTGCACAAAAGTCTTTTCGAAACCGGAAAATCGAAACTACTCTTTCAAAATGCTCGAATACATATTATAAAGCATGCATAAAGTCGGTTAATCACCAGAGCAAGGGAACTCAAAGCCTTTTCATCATTCCTTAACGTTAATTTCTGTTCTGAAAGCTAGTTCTTAATGTTTTACATAGCAAATCAAATCACTGGAGCGAACACAAGTACACTTGGAATCTTTGGAATTAGTAATTTTCGGCATCTGAAATTATCTTAATTTAGTTTCCCTTTGTGTACGGTCAATGAGTGCACCATCATTGATTGGTTAGATTTTTCCTTAGTTCTTTTTTTCAGGATTTGCTTCGAACGATAATATGATTATGGGAATGCACGATAGAAAGAAATCTCCAAAGTACATATCAAATGAAGATTGTGTGATTTTCTCAAGATAACAAATATTATTCTTGAAATACTTTTAACTATTATTTTTAAAGAAATTTTTAATTAATATTCAAAATTCTGATTTAAAATAGATTACAGATAGATTCTGTACATGAAGTGTGAAGTAATTTTATGAAAATCTTATTCATATCGTATTTTTTATTATTTTTAAAATTCTTGGATTTTACTCAAAATTTATATATTTTTTTTATCTCGTACGTTATAAAATTTTTGTTGATGTATGGTTTCGGTTTATTATGTAAGTTTGAAATGTGATAAACTAACAACTATAATCATTATTTTTGTATCATTTCTTGTAAAAGAAATGTATTAAATAAAAAAAAAATATCCTGCCTTTTTTCGTAATATAAGTCAAATTAACATTGATATTGTTTTAATAATTCACATAGATTATACTAAACCTGAAAAAAATTTTTTTCATTTGTACAAATGCTGTTACAAAATAGCTTCTAAATTCTTTTATTCCATATTGAATGTAATTTTATCAAGGAATAATGTATACGAGTAATTTAAGATAAAAAAAATATTTTTTTAATTATTAAAATTCGGTACGCTACCTTTTTAAATCAGAAATACATACAATTGCCATTATTCAGTATATTTTATATTATTTGTATAATTTTATTTAATTATTAAACAATTTCTTAACGTGTTCAGTTAAGTGTTACTTCACGAAATGCTTAATTTGATTGATGTGGAATTACAATCTAATTAGTAGATTATTAATTATAGATGATATAATTTTACATTTTACAAAATATTTCGAGACAACTTCATAACTTTAATCCTACGCTACACATATTGTTCTATTGAGCAGTCTAAATTAATAGACATACCAACAGTTTGGAAAAAGAAACGAAAATTCTTGAAATTCTCCAATTTATCTTAACTCAATCTCCTTTTCTGACATTTGCTTGCAACTCTACACTAAAAGTTGACTACAAAACTCGAAATATTTTTTTTAGGTAGAAAAGTCCAAATTTTAACGAAGTGCATATAATTGTAGCATTTTTATCTACTTAAAAGAAACTCAAACTAGACACTTGAATTTCCTGACTTTCCTTTCCTTGATACTAAAACTTAAAGACTCATTTAGCACTCAAGAATACGACACGAAAACTCTGTAACATATTCTATAAGTATGTCACAGAAACTTATTGTAATCGCACACTTTGTCATTTTATATAAAAATTAGAGAAATTCAAGCTATTAATTTTAAATTTGTGCGTATTTTCTTAAATTCTAAGTTTCATAAATATTCTGAATAGTTACAAATGACTTTAAAACATGTATTTACTAAAATAAAAATGTCAAGGATATATAATATCTGTTGCTATAAGGGACCTTAATGAAATTAAGTAACTGCAATAATTTTAAAGAAATTATTCAGTATCTAAAAGGCAACAAAAAATCTATCTTTCCAGAATTTTATTTTATATAAAGTAGTTTTTAACTTTAAAAATATGATAAAATTCTTTTAAAATTTTGATGAAAGTAGCTCGCTTGGTAAGTTAGTTTACTTGCTGATCATGTTGTGACGTCTCTCGCGTCCTTCTTCTAACATAACTCCTAAGTTCTTTGACGACCACGATTAATGGCAAAACTTTTCCAACCCAATACCAAGAAGAGAAACGAATCGAATATGCAAATGAGATATACTTTAAAAGGATAGAAAGTTTGGTGAGATATAACGGCAAGCCTAGAGATAACTTAGTGTGGAATCGTTCGGAACAAGTGTTAGACGTCCTACAGCTCTGGAAGAAGGATACGATCATCGCAATTGAATATAATAAAGATTAAGAAAGCCTAAGTCTTCTCACCTACTATCATCATAATAGGAATTACTTCAACCTAGGAAGGAAGGTGACTTTATAAAAGGTAATATTTTGTATAGGAAGTTAGATTAGACAGTTAAATTATTATAATTAAGATAAGTGATCTAGTTGCGCGATCTGACTTGAATATAAGGTTTAATTATTGGCTCATTTTCACTTTAAGAAAGTTGTTATTTAGAATTAAGTAATTTAAGTTATTCTTAATAAAAGTTGTGTTAAGAATTACATAATGTCTCATCATTTAGATAATCCCACACCTCTAGCTTACGAGAATCACCCCAGACATAGTCATCACAGGATGACTATGTCTCAATGTTCTACAAGATAATCCTTTTTACAATGAAAGTTATTAAAATCAAGTCATAGCTTTACCATGATACGGATTAGCAAGAAATTGCTTAAATAATTAGTTGAAATTTAATCCTGCAAAATTGAATGAAATTATATTTTTTCCCCTTTTAAACTATTCATTTGTTTTCGAATTATCTTCTAGATTCAGTAGAAGAAATTAAGTATTTGGGACCGTGATAATAAGTGTTAGTTTATATTTTAAATAAATATGACAAGTTACATCAAGGATTAACTCATATTGCTTGTGACATTTATGGTATTAATTATAGTGTCAAAGCTCTTATCTAAATGTCAAACAATATGTATGGCTCTATAGAGCTTGGTTTCTTACTTTTAAGAGGATCTGTTCTAAGCTTTTTTCTGAGTATCCAGAGGCGAATTTCATTGCGTGTCATGTGTGGTTATCTTATAATTAGTTATGAATACGTTTTTATTATTTCTGGTTTCTTTTAACTCATATTCTTATCCTCAAAAATGTTGCGGCCAAATATTTGTTATTTGTGTCTAAGCTATTACTGGTTTGTGAAGCTCTGAGAAATCCTACATCTTTTAGATGGGACAGTCATTTGTACAAACAGATACTACAGCAAGATTGAAGAAGAGTTCCTAGCTGTCTTTTTAACAATAGGAGCAAAGTTAATAACTATTTTAGTTTAGTATTTGTAATTTTCCGCAATGGCATTAGAATTTAACATCATTAATTCGGAATAATTTATATAAATATATTGCTTTTATTGTTGAACTTTAAGCATTAACCATACTATCAAACGGATCAAGCATATTGAATACATTTCTAAAATTTAGTTTATTCATATCTTTTTTTTAGAATTTTTTTTTTGGAATTTTTTTTTTAGATTTTTTTTTTTTTTTTAAAATTTTTTTTAAAAAAATATTTCGCTTTCCAATACCGTCATTGTCAAGAGTCAAAAAGTGCAGAGAGCCTTAAAATTTTTAAAGACACCGTAGTCATTTTTTATTTTATACAAACTAGACTATTCAGAAAAAGAAAGAAGTACAAGTGTGCAACAAAGCATAGTATTGAAATTTAAGTTAATGTTTCCGAATCCTTTTAGAAAAGAAAAAGCCCACGAAAATGTCGTAACTCTCTAAAATAATCTGTAGACTCAATCAGCTTATTCTTTTCGGAATAAGATAATAACTTATAGGTTAACTTATAAATTAGAACTAACTAGTTTAGGTTTTAAGTTATGGTAATTTCTACTTATGGTAATGCTTAAGTATACCTAAACAGAATTAACCGGTACCATTTCAGTTTTGTAAATGTAATGCTGATAATGAATATCGTGTTGAATATCTTATGCTTTTTTGTTCAAATTTAAAGAAAGAATGAAATTGCATATTAATCAAACTGTATAAACTTTGTAATATGTTCTTTATTTTCTTTGTTTTAATTTATCTTTCCTCGTAATCTCAATTTGAAACTTAAGGTACAAGGGAATTAGTTTGTTTTCAGTAATAAAATATACATTTATATATTTGTGAACAAAACTGTATTGACAGTACATCAAATTATTTTATCGGTACTAACTATTTTATAGTTTATTAAAAATATTTTAAAGAAGTTAAAAAAGATTAATTTTTATGCTATTAATCTTGATCCGATGACAATAACTGTGATAACGCAAATTTTCCTTTGAAATAAAATACAACAAAAAGATCGTGTTATGTGGACAATGGTTTATGATAAAAAAAAATGATTTTTTTTTTCTTAAAGAAAATTAAAATCTTTTATTGGATGAATAACATACATATTTCTATTTAAGGAAATATAATAATAAATTATATTCAAATCAACAATAGTTGAATAATTTACTTCCTTGATCCTTAGAAAAACATTTTGATATCTAAATTTATATTTCAAGTGTGTTCATGTGAAAATACTTGAAACTCTGTAATTGTGTAATTGTGTAATTTTTGTTTTTGCTTACCTATATTTATTTACATTTATACTCGTACAAAAATATTAGAAAAAACAAGAAGGTAATGGACAAAAAAGTAATTAGTTTCCATTTTGAAAGAAGTTCAAAAGGGTCAGCCACGGGGAAAAAAAGTGTAACTTTAAGCGACCAGAGAAGAAAGTAGTACTAATGATCACAAAATGTCAATTTGAAATGTTTCTAGATAGAAATCCCAACCTTGTTAAAGGAGATGACAGCAGATGCCATTTTGAATGGCATGATGATTGACTGAAAGTTTCAATTAAAGTTGATTCAAGAAAATCATTAAAGAAAAGTAAAGGAAAAAAGTTTCAAGAAAAATAATTCTATGATTCCTCACCCTGAAGATAATATCTTAAAAAAATGTCTTATCAGTATATCTCAATTCTATTAATGAGGGAAGTAACGGAGATGGTATGGATTAATTTTACTGAATGAATACTGTTTCTGCCTTTTTTGTAAATATGAGCAGTTACATAATTGAGAGCGTATACTCGGCTGACCACCAAAACACATATCAAAATATAGCGTCAATTTATAAATAAAATATAAAAATGCTTATAATGAGCCTTTAAAATCTGTCAAAGTGTTTTCGAGTAATTAAATTACAAAGCTCTTGTATCTCTGACTCTTGTAAAGGGAAATATATTTTTAAAAAAAATTTGAAAAACATTTTGGCGTCACACAAGGCTCTCCGAGAAATTAATGAAAATTTCGTTGGGAAAGTATATATCACCAACTTTTTTTTTTATTTTTTCAGAAGAATATATTTATATTTTCAGAAATATTAATCTTTTCTGCCGAATAATTATTTATTATATCAACAATTTGTTGTTCACACAAATAATCGCATCAAAACATAGTTTCGATAAGTTTTAAATTAAATAGCTGTTTGTGCTATTTTTTTGTCAATAATTTAAAACAAAATATAAAGGCAATTTATATTTAAGACAATTTTTTAAGACAATTTACTCCTTAAATATGAATAAATTTTAAAAAATTGATTTAAAAAAAGAACACAATTTTTGCAGCAAAATAAAATTGTTTTATAAGTCACAACTATAACTTTTAAGTTTCTTTTTTTACAAAAAAAATTAATTTTTTGCTTTAGAAGAAAGTTGTATGCATTTAATGAATTTATATAATGCAAATACACAAATTTCATTAATAGCTTATTGGAAGACTATTTGGATTTATTAAAACTTTATTTTCTTAATTAAAAATTATTCGAATATTAATGAAGTAAAAAACATTTCATATTTTGTTGATCTTATTATTAACATATAAAATACACTTACTTTTGAGGTAATTTAAAATTCCTTAAATCACAAGTGCTTCTCTAAGTGTTTTAATATGCTAACGCAGACATTTAGGAAGTTAATTAGAGTTAATTAGTTAATCTGTCGTAATTGTGTAATTATGCTAATGACTTGTGTATACAAACATCCAGGTGACGTTTTTAATTAACGTTAAGCAAACGATAATAAATAAAAGCAATTCATTTAAAAGAAATTTTTTTTCTTAAGATTTTATGACCATTGTTTGTATAAATAAGGCGAACTGCTTAATTATACTAATGATTACATATTAAGAATGATTTTGTGCTCGATATGAATTGAAATACAACATAATATGGATACTTTTTATTCACAAAAGGAAATTGCAAATTTATGCACAAGTCTATTCCTTATAGTTCATATTTTTAACAAAAAATATCAATGCCTATACTTTATATACGATGATAAAGAAGGAAAAAAATTAAAAAAGCGATAGATATTTATGAAGTGCATGATAGGCAAAAGCAATTATGTATTTTAATTGTTCAACGTAAAATTAAACATTCCAATTTTATTAATTTGCTTACAACTCAATAATTTTAAATTCAAATGACGTTAGCATTTGTTTTCACATTTTTTATGGTTATTTAAGTATGAACGCAAACTTAGTATCATATTTTGATTACTTTAGGTTTTTTAATTTGTATTCAAATATTACGACTATTATGATTTGTTTTATTACCTTGAAGAGAGTTTCGTTCATTAATATTCACTTTTAAATAATCAAAGGTAATTCAAAAATGTCATAATTAAATGAAAAATAAATGCATGTAATTTTAAGGTTTTAAGAAAGTGCATTAGTTATAAATTAATTGCTTTTACTTTTAAGCTCGAAGTTTTTTAACTTTATTAACTTCCCATTAGCGTCGATATTTTCATTACCAAGAAAAATAACATGAAATAAAATAAGTTCTAAGGACAACATATGAAAAAAAATAACAATACAATTCAAAGATATTTAATAGTACAGTAATTTTATCCGGAATACATATAAATAAAAAGTAAGAAAAAACAACATTCAAACTAAACAGGCAGCACAAAATTGTAAATATCTTTTAGAATTGATGATTTTACCAGACAGAGAACTAGTGCATTGTTCCCTCCATAATATGTGGTAATGTTGAGGTTTAATTGCAACTGCAGTTCTCCAAACTCGTTTAAAGTCCATCCCTAACACTGCAGGAAGATAAATCTAATAGTACCCAAGAAGAAATGTATCAGCTTTCAATCCATGTTCTTGATCTAAGTCCATCATTTGTGCTCTAGGAATGGACACACAAGATGTCGTATAAGTGCTTGCTTTGAGACAAAATTCGACTCCATTGGAAGACAAAATTCTAAACGAGATTTTTTTTTTATCATGAAATATTCCTTGGTTGCTTCTTTATCACACATTTCAAAAGTGTTAAATAGTGCAACTCATTACTCTAGTTAACATATTCACAAAAATGCTGGGCTATACATATAAGTTGAAAAATAAAAATAACGATATATATTTGGCGTCCTTGTCATTATTTTTGACTAATTTACCGTAAGCAGAAAAAGTGTTTTTGTGAATACTATTAGAAATCGTAATGATATTAATCATTCGGCAGTGTCATAAATATTCAGAACATATTAAATTACAAAAAAAAAATGATAAAAGTATTTACGTGTTATATTCTTTAGAGACACAATAAATTTTTTAAGGAATTTCAAGAATGAAATTATTACGTTAATATTTCCTCAGTTAAAATTATAATAGTTTTATAAGTAGTATATAACATTATATATTATATATTATTTATGAAGAAATCATAGATGGGTAAAAAAGTGCAGCTTCTGTGATCACCAAAGTCTCGACATTCTCGAAGTTATTAGAAACATTCCTGATGATGTATTTTTTTATATATACTGATGGCAGCAGGAATGAACACTCTCGTTCTGGGAGTGGTATTTACATTAAGTCCCATAACTATTCCAGTTACACTAAACTTAGAAGCTCTGATGGTTGTTCTGTCTTCCGCAGTGGACTCATTGCTATTGATATAGACCTTAAAAAGGGGCTCTAAATTCCTAGTTCGAACTCCATTTGGATATTATCTGACAGTTGTAGTGCCATCTAACATCTTTCTAACTGGCATAAAGTGGGTGAAAACATAGGAATGGCTATTTTAAGGTAACTAAAACGTCTTTCATCTTCTTGCGAGATCTATCTACAATGGATTCCTTCGCACATTAGCATCGCGGGCAATGAGATTGCTGACGTCCTAGCAAAAGATGGCGCAGCTTAATCTACTGTGAACTCATCCCCTCTCACCTATTCAGAACTGCACTCCACAACATCAACAACAATCAACAGTTCATACTGCTCATCACTGGTATGAAGCTAAATACCCTGATGGTTCTCTTTCCCTTCAATGCAGGCAGGAACAAACTATTCTAACTCGTTTTTGGAGTGACCTCCTCCAAACTTTGACTTTTAAGGATGGAAACAAAGTTTTTCTGATATGTGTTAAGTGTTTGGCCTGCCAGGAATCTCCAGAACACATTCTTGACTGCCTGGAGCTTTCAATACAAGATCTTTATGAGGACCCTCTAACGGTGGTGAACCTTTTGAGAGTGAATGAGAACATAAACTCTTGGTCTAGCTTGGCTAGACATGGAGTTGAGCAACAACAGCAACATTATTTATGAAAATATTAAAATCTTAAAATCTCTTTTCTTTCTCAAATTCTCAAGTTTTTGTTTACCGTTTATAATCATATTGTAAGCCTCGAAAACTCTTCAAACTGCAGCGTGATTCGTAAGCCTTGATTGAGCTATAAAATATTTAAGAATGGATTCCATTTAAAATTGTCTGACAAATGTTGAAATTTAACTTAGTCCTAATGGATGCAATAGATTATTTCTCTTATGTTTCACAGGTACGTGAAGGTACATAAAATACTGTCTTACAGGTGGTACCATTTGAGTTATTTTTTTATTTTTATTTTAACCTTTTCCCGGCTTCTCCCATGCCGAGCTTGGACATTTACACTGTATAATCTTTCCAGGATTAATTCACGAATTGTGTGTTTTTATGGCTTAAAATAATTGAAAAGTACCAATCGGTAGAATTTTCTACGAAAAAAGCACGTTAATCAATTTCATAATCATTTCGTAAATGCTAAAGATTTAAATAAAATCTGTACTTCAAGACAAAAGCTAGTTATTATGAGCTATATATTTATGGTTTAAGTGGATTGACTCCAAAGTCTGATGATTTCTGCCACACAGAGAGCCAACTTTACAGGTAAATTACTCGTTTATTTAAATAGATTTTTTTTTACATTTATTATTAGGTAATTTTGCATGCAAATGATGCTTTTATGTTTATAAGATATGATTTGAAATTATGCATTAAAAATTTACATTTTTTATCCATATTCTAGAAATAAAATGATCCTGGAAGGGGTTAAGCGGAAATAAATAATGTTAAGGCGATAGATTTTAAATTATCAAGTTATTACCACTTCTTTCATATCCCAAAATCATTGGTGTAATAAAAGAATAATTTGTAACAATATACTAGCAAAGTACGGCTTCATAAATAATGCCATATTTTAAATTTTTAAACAAATGAGTGAACTATGGTTTTACCATAATTAAATGGTTAACCATTATCCATTGTAGTTCAACCATCTCCTTGAATTTTGGCTGTGCTCATAACATGGTTTTACTTCTTAAGGATTATGCATTTATCTATCAGAGTAATATATATTAATAATTTCAATAGCATGTGATTGAATTTTTTAATTAATTACCTTTTGGGAATTTTCTTTGTATAACTATTACACCACTTGCCACCTTTTACTAAAAGATTTCTTATATAGTATCATATGGCTCATATTTCCAAAATAGTATATACTTAACAAAAGATTTATATTCTACAACCTATATTAATATATATACTTGTCACATTCATCTAATCTTGTATTCTTGATATAAATATTCGCATGAAGAATTCTAGCTGCACAACTTTAAGATTTTCTTAGCAACTTTGTAAATATTTAGCATACTTTTCTCTTTCTCTCTTAACACTAGAAAGACTGAAACTTAGTATATACATATATTGCCCAAAATCAATCAAATTAACTGAATTGTGAAAGAATAACTAATTTGTAAATAAATTTATTTAAAAATAATTTTTAATATTATTTTAATATTATTTAAAGTTATATAACATGTCATTAGTAAATATTAACATTAAAAGAAATTTACTTCAATCTGAAAACAAATATACTCTTAGTCTAAGAAATTGTGCCATTATAAACACCATTGTTTTTCTAATTGAAATTAAAAAGCAGTCAAAATGAATTCCTTGGGCAATCTAGTGTTAATAATTATATAAAGCGATGTGTATATGTTTTTCAGGAAAAATTGATATTCTATAGCTTTACTATCATATTTTTATTGATTGTATGTATGAAAAGTAAATTTTTTACCATCATTCTAAATAAAATAATAACTCGCTCAAATCAATAATCTAGAACTTTGAAAATCAAACATTTCTCAATTTTCAATCTCATCTTTAGTTATAACTATTCTTCTTAAATACCCTATCTTGATGCCTAAAAGTTCTGATACAACCATGAAGTACGATGTCTTCTAAAAGTGATTTTATTTTTATTTTTGTTATCTTGTGCTAAAAGCTTGCATTTGTAGTTCATCCATCTTCCAGCAAGAGAAAGGCCCTTTAGGTTTCTACTAGGAACAGCTATTTTAGTTTCAGCTTTCCCCCAATTTGTTTTCGCTGAATCATCGATAAGTACGAAGAAATAGATTTTATGTCCGATAATTGATCCAATTACTTCAAATTTATCTAATGTCTCTTTAAGGATACAAAAAAATAATGAAAATATGACTACTTTCTGGATATAATTATTTACGTGAGAAAAAAAATATAATTCAGTTTTAGTATATGAATTGCCAATACGGATTACGTTGGATAATTTAGTAGAGTGATAGACAATTTTGTGTAATTAGAAAGCAAAATACCATATCAATACTACTCTAGTCTGCAAGAACTTAAAACAATTTTTTCCCAATTACAGCACAAATTTTCCAAATGTGCCGTAATTTGGATCAAATCGGAGAAAAACTCAACTGGGTGACATGAAATTTAAACAAAAGAAACTCAATCTAGCACTTAAAGGTTAATGAAAGGATAAATAACTAAACTCAATGTTCATCTCAGTTTTCATGACTTTGGACACTGAGGTACACGAGCAGATGTTATGGTCAGGTAGTCAGTCTGACGTGAATTTCCCAGTGTTTAGTTCCCAAGCAAGGTTGGTGTTCATTTATCGCCCCACTGCAGGAGTAAGAGTCTGAGATGACCTTGCCCAACTCGCGGTTTGAACCTTGGACCTGTGACGTGGAAGTGTGATGCACGACTGCTCAGTCACTGGGCTTCGAAGAAAGCATAGTACCTGAAAAATGAATGGTATACATACTATGGAACAAAACAGAAAAAGTACTTTTTTTTTAGAGAGAAAGATGTTAGTAAAAGAAAACTTTCTTTGGTCATGAGAATGAACAACTATTCAAAGTTCCTTAGTTAGGGATATGACCTCCTATAATTTCAATAGTTGCTTGACACCATCTGTTCTTAATCAATACCAAATTAATCCGCAGTTTTTGAGTAAACAGTAGTCACTTTTCAAGAAGCCTCTACTTCAGCTTACTGGTGTTCTTCGAAGTAAATGCTCTTTCTAACAAATATATTTCCAGACTCGAGAGATTTAAGGTATCCGACTACGTTCGGAACCGTGATTTTGCAAAAGCGCATAAATAGATAATTTCCATGATATTTAGTGTCACTTAGATTAGAACTTATGTATAAAATTGTTTTAAGGACATTTTGATAAAAAAATAATTTAAATACAATATTTTGGCAAAAAATTAACTTAGAATAATCTTTTTTTAAAATGGTCTCCTTTTGTGAAAAATGCTTCTATTCGAATAATATTTTGTCTGTATATAGCTCAGACCTCTTTACAGAGGCTCAACTAGAATTTTTGAAATATATAACTTAGAAGTGGATTTGTTCATATTTTATGACAAAAGAGGGGAACAATTTTAAGAAAAAAACCCGCCAATAATTATTTCAATTGGTGGTAATTCTGAAAATAATATGAATTTTTCAAAATTTCTAGTTGAGCCTCTGTAGAGAGGTCTGAGCTATATACAGGCAAAATATTATAATAATAGAAACAATTTTTACAAAAGGAGAACATTTTGAAAAAAGATTATTCCAAGTTAATTTTTTGCCAAAATATTGTATTTAAATCATTTTTTTTTGTCAAAATGTCCTTAAAACTATTTTATGCATGTATTATAATCTGAGTGACACTAAATATGATGAAAATTATCCATTTATGCGCTTTATTAAAATCACGGTTCCGAACATTAGTAGGGTACTTTAAATCATTGGAGCATGGTAGTCAACATTCTGCAAATATCCTCATTTTAAAGAAGCTCTCCAATCGCATATGTCCCATGTGGACGAGCTTTGTCATCCCCAAAAATAAAGTTTTGATCAATGTCACCTTGGAACAAACGCACGTGCTGGAAAATAATTTCATCGTAGTTACGATATTCAGTAAGTGAGCCGCTCTTGAAATTATATGGAATGCCATTCATTAATTCAACTATTCCTCACATAAGCACTCCAAGAATATTTAAAAGTTCACATTTGCTGATGCTATTGGGATAAAACCGTTTTTCTATCTCTCCCCATATTAATTGGCGCTAAAATTTAATACTCAGATTGAAACGAATCTCAGCAGTAAACAAAACATGATTTCATTGATGAGATGTCAAATCTTCGTATACTTGACAACATGTAAGCATTGACATCAATAAGCTGCTGTTAATCATATACAGAGTTCAAGACGGCATGTGAATAAGCCACCTTTATGCAAGTATCTGGTCTCAGTAAACCGTAATACCTGTCTGCTACTCAGCATGTCTGGTTTCGATCCTTTTCCGCATGAAGAATGATATACCTGTCATCAATTGATATGTTTTATCTCAGTCGACAACCGTCAACTTTGTTTACAGCTGTACTTGTCATTCTAAAGATTTTTTCTCTCTCTCTCCATTCTCTGTAAACTACACTTTTGTCATTTCCAAACTCTTGCACAACGCTTGTCAAGCTAAGCCATCTATAATCTTGATAATCCATCTATAACGCGTAAAGGCATCTTGATGGTTTCTAACAACCAATGTGAAAGCACGATTTCACATTCACTTGCAAGGAATGTCTGGAATTCCATCCTTCCTCAATCATCATAAATTATCGGCACTGAGCACGTGCATTTCATGCATTTTCTTGCCGTTACGTCTCCTCTGATGTCATTGTGCTGATGTTTACATATGTATCACTTGTCTACAAAGTTGCCTTTTCATCTTACAGGTCACCAAAAGCCTTTTTCATAAATTTCGCGGGCTGTTTATTAGAAAATGCTTATGCTGCTGAAGTTTTTCACGCCAGCGTATTTAATTGCTTTCTTTAGGAAAATTAACATTTGCCTCTAATTAAACTGTTAATAACAGTTTTCATTCAAATACTTTTAAGATCATATTTTGCACAAAAATTTAACATTTTATGTTGTATTACAGAATTTGAATATTTGATTCAGTGTTACCTCAAGGCAACTTTTCATCTTTTAGTAATTATCATCCTGAATAATAATTTGAATTCAAAAATACAAGGGTACATGTAGTTTATTTCATGTCAATTTCTTGAAAAAAAAATAAATATATCCAAATTTAAGAGTAGCAAAAGGTTAGGATTTGGATATAACAGGTTAAGAACTATTTTCCATTACATACAAATTTTATTACTTCAAAATTACCCATCTTTTAAATATTTATATTCATCTTTATCTATAAGTTGTAAGAAAACTAAGTAATTAACTAATTATTTATTAATTTTACAATATATTCGCTCTTTACAATTCTGAAAATTCTTCTTGTAAGTTTAAAGCAAATTTAAGAGCAAAGGGTATGATTTGATGTTCATTCAGGAGAAATTAATGTAGGTTGCACAAAAAAAATTGTATGATAGGTTTGATATATGTAAGAGTAAACCAGACGATTGTTACTTGAAGAGATAAAATCATGTATTTTAATAAATACAAAATATAAGAATTCAAATTTTTCCATTATTTATAAAAATTGGACTTTTTATTTGCATTCTTAATAACTTAAGCTATTCCTTCACTGTTGGCTTACTATTTTAGATACTGCATGCAATATTATGCAGTAATTGTTGTTTTCAAATACTTATTCTATAAGTTGTGTGGAAAATTAAAAAAGAACGTTTCTCAGATTTAGACATACAATATTTAAGAGAAAACTATTGTTTTATACAAATTATATATGAGTAGGTGTGCGTGTGTATTAGAAGGCGAACTCATGCAATGCATAAGTTATTTAATGTTATACTAGCATGCTAGTCTTTATACTTTAAACTAATAAGCCATAACCTTTATGTACTTCTCTTTTTCCTCATTTCCATCATAATGACGGACATAAATACTTCCAAAAGCTTCTTAATTCAAGAGAGAAACCAGTGAAAATAAATGTGTTTTCCCTCGCGAGAGAGATCACTGACAATCGAAAAAGCCTTTCGCAAGTTTTGTTCGCAGGGGTGATTTTGCATCTGAAAACTGTTGATTGCTGATGATTATCAACATTTTTCGCAATAGATGAAAAAGATTTCAACCGCTTTGCTCGTTAGGATCACAGTATTGATTATATGATAATTTTCCGCTCACCGCATTAATGTCCTTTCACTTGTCATACTAACCGCGTGTAACTGAAAATCAATTCGACGGAAGATTTCACCGGTCTTTACAAAGCGGTGATAATAGTGATTCAAAAAGCAGACGTAATTGGCAGTATTTGCGTCGTTTGTTTTAAAGAAAAAAAGTTTAATTTTTTTTTTAAAAAAAATCCATACGTAACTACATTTGCATTTTGAAACTCTCAATATTTTTTTTTATATGAAAAGTAAAAGTATTTTCTTTGAACAGCGTTTTTTATTTATGTTGTTTGCATTTTTTGAAATGCAAAAAACTATTCTTTTTTTAATATTATAGTCAACTCACATCTCTGAAATTTAGCGTAAATGATGAATGGTAAGGATTCATTTTACCAAAAATTTAGATACTTTTATCAATTAGTTTATTTTACAATGTTAGTTTACTTAGTTTTAAACTTAGAAATAATGTTACTTAGTTTTTAAACATAGAAATAAAAATATTTATTTTTATAAGCATTAATCTAATCAAATATTTGAAATTAGTTCTACATGTTACAGAGCTTTTTGAACAGGAAATTTTCCAAATATAATTAATATATTTATTTGTTCTTATAAACTACTGAATTAATCACATAGTTTTATATGGAGTAATAACTATTTTATTTCATCTATTACTATTTGACGATAAATAAGTAATATAAAAAAATATAAGTCAGTTCCTACTTAGGTCAACAAAGAAAAATTTTACATTATTTACTTTTTTTTAAATAACTACAATTAATATAAATATGTATATACATATGACAGAATAACAATATTAAATGACAAAGCAGAAAGCAATTTTTCTTGGAATTTTTCATTTTACTTTCTATTATAAGGTGTTGGACTATTTGTTTGTTTGTTTGTCACTATGTATTCATTCATTAAATTTAATTTTTCCAAGCAAATTGTATAGCAAAAAGGAATCACATTCTCAGAAATTAGGCCATCCCCAGTGGGATTCGGACTCACGAACTTTTGATTAGAAGTCCATTGCGCTACATAGACAAAACGAGAGATTTTACTTTTTATATATGGTGTTGGAGTATTATTTTTGTTTGTTACTATTTCTTCATTAATTAAAAAGGATTAATGATTTAATATTTAAAATACTGTATTAACATTAAGTGCCATCCACTCTACAAGTTTAAAAAATGTATTTGAGCTTGAGAGAATATTAGATGAGAATAAGAAGGTATAATATTATTTTCGAGCTATAGTTACAGAATGTGATAAATCAAAAAAAAAGCAATCACACACACACTTTAGAATCTCTATAACATAACATTAAAGTACATTTCAGTTACATATATACAAGGATTCACAGCATACAATAGTAACAATTTCGATTAATTATTCCGAAATAAATTCAATTCAGAAACAAGTTTAAATAAATTAGTTATACAGAAATTGATCTAGGCTAGATCCATTCTGAGATAAAATTAGGTTTTACTAATAAATATTCCTTTATTATTACAAGTCTAAAATAAATGTGCAAACATTTTCTGGAACCAAATTTAAATATATTTCCGAGAACTTTCTTCCTAGTTGTATTTGTAACAAATTATCCAATTACGGCTTTGGGATTTCTGCTCTTCACGCTGTTGTTAGTAATTACGACTGTTTAGTTTCAATAGTTTCGCAGAAAATGCAAGTTGATACTGAGAAATTTATACCGCAACCAAGAAATTTATTCAAGTAATACTTTACAAGAATCTAATCATCTTTGCTTATAATTATTTATGGACTTACTTCAATTGTGTTTTATATATTTTTTAATTTTAATTTCCATTCAAAGATTTATATAGTGTACTTTTTTCTGATTCAAAATTCATGTAGAGTATTTTAAATTATTTTACATTTTGGTGTATGTTTTTGACATTTAAACATTGTTGTAAAATTAACACATATATTAGTTTACTTAATGATTCAGATTAGCATACTGAAACTTCAGAACTAGTCAGTTGTTTGCAAATTGTATTTTGATTGGTGATTTTTCAATTACGGAAAGTTATTACTTGTTGTAAAGCTCGAAGTCAAATAAATATAATTCATGATTTTAAAGATTACAAAACCCCTAGGAAACACACACATAGTTCATCTTGTTAAAAATATATTTGATGAGTGTTTTTTTACATATTTATTATTGAATATTTCTTAAAAATAAATTTTTGCTATATCTTCATAATGATTTTAAAAGACTTATTTTAGTTTTTGTTTTTAGAATCAGTTAATGCACTTCGCAACATTTCTTAATGCGCAATGAAGCAAATATTGAGGAAATGTTACATTTTTTAACAGAATAAAAACAATAAGAGCTATTTACATTTTATAGATATTTTGTTTTTAATTTCTACACATACAAGGTATGACACACACACACACAAAAACGAGACTAAGTGTGCAACTTGAAAAAAAAAGTGTAGCTTGCAGCCATTCTTTTGGTGGCATCATTCCACACATTTTCTCTACCCATGTGGCCAATTTCGCCTTAATCATTCCCGCCATATGGCAGTACTGTGTCATTGAGTGAACACGTGCAACTACATTCTTCTGGAGAAATGTCGACTCGACATCAAGTTTCTTGTGAAACTTAAGAAATTAGCCACAGAAACATTTCAAATATTAACTGCGACTTATGGAGATGAAACTTTGTCTCATGCTTATTTGCTTGAATGGTATTAGAGGTTTTCAGGGGTAAGGGTCAGTGTGGAAAGTGAGGATCCCTCTGGGCACTCAAGGTCAGCGATTACAGACCAAAACATAGCCAAAATTCGTGATATGGTGGAGTTCCTACTGATATCAGTGGTCAGACTGTTAATCAACACCACTACATTGAAGTACTAAAAATACTTCGTGAAAAATTAGGGAGGAAAAGCTAAAATTGGGGAGTGATAGATGGCTGTTGCATCAAGACAATGCATCTCCTCACATGATCCTAGCTGTCAAACAGTTTCTGACCAACAAAAATATTGCTGTAATGGAGCATCCTCCTTATTCACCTGATTTAGCCCAATGAGGCCTTTTCTTATTTCTTACAGTTAAATCGTGCTGAAAGGGAACCCATTTTACCTCAGTTGAAGAGGTTCAAGCAAAAATGGAAAATCTTCTAAGAGGACTTATAAAAACATCGGTCTAGAATTGTTATCAGTAGTGGCAGCACCGAATACAGATGCGTGTTACAGTGATAATGTCGCGGAGAACTGATTCTGTAAGTACAATGATTTATTGGACCAGTCTCGGGTTGTGTGTGCGTGTGTGTGTGTGTATGTGTGTGTGTAATGCAATACATGCCATTTCTTCAACAATTCTATATTAAAATTAGTATCAAAGAAGCTGGAATATATCTA